>BLSH010036936.1:186581-214658 GCA_018402905.1 Glandirana rugosa
GCGAGGTGTAACCTCTGCGAGAGGCTCGGCCTTCCCCCCCCCATATGTATGGGCTGCCCCCCTCTGATGGCGGCCCTGCCTGTATTATCATACCGGCAGAACTAAAAGTACAAGCCGGCGGGGACTTTTTTCGTGCTGCCCCCCTGCAAAGTGCCGCCCTAGGCCTGGGCCTTGTTGGCCTAGGCCAAGATACAGCGTTGGCTCTAGGTGACCTTGTCCCGGCACTGACTTGAACTATTATTAATGAATACGTTGTGCCAATGAATGAAAGCTGACAAGTTCCTGTTCTGTTTCTTACAGGCCTGCTCTGCTCCTCGTGTCACCGGACCCAGCGGAACCACCCCTCAGCCCGCGGAACCCGAGCAAAGCCCCAAACCAGTCAAGCAGTCCCCTTCCGGCTCGGAGAGCGTCTCCAATGTGGAGCGTGCAGAGCCCAGCGCGGCAGGTAGGTGGCGCTCTCTGCTGTGTGATCTCTATACTGTAGTGTATACAGCTGTAATCTTATGACTTGTGATATATCATGTAAGACACCGTACCCTGTGGGGGATTCCTGAGTTTCTTTGACGTGTCGCAGTAGGATGCTGTTACGCCGTGCTGGTTGCGTATCTATCCTTCGCTCAGTAGATCATATCCGTGTACCCACAGGAGATGCCAGACGCCGCTTAACCGTTTCCGTGCTTTCTGCCTGACCGCCAAAAAAAAAATATATACTTTTCAGTGGAATCATATGAGAATATTCTCAGATTCCTTGCACCCGCTGTGTGGCCCAGATACAGTCTGGGCCACACGCAAAATATTTTTCATCTGCAGTCAGCAAAACCGCGCATGAACCGTACTGCTCTGCTGCTACTCTTGGCAATAAATGGAGCCATCATATAGATCATCTTATTTTATCATTGCCGTCCCCGTTTCAGTTTTTGTGCCATGTGAACGGAATGCAGCGAATCGGGCAGTCAGATGCGTAGGTAGCCCAGAAATGCGACTTTTATTTACTTTGCAGCTATTTATTCCCCGATTAACTTCATCCATTGATCCGCCCTTGTAAGGTCACTGTAAGATCAGATTTCACTGCTGAAAATATTAAAGAATGTATTGATAATAATATTGACAGCATTAGAAGATGTTTTAATAATGGTGATAATATTAAAATATATTTTGATAATAATAATAATATTAAAAGCTGCTATGTTAATAATAATAACAATAATAAAAATTGATACAACAAAAAGATGCTCCAGTATTATTAATGATACCAAAAAAAAGAGGTTTCTATAATTAAATTATTATTATATTATATAAATAATGATAATATTAATAGATGTTTCAATGATATTAAAAAAAATCTTTCTTTAATAATGTTTTATTATTAGAAGACGTATTGACTTTATAATTGATGATATACAACGTTATTTTGAGAACAGTAATTACAATATAAAAACCTGCTGTGATAATAATAATCATAATATAAAAGAAGTTTTGATAATACCGATACCTTTAAGGCTCCATGCACACTGTAGCTGATAAACGATTGTTTTAGGGCGTTTTTTTAACAGCCCATAAATGCCCCTCTATGTTATCCTATGTGTCCATGCACACATGGACGTTTATTGACGTTTAGAAACAGTGGCGTTTATTGGCTGTTTGAATGCTCTAAAATCGCGTTCAAGAGTCGTTCAAAAAGCGTTGAATGCTCAAAAACATGTCTCACTAGTGTTTTTGATCCATTGAAAAAAAAAAAAAAAACGCATCTAGATGGGAACGCGCTAAATGAAACGCAGCTAAATGGCTGTTTTAACCGTCTTCTAGCTTTCTAAGTTTCTAGCTGTCAAAAAAATCGTTAAAGGGAGGTTGAAAAAGCGTCCGGTATGCATGGAGCCTAAAAGATGTTTCAATAATATCAGACGATGTTTCAATAATAAAAAGGATAATATTAATATTGACAATGTAAAAAAAAAGTTTCAATAATAATATTGTTAAAATGAAAAGTCGTTTCAATATTAATACATTTTAGTTTATTATTATTATTATTATTATTATTAATAATAATAATAATAAAAATATGAATGTAAATGATTAATAATAATCATAATTGTAATAATAATGAAGCTATTAGAGAGAAGATGTTTTATTAATAATAATTATAATAATAATGATAAATAATAATACATAATAATTATTATTGTTAATTAGGCTCCATGCACACTGGACGCTATCTGGGCTCTCTCGGCGTCGGGCAGGAGATGCTGCTTAGAAAACGTTCTTTGCAACGTTTTGTAAGCAGCGTTTACCGGCGTTTATCGGCGTCAGCGTTTTTGGGCGTTTTTTTTTTCTTCATTAGCTTCCATTGACTGCAAAAAAACACCGGACGCCGATAAACAGCCATTTACCAGCGTTTATGAGCGTTTAGCGTTTTTTTGTGGTCAAAAGAACGACTTTTGAACGCCAATTCAGGGCGTTCAGATAACAGCCCAAAAACGCCACTGCTGATAAACGACAATTAACGTCCATGTGTGTATGGACACATAGGATAGCATAAAGTGGCGTTTTTGGGCTGTTAAAAAAAACGCCCAAACGACCAAAAACAGTCGTTTATCAGATACAGTGTGCATGGAGCCTAATAGAAGATGTAATAATTATTATTATAATTTTTATTTTGATAATGGAAGATATTATTGGCAATAATAATGATAGCATTGAAGGTGTGGCCCCTCATTATACAGTTTGGTTGTTTCGTTGTCAGAGCTCGGTGATCAGAAGACCGGCACACACTTTGCAATCTGACAAACACAACTATCTTCTTCTTTGATCTTTTCGAGACGCCGTCATTCTCTACGATCGCTGCGACATCCGCCAGGGCTTCATGAGCAGGGACTGGTGCGTGTTCATTTGACCAGGGTTGGGGGGGTCATCATAAAAGTTAAAAAGACCCTGCCACCAAAAATTGCAGGTAAAACAAGGGGCAGATGAAGTATTCTAACCTGTTGCCACCCGGGTAACACATATGTGTGGCAGGAAATTCATTTTAATGCACACGTGCGTCACTGTGCGGCCAAAGTCTGTGTGTTGATTGCGCATTTCCTGCATGCTCCCAGCGCAGTGAACTGAGCTGTCAAAGACAGTCTGCTGGCTCCCGATCATGTGACCAGAGTAACGGCTAATCACATGATTGCTGATCCCTCCCACCGCAAGCATACAGACCCTATTAAGCGAAGACTGGGTCTGGGCCGGTAAGGGGTTGAAGTGGTTTTAGATGCTCAAGGTTTTTTTTATCTTCATGCACTCTATGCATGAAGATAAAAAACCTTCTGTGTGCTGCTCCCCCTTAAACTTACTTGAGCCTCATCGCAATCAAGCGACGTGTACGATAGCCTCGGCTCTCAAGGAACTCTCCCCTTAAACTTACTTGAGCCCCATTGCAATCAAGCGACGTGTACGAGAGCCACGGCTGTCCGGGAACTCTCCCTCCTCATTGGCTGAGACAGCAGCTGTAGCCAGTCACAGCCAGTGAGCCAATGAAGAGAGAGAGAGGGGGCGGGGCCGGAATGTGGCTCTGTATGTGAATGGACATGCAGAGCAGTGGCTCGGGAGCGATCCTGCTTGGGTGTCCCCATTGCAAGTTGCTTGCTCAGGGGGGCACTCTGCAAGAGGGAGGGGCAGGGGACCCAAGAAGAGGAGGATTGGGGCTGCTCTGTGCAAAACCACCGCACCAAGCAGATAAGTATGACATGATTGATATTTTTAAAAAAGAATTGCCTTAAATATCACTTTAAATGCCTGATTGCGGTGTTTTTCCTTTCCATAAATGATTTTCATTATTCATGCCCAGCGTGCCTTTGAACTTGCTGGAAAATGTGACTACTCCTGGCACAGCCCCCTCCCTCCTTGTGCATTATAGCCCTCTCCTCTTCTGGGAGTTTTTACAGTCTGTGCTGGCCCAGCTCCTCTGCCCCTCCTTTCACCTCCCTACATAACCTTTTATGTATCAGGGAAGGATCAAAGGAGGCTGCTGACATCCAGCAGCAGTGTCATTGAATATCTACACACGGGAAGATTTTACAGGTAAATAACATGCATGAAATATGTATATGTCATCTTATAGGAAAATGAACCACTTGCTGTCCAGCAACATATCTGTACATCGCTGGACTTATGGTGGTTATACCAGGGTGACCCCTGCAGCTGTGGCATCACCCTGGGATCGTTTTTTAGAGCCGGCGGTCGGCTTTCTTGTAATAGCAATCGGAGTGGCTCACCAGCTGCTCGATTGCTCTTACAAGCAGCGGGAAGGGAGCCCCCCCCCCTCCTCTGCCTCCTCCCCTCCTCCTTCCGCAGCTCTCTCTGGCTCTCCCGTCCCACCAGGAGCCCCAAGCAACCAGCCGAGCAAAGCCAGGATCGACTTTGATCGACTGTTTGTAATAGTAACGCGGAAGCGATGACATGACATCACTACTCAGAAACCATCGGCGCCATTTTTTGAAAATCTAAAGCATTCAGAAACACCGATCTTGCCGTTTGAAATGCTTTTAAGTGCAGAGGAGGGGTTTGGGGTCTTATAGACCCCAGATCTCTCCATAAAGAGAACCTGTCACAGGACTATTGTTGTCACAAGGATGTTTACATTTCTATTGACAGCAATAAAAGTGATAAAAAAAAAAGTTAAAGCAGCAGTGTAAAAATAAATTAATAATAATTATAAAAAATTTTTTAAGTGCCTCCCGTGGCTTGGGTGCAAAGGCGAATGCTCGCTTTGGTCCCGCACACACGCAAAACAGCGATCACTGCAAACGTCACATCATGAGCAGTAATTTTAGCAGCAGACCTCCTCTATAAATCTAAATTGGTAACCTGGCTTTTAAAAGGTCGTCTATGGATAGTAAAATTGATGTCGTTTGTCGCTGTTGCATGGGTGTGCGTAATTTTAAAACGTGACGTGTTTAGTATCTATTTACTCTGTATAACATCATCCTTTATATTTTACAAAAAAACGGGGTATACATTGTGGTTTTTTTCACTAAAATTAAAAAAAGTGTATTTTTTCCCAACAAATTGTGTTTAAAAAAAAACGATACGCAAATAATGTGTGGCATGATAAATTGCAAAACCACCAATTAATTCTCTAGGGCCTCTGCTTAAAAAAAACCTATAATATTTGCGGATTCCAATTAATTTTCTAGCAAAAAATACTGATTGTGAAAAAAAAGTGGCAGAAAAGGCACAGACTGGAAGTAGTTAAAGCGTAACTCCACTTTTGTTGAGAAAAAAATATTCCCCTCTGGGTGATCTCTGTACATTGCAAAGATTATAACAAACTGTGTTGCAGATCCCTACCTTTTGTTATTCTGAAGAAATCCCTGTTTGTTCCTCTGTGCTGAGTGGGTCTAATGGGAGTGGTTTCATAATTATCTATCAGGTGTGCAGCTGCAGAGCACTATAGAAGAAATCTGCTGGGCCTGCATCCCTTTAGTGGTGTTCCTATTGGAAGTATCTTACCAAAAATGACATTTTTGTTGCAGGGGATGCCTGAAATCTGACTTGTATCTTAGGCAGACTTGTGGGAAAATTGGTGAGCCAATCACACAAGCAGGAAATGATGTTTCTAGGGAGTGGTCAGTACATTCTGTGTACAGAACAACTCCAGGTGGCCATATTGCATTTATAGAAAATTACAGCGGCTGCAGATTGAAAAGGAAAGGTCATTTTTAACCACTTCCCGACCGCCATATGCAAAATGACGGCCGGGAAGTGGCTCAGTTATCCTGACTGGACGTCATATGACGTCCTCAGGATAACAAGCCGCCGCGTGCCCGGGGGGGGGGAGGGGGGCGCACATCGCGGCGATCGGTGGTGTGGGAGGTCAGTCTGACCCCCCGCAATACCGAAGCACTTTACCATGTGACCAGCTGTGACCAATCACAGTGTAATACAGGGAAGCCGTTAATCGGCTTTCCTGTACTCAGGTCTGCAGACCTGAGGAGGGGAGAGCCGATCAGCTGCATTTCTGACAGGGAGGGTTTGTGCTGATGATTTATCAGCACAGCCCTCCCTTGGATCGCCACCCTAGACCACCAGGGAGCCTGCCCAGGGACCACCAGGGATGCGCCCACCCAGGACCACCAGGGAGCCAACCAGGGACCACCAGGGAGCCGATCTGAACCACCAGGGAGACCCCCCTAGACCACCAGGTAAGTGACATACTGCCCACCTTCAGATGCCACCCTAGACCACCAGGGAATGAGCCCCTATCAATGTATATGCCCACCAGTGCCCCTATCAGTGCCCACAAGTGCCCCTATCAATGCATACCACATATCAGTGTCCACCATTGCCACCTACCAGTGCCCACCTATCAGTGCCCATCAGTGCCACCTATCAGTGCCCAGTGCCGCCTATGCGTGCCAATCAGTGCTGTCTATTAGTGCCCATCAGTGCCGCTTAGCAGTGTCCATCAGTGCTGCATATCAGTGCCCATCAGTGCTGTATATCAGTGCCACCTCTCAGTACCCGCCAGTGCTGCTTATCAGTGCTGCCTAACAGTGCTCATCATCGCTGCATATAAGTGCCTCATCATCAGTGCCACCTCATCAGTGCCGCCTCATCAGTGCCAATCAGTACTGCCACATCAGTGCCCGTCAGTGTAGCCTCATCAGTGTCCACCAGTGATGGAGAAAATTTACTTATTTACAAAGTTTTGTGACAAAAATAGAGGATTTTTTTTTTTTTCAAAATTTTCGGTCTTTTTTTATTTGTAGCGCAAAAAATAAAAACCGCAGGGGTGATCAAATACCACCAAAAGAAAGCTCTATTTGTGGGAACAAAATGATAAAAAATCTGTTTGGGTGCAGCGTCGCACGACCGCGCAATTGTCATTCAAAGCGTAACAGCACTGAAAACTTTATTTGTTATTTATACACAAGTGTGAATGCACTCTAAAGGAAGGGAAGACAATGCTGACATAATAAACATTACAAATGGTTAAATCGCCATTTTGAAAAGGCGATAAATAGTCGCCGGTTGAGTTCCAGGGAAGCGATGGGGCTGGGGGTGAAGGAATAAATTGCAGTTGAGCGGCATAAAGGAAGTGAAGTGGAATGTGGGGCGATTGTGTAACGCACAGCGAGGCGCGGCATGGCGCTTGTTGGAAGACAGGTGCTCTCCCCCCCCCCTCCCATTCCCGAGGCAGGTGAGCTTGTTTTCCTGTGCCGGGGAGGGGGGGCATGAAGCCTGGCCGGCAGCCAGCTGTTGTTCATATTCTTGGCAGTTGCTTAGCGTGAGGCCGGGAGATGATAAAGGTGTATTTGTGTCACCTGTGAGAGAGGGAGGCCGCCGCTGCCTCCTCCACCGCAGCTGCCTCATTAACACCTGACACGGAACATCCCCTGGGGCGCCTCCTCTCCTCCTGGTGCTCCGTCCTCCCCTCCCAGGCAAACAAGGTTAATGTATAAATGGTTTTATACACTAATGAAAGCCGCCATTGTTTATATAAACGCATCCTAATTCTCGGAGTTGGCCGTTTGGCCTGTTATTCCTTGTTAGCCACCATCTCAGGCTGAAGAGAGACCAGTGGTGCTCCGTAGACCTTGAATAACCACTTGCCGACCAGCGACATACCTGTACATCAGTGGTCTTCAAGCGGTTATACCGGGATGGTGCCATGACTCTTGTACCGTCATTTAGAGCCAGCGGTCGGCTCTCTTGTGAAAGCATTCCAGTGGCTAAGTAGCTGCCGGATTGCTTTTACAACCAGCGGGAGGGGACATCCATGGCTTTCTCAGGCTCTACCGTCCCACCAGGAGACCCAAGGGACCAGCTGATCGGAGAGCCAAGCAAAGCCCGGATCGGCTATGATAACCTGGCCTGACATCACTTCCGGGATACCCGGGTGTCAATGGCGCCATTTTTAAAAAATCGAAAGCATTGGAAAACACCGGTCGTAGTGGTTTGAATGCTTTAAAGGGCAGAGGAGGGATTTGGGGTCTTCTAGACCACAGATATCTCCATAAGGAGTACCTGTCACTGCCTATTACTGTCATAAGGATGTTTACATTCCTTCTGACAGCAATAAAAAGAGATAAAAAGTCAGAAATAAAAAAATAAAAATAAATTAATAATTAGAAAAAACAATTGAAAGCGTCCCGATTCCCCCTTGCTTGCGCGAAAAAGCAAGCGCATGCATCGGTCCCAGACGCACGCAAACAGCAATCGTCCCTCACATGTGAGGTATCACCACGAATGTCAGATCATAGGCAGTAATTCTAGCATCAGACCACCTGTGTGAATCTAATGTGGTAGCCTGCAAAGACGTTTAAAGTGGAGTTCCACCCAAAAGTGGAACTTCCGCTTTAATGGAAGGTGGCCCCCGACATGCCAAAATTGGCTTGTCTTTTTTTTGGGGGGGGGGGGTGACCAGGGACCCAGGTCCACTTCTTCTCCTGGTGCCGCGGCTCAGGGAAGGAAGCCCACCTTCCCCCCTCCCTCTCGGCCATCTTCTGGGACGTCACAGGTCCCAGACGATACGCCGGCCAGTCACAAGGCGCAGCGCGACTCGCGCGCACCCGACTTTGAAGCCAAAGCCGGGTGCCCACACCTGTGATGCCGGCGCTGTGGAGAGGAGCGATCCCTCGGGCGACTGCATTGCTGGAGCGAGGGACAGGCGAGTGTCCGATTATTCAAAGTCAGCAGCTACACTTTTTGTAACTGATGACTTTTACATGGGTGGAACTCATGTAAAGAGTCACCTATGAATAGTAAGATTTACGTCGTTTGTCACCATTGCGCAATTTTCAAAGCGTGGCGCATTTGGTATCTGTTTACTCGAGGTAACATCATTTATATTTTACAAAAAAATGTAATTGAGTTTAAAAAAATGCAAATACAGTGGGACATAAAAAAATGCAACTCCCACCAATTTATTCTTTAAGGCCTCTGCTTTAAAAAAAAAAATATCACGTTTGGGGGTTCTAAGAAATTTTCTAGCAAAAAATACTGATTGTTACATGTAAACTAAAAGTGTCAGGGAAGGCCCAGATAAAGACAAAGCAGTGACCAATCAAATTTCATGCAAATAAAAGATGCAACCTGATTGGTCAATAAGAATAACTAGCCTGCTCTTGGCTGCCATTTCTGCAGTCCGTTTTTTTTTTTTTTTTACACCTCCAGCCAAAACGTTTCCAGTGTTGGATAGACCTGGGAGTGGTAAATATTGCTGCTGGTGACACCGCCAGGGACAATCTCACCTCACTTCCTGTCTCTGTGACAGCAGGGCAGGTAAAGACGGAGGCAGTTGTCACTGGGGCTGCAAGATACAGACCGTAGTGCCCCATTTAGAACCTTCCAAGCAATAAGATATCCCTATGATTGGGCTTTCAATGCATTAGCACATGTCCAAAACCATGCCTGCGCTATTTTTATGTACAGACGCCGCATTACCGTATATAATTCAAGCAGGTGATTTTGGAAATATAATTGCATGTGGTTGGGGTTGTCAGATGCATCGCTTGGGGCATTAGGGACTTGCTGGGTTCTTCTTTAACAGCATGCTTGCCCCTGTAGTTATCGGTCACAGGCGGAGGCAGGGCGGGATCATTGTGAGCTGCTGGCTGCAGTGGCACCGACTTTTTACCGCTTTGTGGGATCGATGATTCTGTATAGTGGAAGTTGGGTGGGGGGGACTGCTGGGGATTGATGGCAGAGGTTGGCATGGTCAGGCCAGCGACACGCCAGCACGGCATCCCTTCTCTCGGCCGTCCCCTTCCCTCCTTTGCTGGCTTGGCCAAGAGAAAACGGCTCCTAATTTGCAGCCAATAAATTAGATGTAGGAGCAGCGCCAGGCAGACAGGCGGTGAGGAAGTGGCTTGGAGAGGGAATCCGGTCCTAGAAGAGGAGGGAGGGGGGAGTGCTCTCTGTGTGGGCACAGCCAGAGGAGCTGCTGGCGTTCGCTGTGCCCGATAACGGATCCCCCAATCACCCATCTACCCAATGGAGGGATACGGCAGGGGATGGCCACCTAACCGCTTAGGTGAGTCTGTCAAGAAGGGAGGGGACAGGCGGATGGGTGGGAGGATGGCGTTGGGGAGGGGCTTGGAAGGGGAGAATAGTTTGAAAAGTTTGCATGTTATATCAGCTGTGCGTTAACCCTTCAGAGTCAGGAAGGGGATTAGTGTGTTCAATGCTGTGCTGAAGCTGCATATGTGATAGGACTGTCCCTAAGCCATTCATCAATTACCCCATCATTGTCCCCAGATAGTGCCTGTCACCTGACCCCCACCCTCCAATGACATTCCTTCTCTGCCATCTCCACCCCTTCCACTGTCAGTCCCTCTGAGATCTCCACTGTCAGTCCCTTGATGATCTCCACTGTCAGTCCCTTGATGATCTCCACTGTCAGTCCCTTGATGATCTCCACTGTCAGTCCCTCTAAGATCTCCACTGTCAGTCCCTTGATGATCTCCACTGTCAGTCCCTCTGTGATCTCCACTGTCAGCCCCCTGTGATCTCCACTGTCAGTCCCATGATGATCTCCACTGTCAATCCCTTGATGATATCCACTGTCAGTCCCTCTGTGATCTCCACTGTCAGTCCCATGATGATCTCCACTGTCAATCCCTTGATGATCTCCACTGTCAGTCCCTCTGTGATCTCCACTGTCAGTCCCTCTGAGATCTCCACTGTCAGTCCCTTGATGATCTCCACTGTCAGTCCCTCTCTGATCTCCACTGTCAGCCCCCTGTGATCTGTACATTCAGCCTCCTGTGATCTCCACTGTCAGTCTCCTGTGATCTCCACTGTCAGTCTCCTGTGATCTCCACTGTCAGTCTCCTGTGATCTGTACTGTCAGTCTCCTGTGATCTCCACTGTCAGTCTCCTGTGATCTGTACTGTCAGTCTCCTGTGATCTGTACTGTCAGTCTCCTGTGATCTGTACTGTCAGTCTCCTGTGATCTGTACTGTCAGTCTCCTGTGATCTGTACTGTCAGCCTCCTGTGATCTGCACTGTCAGTCTCCTGTGATCTCCACTGTCAGTCTCCTGTGATCTCCACTGTCAGTCTCCTGTGATCTGTACTGTCAGTCTCCTGTGATCTGCACTGTCAGTCTCCTGTGATCTCCACTGTCAGTCTCCTGTGATCTGTACTGTCAGTCTCCTGTGATCTGCACTGTCAGTCTCCTGTGATCTGTACTGTCAGTCTCCTGTGATCTGTACTGTCAGTCTCCTGTGATCTCCACTGTCAGTCTCCTGTGATCTGTACTGTCAGTCTCCTGTGATCTCCCTTCCCCCACTCTTTGTGTGGTTCCTGCTCATTACTCTGGGTTGCTCGGTGTGGTCCTGGCTGTCTCGGCTCTCTTTCATCTCTCTGTATAATTAGCTCCTCTTCACCTCTGCATCTGCTCAGCCTCGGCTCCCCTCACGCTGCTGTCACCGGCTCTTTCCATCTTATTAATGTGCCATTTAATGTCTCACTCCGACTCACTGCGCCATTAACTCTCCTATTCATCAGAGTCTGCGCTCCGCCATCCCTCCGGATATTCTCCCGTGTCTCCTCTTTTCCATCTTCTCTTCCTCCATCTCTCCTCTGCTTTCCATCTTCCATCTTTATTCCATAGTCTCAATTTTATTTCCCTCCAGCTGCTGCTTCATCCCTCTTCAGCCCTGTATACCCGTCCTTCATCTTGTCGTCAGCTTCCATCTTGTGTCCAGTTCTATCTTGTCACCTTCCCCATCTCCCATTGCCGGCTTCTATCTTGTTTTCTCCCAGTCTCCATTATGTCTTCAACCTCCATCCTGGCTCGCTTCGGCCTCCACCTTTAGCTTTTATTGTGTCTTCCACAAGCTTCCATCTTGTATCTCTACTGCTTTCATCACGACTTCAACTTCCATCTTGTCTTTCTCCAGCTTCCATCCAGTCTCCTCCTAGCCTCCATCTTGACTCCAGCTTCCATTGTGTTTCCCTCCAGCCTCCATCTTCACTTCAACTTCCATCTTATCTTCATCTAGCACCCATCTTGTCTTCTTTCAGCTTCCATATTTCCATATGGTCTTTTTCCAGTCTCCGACTACATCCTATCTTCTCCAATCTCCATGTTGACTTCAGCTTCCATCCTTTCTTCCTCCAGCTTCCATCTAGTCTTGTACCAGCCTCCATCTTGACATCAGCTTCCATTTTACCTTCCTTTTGCTCTCATCTTGTCTCTCTTCAGCCTCCATCTTGAATTCAACTTCCATTGTCTCTCCCTCCAGCATCCATCTTGACTTCAACCTCCATCTTATCTAAATTTAACGCCCATTATGTCTCTTATCAGCTTCCATCTGGTCTCCCCCTAGCATCCATCTGACTACATCCTGTCTCCTTCAGTTTCTATCTTGACTTCATCTTCCATCTTATCTTTCTCCAGCTTAGATCTAGTCCCCTGCCAGTCTAAAGATTCCACTGTACCTCGCTCCAGCCTCCATCTACTGTAGACGTCAGCTTCCATCTTTTTTTCCTCCAGCTTTCATCTAGTCTCCCACCAGTCTTCATCTTCCATCTTATCTTTCTCCAGCTTCCATCTAGTCTCCTGCCAGTCTTCAGCTTCCATCTTATCTTTCTCCAGCTTCCATCTAGTCTCCCACCAGTCTTCATCTTCCATCTTATCTTTCTCCAGCTTTCATCTAGTCTCCCACCAGTCTTCATCTTCCATCTTATCTTTCTCCAGCTTCCATCTAGTCTCCCACCAGTCTTCAGCTTCCATCTTATCTTTATCCAGCTTTCATCTAGTCTCCCACCAGTCTTCAGCTTCCATCTTATCTTTCTCCAGCTTCCATCTAATCTCCTGCCAGTCTTCAGCTTCCATTGTGTCTTCCTCCAGCCTCCATCTTGACTTCAACTTCCATCTTTTCTTCATCTAGTGCCCATCTTGTCTCCTTTCAGCTGTCACCTGGTCTTCTCCTAGCCTCCATCTGACTACATCTTGTCTCCTCTAGCTTTCATCTTGATTTCATATTCCATATTATCTTCTTCCTTTCATCTTGTCTCCCTCCATTTTCTATTTTGTCTCCTGCTAGCCTCCATCTTGACTTTGATTTCCATCTTATCTTCATCTAGTGTCCATCTTGTCACCTTTCAGCTTCCACCTTGTCTCATTCAAGCCTCCATTTGACTACATCTTCCATCCTGTCCCCCTTCCAGCCTCTATTTTGAGAATAAACGTCTGTCTTATCTTCTCTAGTGTCCATCTTGTCACCTTTCAGCTTCCATCTTGTCTCCTCCTTCTATCCTATCTCCCTCCAACCTCCACCTGACTATTTTTCCATCTTATCTTCTTCTAGCTTCCATCTTGTCTCCCTGCAGCCTCCATCTTGTCTTTAACTTCCATCTCATCTCCACCAGCAACTGGGCTTCATCTTCCTTGTGTTGCTCTAGGTGAGGTCTGAAGCTGGCCCCACATGTTACAATCTGAATTGTACAACTTTCAGTCTTTGTACTAAAGCCCCGTACACACGATGCGATTGTTGTACGACCGCACGTCCAACTTTTCTCAAAATCGGCTTTCCATGATTTTGTCTAGCATAGGGACGGAAGTCAAATTATCGTTCGGTAGTGACGTGTTACGAGCGTATAAATAGGAAGTTTAGGTGAATGTGAATTACGGACGCAGGTTTACATAACAAATCACTTCCTGGATTCAGAACATGCGTGTTTGTACTTCCAACTTTTGTTTGTCCAACTTCTGTACAGACGAGCCAAAAATCATAAGACACCTTGTCAGCAGACAAAAGTTTTCTAGCCTTCTCATACAACTTCTGTTGGACGATAGTTCAAAATGGGCTGTCGAATGGAGGGTACTAATGGTCGGATTATAGTACGACAGGCTGTCATACAACAGTTTTCGGCCAATAATTGTACCATATGTACGGGCCCAGGGGCGTAACTAGAACCTTCAGGGCCCCGGTACAAGAAATTATGAAGGGCCCCCCTGACCACTGGCCAGGGCACTTCCCTCTTCCTACCGATCCTGGGGCCCTTTACCCCCATTGCGGGTCTCTTTATTACGGTACGGCAGCGGGGTCGTTCACAAGTTCTGCAGCGGGCTCCCTTTCTGCCATCTTCGGGCCTCCCCATGGTGGTGAAATGCCAGGGCCCGGTCCCAATTGCAACCTTTGCAATCCTGATAGTTCCCTCACTGGTGTCAGTAGTTTTTCATTTTTATTTTATTATTTTTTTTACCATTTCATTTTATTTCTTTTACAATTTTATTTTTATTATTTTTTACAATTTTTTAGGAGCTCTGTTGGGGGGCTTTGATGAGATATCGGGGGTCTAAACAAACCTCAGCTCTCAATCTCCATCTGTGTAACCTCAGCTGCACAGAATGAATGGACAGGAATAGTTGTGCACCGAGCCTCCCATTCATTCAGAAACGGAAGTATAGTAAAAACAATTTACTATGCTTCAGTTATGAATGAACCAATTGGTACCAATCACTGACTCTGTCCATTCAGAAAAGGAAGGAACCAGTAAATTGCAAATTTACCGACCCGTTCCCATCTCTCCATCATGACACATCTTCTACAGGAGGGGGGAAGACAGCAGCTCTGTGGGGGGACAAGGGAAGCACACAGGGACCCTGGGAAGAGCAGAAGACAAGTAAACTGGATAGGAGGGGCGGTGGGGGCAGCATATAGAGGAACCAATCTCCTGCATTAGGAGGAAAATGGAGGAGATTGGCTCCTCTAAATGCCGACCCCACCGTCCCTCCTATCCAGGTGTACAAGGGAGGCACACGGGCCCCCTGGAGCATGGGGCCCGGTTGCAATTGCAACCCCTGTAGTTACGCCCCTGGATGGGCCTTTAGAGGACAAACATAAAACATACAATGTATATCCAGTTGAGTGAGAAGTCTTTGGCTTTAGGCTGACATTGGTCTTCAGGTTAACCTTCTATAATCAGCTCTTCATTGTTATGCCAGTAGAGTGAATAGCATCTCCAGGCCGTCATGCATGCACTCTCAATATTGTACATGCGTTCATTAAGCGTCTTTTCACTTTATTCTCCCGTCTTTGCTTGTGGCCATAATTCTGAATCAGAAATCCCACCAATCGATCTCTCAGATTGCCTGGTGCTACTCTCGGTTATTCTTATATTCCTGCGATTGCCGCTTTGAATCTGGCGAATCGTTCGCCCTTTCTGCGGGTGCCGCGGGAGGCGTTGTTCAGACATGGCTGGCATCTGAAGACGTTTTTGTGTCAGTGAGATGGTTGGAAACACGTGAGGGATGTCAGGTCTGGGATGGATTCGTCAAGGCGAAGCGGCCTGACGGGAGCGGAGCGGCGGGGATAATGATAAGTGCATCCATTTGTACGCGCCGCTCGCCCTTTTAATGCACTCGGCGAGTGTGGGAAGTGCGCTCATCGTGTGCGGGATTGAATGGGAGGCCCGGGAGACGGAGCCCTTCACCTGTCATGTGTAGAGTGAAATGTCTTGTCCTTGGTTTTCTGGGGAATTTTTATAGATATAATGGGCCCTATACTACAACTTGTGGACAGGGGAGGGGGGGCAGACTGTCTGTCGCTTCTTGACAAGGTTTAGGAAGACTCGTCAATGTTCTCATTTCATTAAGCGTCTGAAACTTCTAAAAACCGCATCTTACATTGACCCAGCTCTGGCTAAAGCCTAAGGGCCGGTTCACACTGAGGCGATCCTAGGCGATTTGCGATCCGACTTGTGTCGCCCCAATTCACCTCAAATCGCCTGACATCAGAAATCTAATTGGAATGAATGGAGCCGTCTTAATATGCGCTACTCAAGTCCAAAGCGATTCCAAAAAAGGTTCCTGTAATATTTTCAAGCGGCTTCTAGGCGAATTGAGCCCATAGAAGTCAATGGAAGTTCGCTTCCAAGTCGGATCCCCGTCTATGAAGAAGCGACTTTCCAGGAAGAAAAACATAATTTTGCCAGAAGACACACCTCTCATGTCCCAGGTACTCCTGTTGAAACCGCCTGAAATCACCTGATATTGCTTCGCAATCGCGCCGCTTCGCTTCGCAATCGCGCTGCTTCGCCTTTTCAAATCGCCTAGCAAAATCGCCCCGAAGTCGGATCGCCTCAGTGTGAACCGGCCCTAAGAGTGGGAAAACCTTGGATCCCCTGTGGGGCGTTTACAGCTGCCAGATTTCCATTCACTTCCTGCCTTGGTGACAACAATCGTATATAGATAAAGCAGAAAAAAGTGTTAGAAAATACAATTGTGGAAAAAATTTTGGAAAAATGTGATAGGACTCATAAATGAAATAGTGAATTAAATCATATATTCAGTATAAAAAGTAAGTATAGAAATGATAACACAGTCTAATAAAGTCCAAAAACGTGAATAAGAGCTGAAAACCAAAAAACGGAACTCTCCAACTTCAATACACGAAATAAAGTTGATCAAAGTCCAGTAGCAGACCTTTCTTAGCTCATACACAGAATGAGATGGACTCTTACCGGAACAGTTGGATCCACTCGATCATAGGACCAGTGGATCAATCGAGCGGATCTGATCCTCCAACCTGTTGTCAGATGTTCCAGGTTGGCAGCCTCCGTGGAATCGGTACGGTGGGCTCTCCCTTTTAAGTCAACAGTCAAAGATATTGAGCACTAGATCAATAGAAGCCTCTGATAGCCTCTCAAGGGGGTACATGCGGAGAGAAAAATGTACACGCCCCACATAGTGTAGTGAAAAACACCTCTTTATTTAAAACGGGTGAACAAACAAAAAAATATGTAAGCCGGCAATACAGGTTAAAAGATTAAGAGCAACTGCGATAGGCACACGGTCCTCAACCGACGCGTTTCGTCCGCATGGACATATAGATGTCACCAGGACAGAAAGACGCTTTCCCCATCTTTACTAAAGAGCTGCTTTTCCTGTTGTCCCCATTGGAGAGAGAGATTTACTCGCCCCTCCTGTCCCAGTGACACCACAGGAAGTGACGGGAAATCTTCCCAGTGGGCGTGTCAATGAAAATATAAAAGTGGTAGAAGAGTGTTGGTTGCTCTATCCCTTTAAGCATTGGGTGTTCTCGCGCAAAATGGTTTTCCTTTGGCAACTCCCCCAGGAATGGTGGCCGAAGGTCAGCTCTGTGCTTGAATAGGGCCTGGGTAGGAAAGCACCAAAAGCAGAACATATATGGTGAGATTTACTAAAACTGGCACACACACAATCTGCTGCAGCTTGTGCATAGTGACCAATCAGCTCCTTGGTTTTATTGTCACAGCTTAACCCCTTAAGTCGCACCTTATTGTCAGCAATGGCTCTGCTTAAATCGGTGTGACGCCGACTTTGCGGTGCCGCATCAAGTTGAAAGAGTAGTTCCTGCATTACATTTGGTGATTTCCAGTGCGCCTTGGAGAGACATCAGTGCATGAAGCCGCACAGATGTCTACAAAGTCACACTGACCTGCAGCTTTGAAATTGTGCGATTTCAGGTGAAGTCGCATGATTTCAAAGCCGCATTCAGTGTGAACGGGGGCTAATTGAACAAGCCAAAGTTAGAAGCTGATTGGTTACTATACACAGCTCTAGGCCTGCAACTAATGATTATTCTCATAATCGATTAGTTGGCCAATTATTGTTTTGATTAATCAGATAATAACCTTAACAATAATAGCATATTAGCACATTATGTGTCACTTACCTGAAAACGAAGCCTGTGACGTCCAGCAATGTCCCCTATGCTGGCAGCGTCCACCTTCTGCCCCTCTTTCTTCCACGGTCACAACTCCGGCTCTATGACTGGGCGGAGTCGCGTGACGTCATTCCCGCGCATGCCGCGAACGAAGTGAAGAAACGGCACGGAGGCCGCTTCTTCACTGCGCATGTGCCAAAATGACGTCGGCATCAGCAGTACACTGCATATCTTCTAAACCAGTGGTTCTCAACTCCTGTCCTTGGGGCCCACTAACAGGCCAGATTTTAAGTATTGCCTTGGGGAGGTGCAGACTAGAATACTGCAATCACTGAGCAGTAAATGATATCACCTGTGATGTATTTCAGTTATCCTGCAAACCTGGCCTGTTAGTGGGTCCCGAGGACCGGAGTTGAGAACCGCTGTTCTAAACCGTCCAGGTTTGGGCAATATGCAGGGCACCTACAGGTAAACCTTTTTATAGGCTTACCTGTAGGTTAAAGTGGTTGTAAAGTCTGTGAGTTTTTCACCTTAATGCATTCTATGCATTAACATGAAAAACCTTTTTGGTGCAGCAGCCCCCCCAGAGCCCCCGTTTACTTACCTGAGCCCGAACCGATCCCACACCCTGTCCCTCTAGCTGCCGACTCCGGTCCTCATTGGATGGATTGATAGTAGCGCAGCCATTGGCTCCCTCTGCTGTCAATCAAGTCCAGAGACACGGGAGCCGGGGAGCGGGGCCCAGTCCTGCTGTATATGTGAATACAAGCAACAGCAGGACTTGGGAGAGCGCCTGCATGGGTGACCACCAGGGAAAGCGCTTCCCTGGCGGGTCACTCGATGTGGAGGAGGAGTCAAGATCGCCGCCAAGGGACCCCAGAAGAGGAGGACTCTGTGCTAAACTACTGCACAGAGGAGGTGAGTATAACATGTTTGTTATTTAAATAAAAAAAAAAAAACGGAGCCTTTAATATCACTTTAAGGGGGTAAATCCTTCCGGTCCTTAAGTGGTTAAAGTGTTTTGCTTTTTTTAAACAACAAACATGTTATACTTACCTGCTCTGTGTAATGGTTTTGCACAGAGCTGCCCTGATCCTCCTCTTCTGGGGTCCCTCACTGACACTTCTGGCTCCCCCTGCCTTCAGAGTGCCCCAATAGCAAACTGCAAAGTATAGTATAGAGAGCCCCGAAGGTAAAGATAACAACATTTCTGCCTTTAGAACCACTCACTTCCTGGCCAGGACTACATGTCCCACGATGCATTGCTCCTCACACATTCACAAGTTCTCAGGCACTTACTGACATGTATGGACGGTGTGTGTGCTGCACTGTGTTTCCTGATATGTAAACAAATAATGCATTCTGTGTGCAGGCCAACTAATCGGCTGGCCGATTAATTGATTATGAAAATAGTTGACATCTGTTTTCATAATCGTTTGTTGTCGATTAATCGATTAGTTGTTTCGGCCCTACACAGCTCCACCAGACTCTGTGTGCAGCAGTTTTAATAAATCTCCCCCATTATCTCCAGATTTGATTTTGTCTAGAGCCATACATTATAAAAATCCATTGTGTTTCGGGAAGGGGGTCCCTCTTCATCAGGGCTGCAAACACAGTATTGATTGGCAATAAAGTGATATGGGGTATCAAACATAAAACTATTGGGATATATCACACAAGGTTAGGAAATGAAGTACAGAATAATGAAACAATGGTGAAAAAAAAAATATAAATGATTAAAATAATAATATTTTGATAATTCTGGTGTATTTTCTGTCTATGATCTGCACTGCTAATCTCCTGTGATCTCCCCTCCCCCTCTTTCTGTGTGATTCCTGCTCATTACTCCCCTTCATCAGGGCTACAAATAACACATAAAAGATTATTATCAGCATACAGTATTGACTGCTGTGTAAGTGGTACGCAGCATCGAGCGTAAAAATGTACAGCTACATCATACAAAGTACAGACAGGAAATATGGGCCAGTGCAGTGTATAAGAATATATAGCTATAAAATTATATATATATACATACACACTATATTACCAAAAGTATCGTGACGCCTGCCTATTAATGGCATCCCAGTCTTAGTCTGTAGGGTTCAATATTGAGTTGGCCCACCCATTGCAGCTATAGCAGCTTCAACTCTTCTGGGAAGGCTGTCCACAAGATTTAGGAGTGTCTATGGGAATGTTTGACCATTCTTCCAGAAGAGCATTTGTGAGGTCAGGCACTGATGTTGGATGAGAAGGCCTGGCTCACAGTCTCCGCTCTAATTCACCCCAAAGGTGTTCTATCGGGTTGAGGTCAGGACTCTGTGCAGGCCAGTCAAGTTCCTTTACCACAAACTCACTCATCCATGTCTTTATGGACCTTGCTTTGTGCAGTGGTGCGCAGTCATGTTGGAACAGGAAGAGGCCATCCCCAAACTCTTCCCACAAAGTTGGGAGCATGAAATTGTCCAAAATGTCTTGATATGCTGGCGCCTTAAGACAGGGGGTCGGCAACTTCGGCACTCCACCTGTGGTGAAACTACAAATCCCATCATGCCTCTGCCTCTAGGATTCATGCCTGTGATTGTCAGGGTCTTGCAATGTCTCTTGTAGTTTCAGCACAGCTGGAGGGCTGAGGTTGCCTACTCCCTGTCTCACTGGGACTAAGGGGCCAAGCCCAACCCCTGAAAAACAACCCCGCACCATAATCCCCCCTCCACCAAGTGATTTGGACCAGCGCACAAAGCAAGGTCCTTTCGAAAGTCAATTCTGACTTTTCGGACGAAAAAATCCTGATGTGCAGTCTATAAAATTTTTGTTGTATGTGAACTCAACGTCTGATTTTTGTTAAATTAGTACGGGTTTCGTCCGAAAAAAATCACAAGAGCAAAACTACGCATGCTCAGAAACGAAAAAATAAAACATACAAAACTGTTCAACACATTACATCACTTCTGAAGTTGTATTCTGATGTATGAGAATTTTCGTATGGGGAGTAAACTCTTCACTTTCGACAGGAGACTCACATGCAACAAAAAATGGATGTTCGGTCGTCCAAAAATCTGATCGTGTGCACGAGGCTTTAGACTGGGATGACATTAACCGGTTCCGGACCGGCTCACGTACATTTACTGCTGCAGAGTGGCGCTGTAGCGCGAATCGCTGTCTGTAAACGGCGGCTCATGCATGCATGGCCCGCTCGTGCCTGCCGCACTCTGCAGCAATGCTGCCGCGGGTCCGGCAGACTCGATGTCCGACGGCTACTCGCGATTGCCTGGCAGAGGAGAAAAACGGGGAGCGGCGGTTCCCCGCTCTGTCAGTGGGCATGTAACTGATCTACTGATCCTTGTCACTGGGATCAGTTAGATCTCTTATGCCCCCTGGCAGCCCAGCCCACTCACAGTTAGAACACACCTAGGGAACACAGTTAACCCCAAGATCTCCCCCTGCAGGTTAACCCTTTCAATGCCAATGACATTTATACAGTAATCAGTGGATATTTAAATTCCTGATCGCTGTATAAATGTCATTGGTCCCAGAAAAGTGTCAAAAATGTCCGACATGTCCACTGCAATATCGCAGTCCCGATAAAAATCGCAGATTGCCGCCATTACTAGTAAAAAAAAAGTAGTAAAAACGCCATAAATTAATTCTCATGGTTTGTACACGCTGCAACTTTTGCGCAAACCAATCAATAAATCGCAACCGCAATTTTTTATTTACCACAAAATGAAGAATATATATCGGCCAAAACTGATGAATAAATTTGTTTTGTTATTCTTTTTTTGGATATGCATTATAGCAAAATGTAAAATATATCTTTTTTTTTTCATTATTGTCGCTCTTTTTTTTTTGTTAATAGCGGCGATCAGAAATGACGCAGAGGTGATCAAATACCACCAAAAGAAAGCTCTATTTGTGGGGAAAAAAAGGGCGTCAATTTTGTTTGGGTACAACGTCGCACGACCGCGCAATTGTCAGTTAAAGCGACGCAGTGCCGAAACGCAATAAGTGCTCTGGTCCTACAGTGGGAAATCCTTCCACTCCTTAAGTGGTTAAAGTTCATGTGCGCGTAAAGGCAGACGTCCCAATACTTTTGATAACATAGTGCATATATATATATAAATTATTTTGTATTATTTTTAATTCATTTTAAAGCTATATATTTTTTTTATATCATCAGGACAGTTATATAAAAATGTAATATAATAATTATTTAAAATTATAATAGCATTTTTAATTTAATTTGGTTATTAATTTTTTGTTTTTTATTTATAATTTCGAAGATGATATATAAAAAAAAATGTAGCTATAAAATTATTTAGATGTGGGACAATGTATAAAAATATATAGGAATACATTTTATATATATATATATAAAATACATGGGTAACGGGTTCACCCTATGTATGCGTAGCCGGTTCAGCCAGTGTGCGCACCGCGTCCTCATGCAGAGCAATGGCCGCAGGGCAGAGAGGATTATGCTGGAGACTGTGGCTTTGGCAGCCGGCCCGTGTTCCCGCTGAGTCTCTGGTGGAAGTGGGAGGAGGGAGGGTGAGAGGTGACGATGTGACAGCCGTCTCTGGAGGACGCTTTATTGCTTTCTGACATGTCAGGGCACAGTTGGGCGAAGGTTGGGGTGGGGGGTGCTGTGCGCTTTACGATCCTCTGATCAGGTCACATGGCACAGGAACCTTGCTCATGGCTCCGGCACACACCCCATAACTGCCTGATGCCAACGGCATGGATAATTTACCGTCTCCGATCGCAATGCCCGTATGCCCCAACCCATATAAAGGCCTCGGGCCTGAATACAAATCGGGGCGATAATACAACCAATGAGCCCCTCCTGCTTCCAGCATCTGAACCCCTCACAGACGCCGCACCCCACTTATCAGATTGCGCCGAGCCAAGTGCTGAACCCGCTCAGCTTTTTAGTCTCCACCGTCTTTTAGTCGGAAAATGGGGGAGGCGACCCCGCTGCAGGGGAATTTCATTACGGCAAGCTTTGCCGCCGGCCCACACCTTCCCTCCATATGGCAGCGTCCTTCGTCTCGTATCAGGCAGATAAGGCCCCGCGGAGAAGCCGCTTTTACTGCCGCAATAAAACCAGAGTTTATTTTACACATTAAAAAAAAATGCACTTAAAACCCGGGCGAGCCGTTCTGGTCGAGCGCCAACGCATGCGAGCAGAAGGCACGCCACGGCCTTTTTCCTGCAGGAATTTCTAAACGCGCCCCTCCGCACCCGCCTAGGATTTATGAGACGGGCGCTGGTTCCAGTTAGGAGCTCGCTACTTCCGTTGGCTGCTAGTGTCCCCATTAATGCCCAGATTGGCAAAGCGACCATGGCAGCAGCCGCATACAGTTGCCATGGGCGAGAAGGCAGTATTTAGGGATAAAAATCGCCTCTCATTTCTAAGCGCAAGTATAGCGTATATCTTATACACTGCGTGGTGGAGTTCCCCTTTAAGGTTGAATTGGTCGCGGTGTCCGCCCTCTGCTCCCCCTCTCTTGCTGCTGATTAATGTTGCCTGTCCCCGGCGCTCCGGCGGAATTATGGATGGTGCAAGTTTTCCGGATGACGGATCCCCCCGCTGCGGTCTCGCCCGTAGTGCTCGGGGATGCTGCGTTGGTGCGAAGGGTTAAACGCTCCGCCGCTGCGATTTCTCAGGCAGATTGATGAGGATTAATGGCCGGTGACAAAGGGTCCTGTTGGGAAGTGCGGGGCACGCTGGGTAATATTTAGCGGGGTTAACCCCTATGCCGCCAGAGCTTATCGAATGCCGCAAAGGAATTTTATTGCTATGTTACATCTGACTGTGCGGGGGGAGGGGGGGTTTCACAACAATAAAGAAAATAAAAAAGAGATCGCTGTACTAACATCGGATTGTTAGTACAGCTGCTCCTCCTGAGCGCTTTATTTTTTATTTTTTTTGTTCAGTCCGCTGGGTTGAACAAAAAAAGAACTTCTAGTGTGTACCAGGCTTAAGGCCCCATTCACACCTGTGCGACTTGTCATTGCGATTTTGGACCCCATAATCGCATGTGGAAGAAAAATAGGTTAGCAGCTCTTCCAGGAATAAAAAAAAACTTTATTTCAACTTCATAAAAGCAGCAACATGACGCACGCGATCCACACTGGCCAGCAAACGCGTTTCACACTCTTGTGCTTAATCGTTGCTCAAGTCGCACCCCATGCTTCCCACTGCTGTGCAACTTGAAAGTAGTTCCTGCACCACTTTGGTCCGACTTTCATGTGACTCGAGGTCCATAGAGTTCAATTCAACCCTCAAAAGTCGCATGAAAGCCGCACATGCATGATATGCCTGTGACTTTGTAGAGCAATGGTTCTCAACCTCAGTCCTCACTACCCCCAACGGGCCAGGTTTTCAGGTTTTCCTTTGCTTTGCACAGCTGCTTTAAATCAATATCAATGTCAGGGTATTGATAAGAGCTATTTTATCTAAGAGAAATTCCCACAACATGGCCCGTTGGGGGTATTTGAGGACCGAGGTTGCAGACCACTGTTGTAGAGCACAAACAATCATAGTGGTCAAAGCTAAAGTCGCAACAAAGTCACACTCATCCAAAACCGCATCAAAATCACACCAAAGTCGTATCAAAGTCTCACTGTAAAGTCGCAATGGAAATCGCACAATTTTGAAGTCGCACAAGTGTGAATGGACTCTCACCAGCTGTTCACACTGTTGCGGCTTTGAACATTTGCGCTATTTCAGCACGATTTCAAAGCCATACACTGACAATTTCATTGCGCCTTGCTAATTCATTTAACAGAAGTCTATGCAAGTTGCAATTAAATCGTAAAAAAGTAGCACAGGAACATTTTTCATAATCGCTGCGACATGAACGATTCCATTGCCGAAAATAGGCTTCATTTGGAATTGTCAAATCGCATGACAAGTCGCATTGGTGTGAACCAGGACTAAGGCTGGCCATGGATGGATCTTTTTATTAGCAGGCAAAACACTAAATGGATTCCCCCATCCACACAAGCTATGTGGATGGAGGAATCCTCCCTGCTGCACTATTCTATTCTGACAGCAGGGGGCTCCTTCACTGTCAGAATGAGGCCATAGGATAACATGGAGAGGAGTTTTTTAAAGCGGAGTTCCACCCTAAAATGGAACTTCTGCTGATCGGACTCCTCCCCCCCCCTCCGGTGCCACATTTGGCACCTTTCAGTGGGAATGGGGGAGGGGATACCTGTCAAATCCAGGTATTCACTCCCAGTTTCGGGGACAAATCGCTGTACAATTGCAGCGATCTACGCCCGCCCCGCGCTGCCTTCTGGGAGACACACAGCTCCCAGAAGACAGCAGGGACCATTGGGAAAGGGCATCGCGTCTCACGCATGCGCAGTAGGAAACAGGCTGTGGAGCCGCAAGGCTTCCCTTAGTAAGGATGCCGGCGCCTGCACCCGGAGCCGAGGGACGGGTCGGCTTCGGGTGCCGACATCGCGGGCTCCCAGGACAGGTAAATGTCCTTATATTGAAAGTCAGCAGCTGCAGTTTTTGTAGCTGATGAATTTTATTTATTTTTTTCACCCGGGTGGAACTCCGCTTTATGCTGAAAAAAAACAAACATCTGACGCTGCTGTAAAAGCGGCCCGTGTGCCTGAGGCCTAAAAGGAAAAACTTTTCTCCGACACCCCTTTCCCACTTGTGCGACTTGTCCTGCGACTAGGACAAGTCATACCCCATGATTTCCAATGAGTACCGTTCATATCTGTGCGACTTCAAAGTAATCCCTGCACTACTTTGGTCCGACTTTGATGCGACTTGAAGCCTGTAGACGTCAGGATTACACAGGCATTGCTTCAAGTCGCATCAAAGTCGCTGCAAAATCACGCCAAAGTTGCAGCGAAAATAGCAGGAAAAACTGCTGCAAAGTCGCATGACTTTCAGGTCGCACGAGTGTGAAAGGGGCCTTAGTGTTGGATAGAGTGGAGGGGGATTGGAACCCCTGTCAGGTTTTTATTGCTGCCTGTGTCCCCCTCTTTCTCACTGCTCTGTAGCAAAATCGCGGCAAAAACACATAAACGCAGGAAAAAGGTATCAGTGTGAAAGGGGCCTTAGGGTCATCACACACAATACAATCTGATTGTACAACCTTCTTTAGATCTCCCATCTAGTGTGCGGGTTGTGCAGATTTGGAGGTGTGTGAAGTCAGATTGGCCGGGAGAGAAGGATCCTTGTCGATCGGTGGGCGCCATCTTTGTGTGTCGGATTTACACTTATCAGCCTTCCGCAGGTGGCGGATCTTCGATCTGCAGTGTCAGTGGCCCCCTGCGGCTCCAAGGTGACAATCTCTGCATTACAGATTAGATGATTTGACATGAGGTCAAAGGTCAGCGCCCCCAGGGAGTGAAATCACTACGGCTGATCACTGGGTCAGACGCTTAACAACTGCTGAAAGATCAATGAGAAGGCAGCAGAGTCCGGCTGCCGGTGAGTTGTATTTCTACCATTTATCTGATATCCATCTATAGCACATGTGTCAAACACAAGGCCCGCGGGCCGAATCCGGCCCACCAGGCCATTTCATGTGGCCCTTGCCTCTCTTCTGGAGCTGTGGCACCCCCCCTTATCTCTGCCCCCCACTTTGTCTCAGCAGACGGCAGCAGAGAGGAGGTCAGAACTCCTCTACCAGATCCTGTGTTTCTCCATGCAGGCACAGAGATTCTCGTCTCTGCCACAGCCCCATCTCATCAGTCGGCAGCAAAGAGGAGGACAGAACTCCTCCACCAGATCCTATGTTTCTCCATGCAGGCACAGAGAAGCTCGTCTCTGCCACACCCCTGTCTCATCAGTCGGCAGCAAAGAGGAGGACAGAACTCCTCCACCAGATCCTGTGTTTCTCCATGCAGGCACAGAGAGGCTTGTCTCTGCCACAGCCCCATCTCATCAGTCGGCAACAAAGAGGACATGACTCCTCCTACAGATCCTGTGTTTCTCCATGTAGGCACAGATCTCTGGGGGGGGGGGGACTGAGGAAATGCGTCCTTCTGCCTGCAGCAGACTGATCACTGGGGGAGGAGAGACTGAAAAAATGTGTCCTTCTGCCTGCAGCAGACTGATCACTGGGGGAGGGGAAACTGATGAATTGCTTCCATCTGCCTGCGGCAGACTCATCACTGGGGAGGGAAGACTGAGGAAATGCAATATTCTGCTTGCAGCAGACTGATCACTGGCGGAGGGGAGACTGGGGAAATGCTTCCATCTTCCTGCAGCAGACTGATCACTGGGGCAGGGCAGACTGAGGAATTTCTTCCATCTGCTTGCAGCAGACTGATCGCTGGGAGAGAAGAGACTGAGGAAATGCTTCCATCTGCCTGCAGCAGACTGATCATTGGGGAGAAGAGACAGAGGAAATGCATATTTCTGCTTGCAGCAGACTCATCACTGGCGAAGGGGAGACTGAGGAAATTCTTTCTCCTGCCTGCAGCAGACTAATGACACCATCTCAGCATAGACAGCATAGACAAAGTCATAGACGAGCTCAAGGACGACTTCTTAATGATAAAAGGTGGAGGGTTTCTGAGTTATTGATGGAGGCGGTAAAGTTGGTGACAGGTCCACTTTAAGGAGTCGTTTTATAGGGTGGGACGGTCCATGCTGGGCTGCACTACAGACATCAGGAAAGCCGCTCACCGCGGGGCGACCGAATCTTTCAACGTTCCATAAATGTGAAAAGTATGGAAATCCGTCAGATGGGTTTAATTCGAGAGGAGCGACCTGCCCCACCTGAAGGGGTTAATGCGCCGGCTGCGCCTCACCTGCTCCCGTCTGGATGTCAGCAGGCCAGCGGCGTTCTTCCTGCCAGAAGCCTTTGTTTGCTTCCCTACCGCAGATCAGCGGCGCTTAAACAGCCGGCCTTTGGCACGGTGACCCTAGCAGGTGTTCGGGGGAACCTGCATCCGCCTGCCAGAGCTGGAGGGGGCGCTCACCCCTCTCATCCAGAGAAATCCTGCTTGCCCAGCAGTGGCCGGGATTTGGATTGCGTGGATAAGTGGCGGTTTCCTCACCGCTGCCGTATATCCGCGTGTAATCCCCGGCCCCAGGACTACTTCCCTTTTCTGCTGATTTTATCATTGCTGTCTTACNGGCCCCCCCCCCCAAAAAAAAAACGACCAGCTGATTAATAAATCAGATTAGCCCCGCAGTACTTTTTTTTCTGCCACTGGATGTCCTCAGTATGATGGGCAGCATCATCCAACCAACATCCTCTGAGCTCAGGTCATCCCGGCCGTGCCCCAAGACTGTGACTGGACAGTGAAAGGAGAAGCAGCACAGTGATAATCTCTCTGTCACTCTGCTCTCTCCTCCTATCAGCATGTCATCTACTTTTGCTGCATCTCCATCCCCCACCCCATTTCTGAGAATTATGACTATAAAAAAAAACCCCCCCCCCCGACATTCTG
>BLSH010036936.1:224406-236596 GCA_018402905.1 Glandirana rugosa
GCCTAAGCACCCCTTATTGACTGGCTACCACTGTCCAGCATCATCTAACACTTTCCTCCCCAGCCTGACTGTCCCTGGCCCGCCCCTTTCATTCTTTGGATTTCAGCTCTTTCAATCATGGAGGCTCAGCATCAAAATGTGGGGGCTACCTAGGTTGGTCTGCATGCAAATTGAACACTACTCCTCCAGACCGACATCTACCAATCAAGGTATTTTGATATTTGCAAAACTCCTCCCACTGCTTGCATCAGGGCTGAAGGGTCTTGAGAGGAGTAATGAGGCAGGGAGCTAGGATGTTTTGCCCCCTCCAACCAGCCACGATCTGCCTGTAATGCATAGAGAAGCACAGAGACCCAGTGAGGACATATGAAGCATGTAATAAAAATGTAAATGAGGATGAGGGTGGAACCAGGGAAGGCAAAATATAAGCAAATTAAACTTAGACTTAACCACTTAAGGACCACCTTATAGCAGATATACTGGTATAGGGTGGCCCTCCTGCCCAAAATCACATATATAAATGATTGGGCTGCTTCTGCTGTGATTACTCACAGCAGAAGCCAATCTGTGGATGCCGGGCACTGGATGTCCTCTGGCAGCCGCTGATCATCAGGCAGACACGGAACGGAGCTCTGCCTATATAAGCAAGCCTTCGTTCTGATAGCGGGGAAGTAATCGATTAATCGATTTTCCTTCCCTGCAAAGCAGATTTTGCAGATACCACGGGGTTGGTTTACTAAAGCTTGAAAGTGCAAAATTTGGTGCAGCTCCACACAGAAACCAATCAGCTTCAAGGTTTTATTGTCAAAGCCTGATTGAACAAGCTGAGGTTATAAGCTGATTGGCTAGCATGCAAAGCTGCACCAGATTTTGCACTCTCCAGCTTTAGTAAATCAACCTCATTTGTTTTGGAAAAAGTACACTTTAAGGAATTTAAAATATACATATATATATATAGATATACTGTATATACCGTGAGGGAAAAAAGTATTTGATCCTCTGCTGATTTTGTACGTTTGCCCACTGACAAAGAATTGATCAGTCTATAATTTTAATGGTCGGTTTATGTTACCATTGAGAGACAGAATAATAACAAAAATATCCAGAAAAACGCATTTCAAAAAGTTATAAATTGATTTGCATTTAAATGAGTGAAATAAATATTTGACCCCTTCGCAAAACATGACTTAATACTTGGTGGCAAAACCCTTGTTGGCAAGCACAGAGGTCAGACGTTTCTTGTAGTTGGCCACCAGGTTTGCACATCTCAGAAGGGATTTTGTCCCACTCCTCTCTGCAGATCCTCTCCAAGTCATTAGCCACTTCCAGCTCACACTATATGATGGCTACAGTGTGGGCCTTAATTGCCAGAAGGACATCAATAAACGTCCTCCCGTGCACGGGCTGCGGGGCGCGCGCAGCACGCTCTGTGATCACCGAGTTCATGAGACTCGGCTGATCACAGATCGGTGTAAGTGGCCGATCCCGGCCCCTTACCACGTGATCAGCTGTCAATCAATGACAGCTGATCACGTGATGTAAACAAAAGATCGGTATGCGGCCCTTCATGCTGACAGCGTGAAGGGAAAAAAAAGTTGATCACCAGCTTCGCACCAACGGTTGTCGCCCTCTCACCAAGCTTCTTGCTGATGGTCTTGTAGCCCATTCCAGCCTTGTGTAGGTCCACAATCTTCTCCCTGACATCCTTGGACAGCTCTTTGGTCTTGGCCATGGTGGAGAGATTGGAATCGGATTGATTGCTTCTGTGGACAGGCGTCCTTTATACAGGTAACAAGCTGAGATTAGGAGCACTCCCTTTAAGAGAGAACTCCTAATCTCAGCTTGTTAGCTGTATAGAAGACACCTGGGAGCTGGAAATCTTGCTGATTGATAGGGGATCAAATACTTATTTCACTCATTAAAATGCAAATCAATTTATAACTTTTTTGAAATGCGGTTTCCTGGATATTTTTGTTGTTATTCTGTCTCTCACTGGTAAAATAAACCGACCATTAAAATTATAGACTGATCGTTTCTTCAGTGGGCAAACCTACAAAATCAGCAGGTGGTCAAATACTTTTTTCCCCTTAACTGTATATACCCCAATTACTTTGTATAATGTGAATGATGATGTTACACCGAGTAAACAGATACCTAACATGCCACACTTTAAAATTGCGCACACTTGTGGAATGGCAACAAACTACAGTACTTAAAAATCTCCATAGGCGATGTTTTATACGCCTTTACAGGTTCCATGTTTAGAGTAACGGAGGAGGTCTACGGCTAGAATTATTTCTCTCGCTCTAATGTTCACGGCGATACCTCACATGTGTGTGGCCCGAACACTGTTTACATATGCTGCGCCACTTACGTATTCATTCGCTTCTGTGCGCAAGCACAGAGGGGTGGGGGTGCTTTACATTTTTTTTTTTTTTCTTATTTATTTTTATACTGTCTGTTAAATATATATATATATTTTTATCACTTTTTTGTAAACATCCCTTGTAATATAAATAAGGATGAAAGGTCATTTTTATGGAGGTCACCCCCAAATCTCGTCTTCCAAGGCCATAGAGGCGATCAGAGACGATACACTCATTGATCGCCTCTGAGACTAGCCGGCCTCACATTCGGATCGTTTCTCGGGCGAACCGGCAGAAACGTTAAGCCAGAGAAACACTGGCAAGTGTATCGGCAGACAGAGGCATGCTGGTACCTGTAGTCACACGCATGTTACATTTGTAGCTCGGTGAGCATATTGAAATACATTTATGTGAACTGCCAGAAGACTAATCGCTTTGTTCGGCCGGTTTTGTGATCCAGGCACTCCTGATAGCACAGTCTGGTCTGTGATGCTGCTTTTTCTGCTACAGAAATATGCTATTCAGCTGGGTGTAGATTCTGCACTTGGCAAGGTCATTATCTATTCAACAATGCCAACGCGGTACCACCACCTAACACTAGAGGGCAGTACCGGTGCAGTCCACCCACATTCACCATCACTCTACTCACCATATCAGCAGCAGCTGCCTGTCAGCCAATCAGAGAGCCATTGCTTTCATTTAAACTTACTAAGCTGCAGTTCGGTGCACATGGATGTTTTTTGGACTACATTATAAAAACATCTTACATTCAGTTCTTATTTAAATCAGTTAAATCCATGGCTGAGATACACCTATGTGAACTGTTCTACCTGCCAAAAGATTTGTAATGCTGTTCGGGCAGTCTTATGATCCTGGCAACCGGTCAAACAGCATAGCCGGGACTTCCATCTTACAGCTTGGTCAGTAACACAAGCCCAGCTTGTGATTGGACAGTGATGGAGCAGCAGCACACTGGTAAATCCATCCCTCTGCTCCCAGGCTTCGCCTATGCAGCATAGCCCAGAGTTTTTCCACCCTCCCCCTTGGTAGAGGATTACAGAAATCTAAAATAAAGACACATTTATATAGTTAAATGAGTCCAAATAAAAAGAATACATTTTTTCTGTATTAAATATGTAACTGCTTTATGGGTGTTATACCAAATATACTTCAGTGGTTGTAAACCTCAGACATGAAATTTGAACAAAGCATATCCCTCTATAGTGTGTACTTGTCTCAATACAGGGCACTAAGTGTCATTTTTGTCTGCTACTTCATTCCCCTGCTATCAGCATGAATCACTTCTGACAAGTTTTCCTGACACCAAGAGAAAAATGGTGACAGGGGAGAGATCTCCAGCACACAGCTTGTGATTGACAGCCTCAGCTTTGTTGTGTGAAGGGGGGGTGTGCTCCTTCCAGCCAATCAGCTCTCAGAGCTCTCTCTTATGTAACTTTAGCTCCCCGTCCCCTGCTTTTCAGAGCTGAGAGATCCTGTGTAAATTCTGCACTTTGAATGGATGTAGGGCAGGGGTCTCAGATTTGCAGCCCTCCAGCTGTTGCAAAACTACAAGTTCCATCATGCCTCTGCCTGTGGGAGTCACGCTTGTAACTGTCAGCTTTGCAATGCCTCATGGGACTTGTAGTTTCGCAACAGCTGGAGGGTTGCCAGTTTGAGTGTAAAGATGGCTGTAGATAAACAGGTACATCTTATGTAGGAGGATTTGTTTTTATCTTTGTGTATCCCCTGAGACTGGTTCCTTCACTGGGTGTATGTAAGGGTTTACAACCACTTTAGAGGACAAATTCCACCTACAAGCTGGCTCTCATTTTCTCTGTAGTGGTCATAGATGCTGGAATCCCACGGTGGTGCACTGTGAAAGCCTTGCTGAATATGGCTGCTAAGAACAATAGATGGAACTGACTTTAACAGAGGCCTGTTAGCAGTCATGGTTGGCCCCCAACACTCCGCTTTTGTTTATTAGGATGATTTTACTCATGATTATTTGTACGTGACATTTTGGGTTAATAAACGGCGGTCATCCAGCAGAGGAGAAAATAGCGCAGTTGATGGTATCATGGCCGTCCCGGTCTTCCCAGCATCTGCGTAATGCGACCCGAAGCTTTAATGTTATTTCGACTAATGTCAATTAATGAAATTATCACGAAAATTCGTCCTGTTTGCTCTTATTGAATTGGCGCGTCGCACTGATAGGATCTGCGCTCGGCTGGGTAAGTGCAGAAGGTGCGTCTGGACAATGTCACTCCCACTGGATCTGGCAGGCTTTGGTCTTCAGCTCTTCCTGACAAGCTAATGTGAGACAGATGCGCCGAGCGCACAGCTTGCTCTGATGTGGGAAAGAGCACGGATAATGCGCCGACGATGGCAGAGACTCCGCCTGGTAACATGACTTCGGCACGTACAGCTCGGCACGACATCGTTCATTCCTGGTTTGGAGCAAGACGGACTGAGCTCTGAGAGGATGGAGAATAATGATTTTATCGTGTTTAAATTCCAAGAGAAATCGCTATTAAGGCTCCTTTCACATTGGCGCGTCTCCAAAGTCGCTTGAGTTGCAGTGCAACTGGAGCGCGACTTGTATGATTTTTATTTGACTTTACATTCTATAGATCAAAGGTCGCACCAAAGTAGTACAGGCACCTGTTTAAAGTCGCAGGGATTTGAACGGGTGCCATTGAAAAGAATGATGTGTGACTTGTCATGCGACTTTGATATCCAAAGTCGCGTGACAGATTGCAAAAGTGTGAGTGGATTCACCTCTGCTCCATCACCGGCGGGGCTCTTATATCTCCCTCCTGTGCCAAGATTTTCCCACTTTAGTTTCGGCCACATTCTCACCGGCGGCAGAATCTCTAGAAGTCAGCTTACCACCCAAGGTGTTGCTCTCCAGCAAGATGTCAGTATCTTACATGCCAATACAATATTGTAATTGATATGTGCGAGTGAATATACACTAGGAAAGAAAAACAAAGCAAGGCGCGCACACCTAGTGCATTACCAGAGGCATTTATTTAATATTAAAAATATAAGGGAATACTCACAAGAGTGGCGACCCCCAATGGGCCATACAATTGGCATGAGAGCAGACGCGACACAATTAAAGGCTAATAAAGGCTGACGCATTTCGGGGGCGTACCCCCTTCCTCTGTGGCTCTGAAAAAGGGGGTATACCCCCGAAACGCGTCAGCCTTTATTAGCCTTTAATTGTGTCGCGTCTGCTCTCATGCCAATTGTATGGCCCATTGGGGGTCGCCACTCTTGTGAGTATTCCCTTATATTTTTAATATTAAATCAATGCCTCTGGTAATGCACTAGGTGTGCGCGCCTTCCTTTGTTTTTGTTTCCTAGTGTGTTTTCCATCACCCCATCTGAGGAGGGCAGCATCCGCCTGGTATTTGTGGCTATTGATGTCCTTGTTGCCTTATTCCAATTGCAGGGGACCTCCTTAGCGCTGGAAGTGATTGTTTTTCTGTATTTGTAGTGTATATGCAGTACATATATATATATTATATATAGATATACATTATGGCAGACCTGCATCAAGAGCGCAGTTTTGCAGGTAAGGAATTGCAGGCTCAGGATAGGTATATGTGTCACCTATGGCTCTCACCCATATATTGGATGTGATGTGTCTGGTAGGGAGAAAACTGGATTGGCTTTTTTCTTAGGGCTTTGCAAGGCCTGGTGTGGGTCCTGGAGTCTGGAGACTTTGTAGGACTCAAAACAGGCGTGCATGGCACCTAGGGTTCTCACTCATACAGGGTCTGAGGTTTAGGATGTGATGCATGGCTAGTAGAGAGAAAACTGGATTGGGTATTTTCTTAGGGCTTTGCAAGATCTGGTCGGGTCCTGGAGCCTGGAGACGTTGTAGGATTCAGGACGGGCGTGCGTGTCACCTAGGGTTCTCACTCATACAGGGTCTGAGGTTTGGGATGTGATGTGTGGCTTTTAGGGAGAAAACTGAATTGGCAATTTTCTTAGGGCTTTGCAAGGTTTGGTCTTGGTCCTGGAGACCGGAGACTTTGTAGGACTCAGAAAAGGTGTGTGTGTCACCTAGGGTTCTCACTCATACAGGTTTCATGGTTTGGGATGTGATGTGTGTCTGGTAGGGATAAAACAGGATTGGGAATGTTCTTAGGGCTTTGCAAGACCTGGACTAGGTCCTGGAGCCTGTAGACTTTGTAGGATTCAGGACAGGTGTGCGTGTCACCAAGGGTTCTCACTCATACAGGGTTTAAGGTTTGGAATGTGTATCTGGTAGAGAGAAAACCGGATTAGGAATTTTCTTAGGGCTTTACAAGTCCTGGACTGGGTCCTGGAGCCTGGAGACTTTGTAGGACTGTGTGTGTGTGTCACCTAGGGTTTTCACTCATACGGGGTCTGAGGTTTGGGATGTGATGTATGTTTGGTAGAGAAAAAACTAAATTGGCAATTTTCTAAAGGCTTTGCAAGGCCTAGTTGGGTTCCTGGAGCCTGGAGGTTTTGTAAAAGTTTGGGTGGGTTGAAGTCTCCGGGCTCTAGGACCCCAACTGGGACTTGCCAAGCCCTGAGAAAACTGTCAATCTCAATTTCTCCAAACCAGACATATATCCTGGAGCCTCTCAACCTGTAAAGGTGACACCCATACCTTTCCTTAGCCTGCAATTACATACCCGTTATTGTGCGCTAAGTGCCTTTTCATGCCACAACATGGTGCCGCTCTGTCACATTGTACAGTGCCATTATATTAAGCTACAACAGCACATTATATCAAACACTATAGTACAAGGCCATCCATATAGTGATATTATAGTCGATAGCAATAATAATAGATCATATCAAGCTTCAACAACAGTTATATTATTTAACAAGACCATAATATACCAAAACTGCAATTATATCAGCCAGTAAGGCTAGGTTCACACATATCGGGTGCGAATTTACCCCGAGCTTTCACTGCACATTTCCAAAATAGCTGTTCAGCGGTTCAGCTGCGATTTAAATGCAGTTCAAATGAGCCGGCAGCCACTGGCGTTTTTAACATTAGCTGGCTGCTAAGGAGTGGGCTGGGAAGCCGGCCGCCTCGTCCTTAACAACGGATGACTCATCAGCTGTCAGCGGGGTTGCAGCGACATGGCACCGCCCCCTGTGACGTCCCGGACCCAGGATGCATCGGTCGATGACGTCACAAGGGGCAGTGCCACCCGGTGGCTCTGCTCCTTAGCTGTTTAGGAACTATTGGACGGCAGAGCGAGCAGACAGCGGGAGTTAGCTTCTTTTTTGTTTTTGGGTCAGTGGCAGTGGCGTCCATCGTAATTGACACTGGATCTACACCGGGGGGCATTGTTTTTTAAATAAAGGAATTGTCAAAAACTGTCTCTGTGTTTTTATTTCTGGGGACTGGGATCTGGGGGCTCCCTTGTTATAGGGGCTTCCAGATCCTGATTAGCCCCCCGCCTGCAGACTCCCGCAACCACTGGCCAGGGTTGTAGGGCAGAGGCCCTTGTCCCCCATCAACATGGAGACAAGGTGCCCTCCCCCATGTTTAGGGCATGTGGCCTGGTATGCTTTAGGGCTTTAGGAGGGGGGGGGGGGTGCTTGTCTTCATCACCTTTCCTGGCCTACCAGGCTGCATGTTTGGATAAGGGTCTGGCATGGATTTTTGGGGGGACCCCACGCCATTTTTTTTAAAATTGTTGGTGTGGGGTTCCCCCCAAAATCCATACCAGACCTAAGGGTCTGGTTTGCATTTGGAGGGGCGTGCTGTTTTTTTTGTGTGGGGTTCCCCTTAAAATCCATACCAGACCCAAAAGGGTCTGGTGTGGATTGGGGGGGGGGACCCCATGCTGGTTTTTTTTTCTGATTGAATGCATGCTCAACGCTGATGAGATGTGCGTTTCAGATGCGTTCCTATGAATCGCAACGTATTGGTCAATAAACGCACAGTGAATTTGCTCCATAGAAAGCCGGTTTGGCCCACATGTCATGCGAATCAGATCAACTGGGGTCAGGGTGATGTTAGAGGAACCCGGCGACGTGTAGCACCCGCTTGTTTTGCAGAAACTTCAAGTGGCTTCTCAGAGAAGAGCGTCACTGAAATATTTGTGCAGAAAACAGAGTGGGAGGATGAAAGAGGATTTGGTTTCCATTGTTGCTGCCCTGAGTGATTGTGAGTGGGGAGCTGCCGCTCCATTTTCTAATGGCTCTTATAGCCAAAAACACAAAATTCTTATTATAACCCGCAGAGACCAATCCAAAGAAACTCATTCCAAAGACAGGCTGGCAGATTAATTGGCTGCTGTCTAAATTGGCCCTAGTATGTATGAGTTAGGGACCTTAGATTGTAAGCTCCTTGAGGGCAGGGACTGATGTGAATGTGCAATGTATGTAAATTGACTGCGTTATATAAGTACCTGAAATAAATAATAAATAAATAAACTCAGAGCAGGTCACCGAGTCAATGGCATTGAACCGAAAAGTTTCCACTGACCCAGTGTGAAGCACAGAAGAGCCCATGGGGGTGATTTACTAAAAGTGGAGAGTGCAAAATGTGGTGCAGCTCTGCATAGACCAATCAGCTTGCAGTTTTTTTTGTCAAAGCTTAATTGGACAAACTGAAGTTAGAAGTTGATTGGCTCCCATGCACCGCTGCGCCAGATTTTGGTAAATCTTGTGTCTACAAATTCTAAAAATCTGGTGGGGGGGGGGGGGGGTTCCTCATCCAGAGCGGCTGGTTCATAGCGCAGTTATAGGCGGATATGGAAGAATAATGTATTCCTAACTGCACACATATATATAGAATTACAATCAAGATTTATAGAGAAGAACCCAAAACCTGACACTAGATAGTGGCATGAGTTACACTTTATGGCCAAAAGTTGGTGGCCACCTGACCATCACACTTGGATTCTTATTCCAAAACCGTGGCTATTAATTAGGAGTTGCCGTGCCTCCCCCATGGCCATTAACCACTTCAATACCGGGCACTTTCACCCCATTCTTTTTTGCATGACAATAGCGCAGTCATGTTACACCGTATCCATTACAAATTTTTATCATTTTTTTAGACAGATAGAGCTTTCTTTTGGTGGTATTTAATCACCACTTTGTTTTTGTTTTTTGCTAAACAAATTAAAATGTTATAAATAATACATTTTTCTCCTTCACTGATATGCGCTGATGAGGTTGCACTGATGGGCACTGATAGGCTGCACTGATGGGCACTGATAGGCTGCACTGCAGGGCACTAGAGTTGCCAGCTCATCCCTTTAAAACCAAACACATTATTTACACAGGTTCTGTGGTTGATTAAAGAGGACTTAAACCCAGATTGGGTTTACTTCCTCTGTATTCCCCTGCAAAGTAGATGCATAATGGGCTACTATGCATCGCATAGCCCATTCTGTGCCACTTACCTGCAAACGAAGCCTGCGATGTCCAACGCTGTCCCCTGTGCTGGCCGCGTCCATCTTCTGCCCCTCTTCCTTCCGGGGCCGCGATCTCGGGCAATGTGACTGGCCGGAGTCGCGTGACGTCACTCCCACACGTGTCCGGGAGCCGCCAGTCACGGCGCGATCACAGTGAAGAAATGGCACGGAGGCGGTTTCTTCACTGCGCATGTGGCGAAATGACGTTCGCACAGCTAATACACTGCATATCTCCTGAACCATGCAGGTTTGGGAGATATGCAGGACACCTACAGGTAAGCCTTATTATAGGCTTACCTGTAGGTTAAAGTGGTTGTCACGAGTTGACAACCTCTTTAAGGTGGTAATTAAACTCACTTGGTGCTTTATCTGCATTAAATTAGCCTCAGAACAACCTGTGTAATTCATATGTGTTCGGGTTTAAAGGGATTAGGTGGCAACCCTAATGGGCACTGATGAGGCTGCATTGATGGGCACTGATGAGGCTGCATTGATGAGGTGGCAGTGATGGGCCCTGATAGTCTGAACTGATGGGCACTAATGAGGTGGCACTGATAGATGGCACGGACGGGCACTGATAGGCAGCACTGATATGCTGCACTAATTGTCACCGATGGGGCTACACTGATAATCTGGACACTGATGATCAGTGCCCTTATGATCAGAGTAAATGTGCGCTGTCAGAATTAACAGTTACTGGCTCTCCTTTCCTCACGCTGTGACAGCGTGTGAGGAAAGGACCGCTGATCACTGTCAAGTTTGTTTATATGTGATCAACTGTGATTGGACACAGCTGTTCACTAGGTAAAGGGCTGCTGTGATTGGTCCCTTACCGTGATCTGTGATCAGCTGTGTCCAAAGGACCAAACCTGGAGCAGAACCCAAGCTCGTGGCTAATATAGGTAGGTATAATGGTCAGGTGTCCATATACTGAACCTTGATACGTCTGTACAATGCGCTCCCCCAGACTAGACCCTTATTGTATCGCACCGAATAATAAACTATTGTATTGGATGGAGCTACAGGATCTATACATAGAGAATTAATAAATGTAAATCCCTTCGGTTGGTTTGGAGTATGCTGGGACATGTAGTTCATTATATCCTGGGGGGGGGGGACTGCCGCCATTTCTCATCCAGTGTATAGATCAACCATAGAGGAAAAAGAACACATTAAAGCAGAGCACCCCCTCCCCCCTGGTGAATTAAATCATCATAAACTAACACTGAGGTGCCATTAAATGCAGTTCAGACCTATTAAACCTCATTATGGAATAACGCTCCGCAGTGCCAACTCCGCCAAGCCCCGAACGCCGTTTTAATTTGATGGGTGTTAAGGGAGAATTAGATATTAATTGCAATGGCCGGGCCTCTGCTTTTATCCCTCAGCGGCTTCCCAGGATTGTGCATTGCTCAGGAGCCAGCGCAGTCCCTGCACCGCTCACATCCGTCATTCATGGGAGCCCTTTACTGTCACTATGGGATGTGATCAGAGGAAAGAGCAGGGCTATGGTGACAAAGCCACATGGTGGTGTCATGCCGCTCCCGTGGCTTGTATCACTAAAGAGTAACCAGACCGCATGGATGGCCAATAAGAAGGTCCATTGTGGACTTCTCTTTCAGCCCTGCAGCCTCCTGTCACATGGCTCCTTGCTGGAGCTGGGACCAAGGAGCATGCCGGCTGTTTTCTCTTTTTTTTTTATAGGCTCAGATTCTGGACCGGTCAAGAGGCGAGGCAACCGGCAGCCACAGAGTTGTAGCTCACTGCAGGGTTAATTGCACAAGCTGAATGCTGAAATGGGACTTGGAGCCAAATCATTACACTTCTTCCCAGCAGCCTCTCAGGGGATGGCACAGCTGGAGACATTTTATCTCAGCAAACTTGACCCCTTGTGTAAGTAAAGTCCATCTGACTTCTGGCTGGAAAAGTCTAATTCTTCCCTTATCTCCTGACCTTCCATCATGTGTGCATTTCCTGCAACCGCTACCTTAAAGGGGATCTCCTCCTTTCCACTTCACACAATAAAATGAACATTTCAGTATTGTGCTGCCAGCTGCTGATACCCAGAAGGGGGGAGATTACTACCTGTTGATGGGTGTTTGTATATATCGGGGGCACAGAAATACAATTCACAGAGGTCTGGTTGGTAACATTTCTTTTCCCAATTTCTTCTATGACTCAGGCCTTTCATGTCACAGCCCACTTTACATTAGTGTCCCCCCTTTAACATCACAGCTCCCCTCACATCACAGCTCCCACCTCCTGACATCACAGCCCCCCTGACATCACAGGCCCCTGACATCACAGCCCCCCCTGACTTAACAGCCCCCCTCACATCACAGCTCCCCCCTCACATCACAACCCCCCCTCACATCACAGCTCCCCCCTCCTGACATC
>BLSH010036936.1:271629-284927 GCA_018402905.1 Glandirana rugosa
GGGGGGGGGGGGAGAGAGAAGGGGGAGGGAGTGGGGGGGGAGAGAGGAGAGATAGAGGTGAAGAGAGAAAGGGGGGAGAGAGAAAGGGGAGGGAGTGGGGGGGGGAGAGGAGAGATAGAGGTGAAGAGAGAAAGGGGGGAGAGAGAAAGGGGAGGGAGTGGGGGGGGGGGAGAGAGGAGAGATAGAGGTGAAGAGAGAAAGGGGGGAGAGAGAAAGGGTAGGGAGTGGGGGGGGGCCCCAGAGGGAAAATGTGGATCATCCTAATTACATTCCAGGACTCACCTTCTATCCCCTTATATATTCTCTCGTACCCCTAATCATGTTCTAGTTGTTCCTTACTCCCCTCTTGAACCCATCCAAGCCATAATAATTCATCAGTTGCTTTGGAAATGGTGAAATGTATTTTGCTTATTTGAATTGCAGAGGGAGAGAGGAGAGTGAGAAATGAAGAGCAGTGGAGGGGGGAGGGAGAAGCCGAGATACAGAGAGATGGAAGAGAAGGAAGGAAGGAGAAAAGGACAGAGATAGAGAGACGGGGAAGTCGAGGAAGAGGGGTGCACAGAGCACTGGAGGGGTAGAAGGAGAGAGATAAGTGGGGGGTAGAGAAGGAGGATCAGAGAATCTCGGGGTGAAGAGATTGTCCTACAGATCCGGGATTATAGAGCCGTCTCTTCTTCCCTATCTGGAATTACAGTTTACCTTGTTGTTGGGCCTGAGAACACCAACCTGTTGGCAGGTTCCCTTTGTAGACCTGCAAACATGCTTACTATAGGAGACAGCAAATGAATAATCTGATCAGTATGCGGTTTCTCCTTTATTGTCCAATCCTAGGCTAGGGGCGGGTCCTGGACCAGACTGTGTGGCTTCACTGCAGTGTAGTTTGCAGTGAGGTTCAGAACTGGGCTGTGCTGTCTGGCAGGTGTGCCTGGATTACAGGGCTAACCAAATAAAATTAAAAATCCTTCCGGCAGGTAAAGCTATCAATTTTACACCTTTATATGGAGCTGCTGCCTGAAGTTGGGCTTTTAAGCCAACCCATTTTTTGTAGCCCTGAGGAATCTGCAGGCACAGGTGGCAGAATCTTCTGGGGGTTACATTTGTTGTAAACCCTCACCTTGTAACACAACCCATTCAGTTTAAAATAGAAATGAAATGCAAAACATTTGTGTATAGATATAAGAACAATATTATAAATACCTTTTTTTCCCTTTTTTTATAAGTGATCACATTCCCTCTGTTCTCAGCTGCATAAGAGCTGAGGGAGGAGAAGCAACAGCACACTGGTCTTCCCAGTGAATGGCTGTGCAGCGGGGGGAGGGTGGGGGGTGTCAGGACAAGTCTGATCATTGGAAGAGAGCAGGCTGAGTTCCCAGCACAGATAAAAACTGACCACAGTGTGTTCTCCTGCTTGGTATACATGGAGAAGTGGATATTTTCTCATACAAGTACATGGTACAGCAGGCACATATCAGGAATATGAAGTGTTGAGGTGACAAATGCTTGAAAAGTCTCCTTTAAAAAAATAAAAATAACAAACATGTTATCCTTACCTCCTCTGTGCAGTTGTTTTTGCACAGAGCAGCCTGGATCCTCCTCTACTCGGGCCTCTTTGCAGCTCCTGGCCCCTCCCTCCTGCCGAGTGCCCCCTCAGCCAGAATCTTTCTATGGGGGCACCCGAGCCAAGTCAGAGCTCTGTGTATCCATTCAGACAAGGAGCTCCGACGCGGCCCCACCCCCTCTCTCCCCTGACTGTCTTTGACAGCCATGGGAGCCAATGGTGCCGCTGCTGTGTCTCAGCCAATTAGGAGGTGTATCCTGGGCGGCTTAGACATTCGTGGGCATCGCTGGAGAGAGATGGGGCTCAGCTAAGTAATTAGGGGGTGCTGGGGAGGCTGCTACACACAAAAAGTTTTTTTATCTTAAAATGTTACTAAACCCACAACCGTAAAATCAGTCTGTATATGCAGCATAGCATGCTTGTTATACTCACTGTGGAACTAAAGGGGTTAACCCTCTGCATTGCGTAAACTATGCTTCCCGCTTGCCAGTGGTGTATTTAGGTTTTGTGCTGCCCTAGGCCTGACTAAACTCGTACCCCCCCCCACAGTTGGGGAACGCCAGCTGCCCGCACAACAACTCATTGGTCGGGGTCTGCCCCCTGGGCCCTTCGGGATGCCCAAATATGTATGGGCTGCCCTCCTCTGATGGCGGCCCCCCCTGTATTATCATATTGGCAGCACTAAATGTGCAAGGCAGGGACTTTTTCGTGCTGCCCCCCTGCAAAGTGCCGCCCTAGGCCTGGGCCTTGTTGACCGAGGCCAAGATACAGCGTTGCCGCTTGCACTGTCAATCTGGGCAAGTCCATATAACACACAGCAGGGTGGTAAAGCTGCACATGCTCAGTTTGGTCTCTTATGCTGGATAGAACATTTCCTGTTTCAGTTGAACTGTTCAGGTCACATGATACTGACATCACACATGTGGGCGTGTATACAGGCCGTAGTGGAAATCTCCTCCTACTTGAACACACAGCTATGGACAAACTGTGCAGGTTATCAGGAAATCGTGGTATACAGATCATCCCAAAAGGTATATAGTGGCAGTATTTTAATGTAAAAAGATGATTTATAGGCTGTGGGCACTGTGGGGGGGGGGGGGGGTGCAGATGAACTATTTTCATATTACTGGGTTTAGTAACACTTTAATGCACAGGTGTCAAACTGGCGGCTCTCCAGCTGTTGTAGAACTACAATTCCCATGAGGCATTGGAAGGCTGACAGTTACAAGCATGACTCCCACAGACAGAGACATGATGGGACTTGTAGTTCCGCAACAGCTGGAGGGCTGCCAGTTTGACATCCCTGCGGGAATGCATAGAATGCATTAAGATAATAAACCACCTGCCTTTACAACCCCTTTAAGAGAGGTAAGAAGGCCACATCCAATCATTTTTTCGCCCTGAAACCAGTGTTGCCAACCTCCCGCAGCGTTTTTTACTGGCAAAACATGGAAAATTTACTGGCGGAGCACATTTTTTACTGGCAACCTGAAAAATAACTGAACTCCTATTAAAAACTAAGACAATTTATATTTAAACACAACATGGAAACACTGACAATACCCATATCAAGTAGTTTGCCTGGTTTACACTTAAAAAGTCAGCACAGCATGACAAATTATCAGACCCTGATATTTATAGACAGTTCTAAAAATCACTGATTTTTACAAACTGTCAGTAAATTTACTGGCGGTTGGCAACACTGCCTGAAACATTGAAGCTGGGAGGTATGTGAGTCGGCCATTGTTACTTAGATTCAATTTTATCCAGCAACTGATTTCACAAAACCCCTCCTAGGATCCACTTTTGAGAACTTGAAATGAAACGCGTCGCTGGATTTCTAGCAAGATCATTCGGATCGTTTCTGTCCTTGCAGAAAAGTGAAATGCGTCACTAGATTTCTGGCACGATCGATGGGAAAGTTTCTGTACTTGCAGAAAATGTATTTAGCCTGAAAAAAAAAAACAAATGCAGCCAGCACATCAGAATTGGTAAATCTCAATATGTTAACTATTTCTCCCTGGGATTAGATACTCTGTAGCTGATCAGTTGATTGTGTGGAAACAATGTAACCATTTCTTCCAGCTCATTCACCATATTGTAGGACGTGTCACCGTGGGCACATTGTATTGTTTTCTTTTCTTTTGCGTTCAATTCATATTTTATTTTTGATTATCAAAAATGAGGATTTCGGAAATCCTCTCTACCCCTTCAATGAACGTGGCACCCTTTTGCCGGGGTCAGCGATGGGCGCGCTCCTCCGCGTTCCCTCTCCCTTGCCTTGTGGCTGCGGCATACGGAGCCCTCTGGAAATATCACCAAGCCATAATTATTCTGAGCAGGCTGTTCCTGCGCACCTGCTTCATTAGCTCGGCAAATGTGGAACGGCGCTCTCGCACATTAATAAGCACTCCGCTGCCACATGCGCCCTTTCCCCAGCAGATGCTGCAATCCCGTGTCATGCCATCACTCCTGAAGCCGCGCAGAACGCACACGGCGCTTCTCCCCGAACCCCGGCTCTATCGTCCCGCGCACACACAGCTGTCACTTCTCGTGAGCGGCAGACAAATCACCCCCCTCCCCCCCACACACACACAGCCCCTCGCTGATGCATATGGAGCATCAGATCCACTCGCTGTTTATTTTCTTGTCTGGGCGACGGGGGAGCTCGCCGAGTCTTTTGTATCCCCTGCCGCGCGCGTCGCGGAACCTTCAAAAAAAGCGATCGGCGTGTGTGTGGGTTTTTAATGAGAGGAGGAAGTGTTGCGAGAGGCTGAAGTCGGGTTGATCTAACTTAAGAGGCTGACGATTCTTAGAAGTGGCGGTTAGTGGCGCGAGCGCCGGCGAAATGGTATGGCGTGCGTATTATGATGGCGGAGCGGCGTGCTCTTGGCTGCTTATTAATGCCGCATAATCATGGGATATACCTCCAAATATATTCAGAGTATGAATGAAGACCAGGGCCCACAGTGCTTGTGTTTTATGTCCATCCAGTCCTGAGATTTACACGGCACTGCCACACAGCACAGCCCTGTCTGACTGCATTTTTCTCTGCTGCAGTTCTATAAAGCTGGCTATACACTATACAACTTTCCTTTAGATTTACCAAAACCATATAATATGAGGTCAAACCTAAACACTTTCAATTTGTATGCAATCAGGTAGGCCCTTGCGCTATTATTATTATACAGGATTTATATAGCGCCAACAGTTTACACAGCGCTTTACAACTTGAGGGTAGACGGTACAAATACAATGCACTTAAATACAGTAGGAATCAGAGGGCCCTGCTCGTTAGAGCTTACAATCTAAGCGGTAACTCTAAAATCAATTGAACAACATGTGTATCCAGCTTAACACTTGCCAATCAGTTTGTGCGGCAATATTCACCTTCAGTCCAGAGATTTCCTCTGCAGTTCTATTTTCTGCCACTAGATGTCCTCAGTCTGATGGTCAACCTCATTCAACCTTCTTTCTCAAGCCTAGGTCAACCTGGACCCTCCCCCAGCCTGTGATTGGAGCAATGAAAGGAGAAGTGGCAGACTGATGAGGTCAACTCTCTGGCACCTTGCTCTTTCCTCCTATCAGCATCTCCCCTGTACTGCAACACAACTGATTGGCTCTTGCCCATCTAATCATTAATAAATTGCAGTATAATACAGCATGGGTGTGACAGGTCCATCTACATCATCTCATTAGAGATTGCCTATGGTGGAGATTTGTTGCTAAGGGTTGCAGCACTTTGCACCTCATCGTTGTTCCCCGTCCTGCCTCATTAAGTCAGCATGCACTGCGTGCTTTGAAGCGAATCGCCCAGCCCCGGGAGAGGAAATCTGCATGAAAAAGCTGCAGATTATCAAACGGCGGCTGACAATTGTGACTTCTAGGTCATCTGCCGGAGCGGTGAAATGGTGGATGCGGCTCAGCGTCGGTGCGATGCGTGCCATGCCCCCCCTCCCCCCCTCACTGGCAGGTTTTTATCAAAGCCGGAAGACAAGGCAGTACAATATTGTCATAAAATATTTATATTATACACAAGGCATAGCTTGACGCAGCCGTCGGGGAAGTAATCAAATGTGTGTCAGAGAACAAATGGAGAGGAGGCGAGCGCAGGGCGTGCGCCCTTTCTGAAACCGTCTTCTATTCTTCGCCCTGGTGTGCGTGCCGGGTGCCAGTCACACAGACCTGTTGGAAAAGGTCAAATTTGACAATGCGCAATTTTTTTTTATTGCAAAATAATAATTCTGTCCATTTGCTGGGCATTTCTTTCTTTCCTTCTTTCTTTCCTTCTTTCTTTCCTTCCTTCTCTCCTTCCTTCCTTCCTTCCTTCCTTCCTTCCTTCTTTCCTTCCCTTCCTTCCTTCTTTCTTTCCTTCCTTCTCTCCTTCCTTCCTTCCTTCCTTCTTTCCTTCCTTCCTTCCTTCTTTCCTTCCTTCCTTCCTTCCTTCCTTCCTTCTTTCCTTCCCTTCCTTCCTTCCTTCTTTCCTTCCCTTCCTTCCTTCCTTCTTTCCTTCCTTCTTTCCTTCCCTTCCTTCCTTCCTTCCTTCTTTCCTTTCCTTTCCTTCCTTCCTTCCTTTCCTTCCTTCCTTCTTTCCTTTCCTTTCCTTCCTTCCTTCCTTCTTTCCTTTCTTGTTCCTTCCTCCTTTTCTTTTCTTTTCCTTACATTTCTTTTCTCTACTTTTCTTTCTTTCTTTCTTTTTCTTTTCTTTCTTACTCATTCAAAGCTGACGTTCAATCTGCTTATATTTTGCCATCCCTTCTTTCTTTCCTTCCTCCCTCTTTCTTTCTTTTTCTTTTCTGTTTTACCCATTGAAAGCTGAAGTTTAATCTGCTCATATTTTCCCTTCTCTACCCCCCCCCCCCCCCATCAAATAAAACCTTTTCAATTCTGCTTACCTTATATTAGATCCATTGACGTCATTACTGGGTCTGTGTGCTTCTCTATGCAATGAGGAGCTCTGCACAACTGGGCAAGACTGAAGGGAAGGCCGGAGGTCAGACTTAAAGAATGGAGCGGGAGGAGGGGGGGGGGGTGACTGCAAGCCAATGAGCCCTTACTACGTTGCTCAGTAGACAGGGAGTATAGGGATGCACCTTTTTTTTCTGGATTGGAACGGAGACTGAACTGAAGGAAATGTCAGGATGAGCTGTAGATTCAAAGATAGAGGCAAGTTATGTGCAAATCCCGACTCTTCTCGTTCATTAAAAGACCAATACAAAGGCATGGGGGAGGGGGCAATATCGACTTGCAATAACTTCAGAGGCCTCTTTGACTTAACAGGCCCTCGGGACACTATTCCTCCTACTGACACCAATGATGGGCCACTGTTCCTCCCCATGACACCAATGATGGGCCACTGTTCCTCCCAATGACACCAATGATGGGGCACTATTCCTCCCAATGACACCAATGATGGGGCACTATTCCTCCCAATGACACCAATGATGGGGCGCACTTCCACTGACACCAATGATGGGGCACTAATCCTTCCACTGACACCAATGATGGGGCACTATTCCTCCCACTGACACCAATGATGGGGCACTATTCCTTCCACTGACACCAATGGTGGAGTGCTATTCCTTCCACTGATATTCCTTCCACTGACACCAATGATGGGGCACTATTCCTCTCACTGATACCATTGGTGGGGCACTATTCCTTCCACTGACACCAATGATGGGGCACTATTCCTTCCACTGACACCAATGATGGGGCACTATTCCTCTCACTGATACCATTGGTGGGGCACTATTCCTTCCACTGACACCAATGATAAGGCACTATTCCTCCCACTGACACCAATGATGGGATACTATTCCTCCCACTCATACCAATGATGGGGCACTATTCCTCCTGCTGATACCAATGATGGGGCACTATTCCCCCCACTGATACCAATGATGGGACACTATTCCTCCCACTGACACCAATGATGGGGCACTATTCCTCCCACTGACACAAATGATGGGGCACTATTCCTCCCACTGACACCAATGATGGGGCACTATTCCTCCGCCTGACACAAATGATGGGGCACTATTCCTCCCACTGGCACAAATGATGGGGCACTATTCCTCCCACTGATACCAATGATGGGGCACTATTCCTCCTGCTGATACCAATGATGGGGCACTATTCCCCCCACTGATACCAATGATGGGGCACTATTCCCCCCACTGATACCAATGATGGGACACTATTTCTTCCACTGACACCAATGATGGGGAATTATTCCTCCCACTGATACCAATGACGGGGCATTGTTACCAATGCCAGGACATTTTCTACTACCACTGGCCACAGTCCGGCCCCTCTGAAGTCTGAAGGATTGTAAACCGGCCCTTTGTTTAGAAAGTTTGGACACCCTGGTATATAAACACCAACTTTAAGGAGGTAGAGAATGGCGTACGGATTAAACACCGGACACTTTGGCTCTCAGAAGCTCCAAGGATTTTCAGCTCTTGTTGTGATGAATGCACCATCATGTTGACATAATCCCGGCCATTCAGCTGCTTATCGGTGGTAGTTACCCCTGCTGCCTCAGTCTTCTAGGCCCAGCGGAAGGTCCCGGCGGGCCTTTGGTAGGACTCGCCTTCCCGGCGCAGTGTGAGAACTCTCTAATAAGGCCGGAGAGCCGCAGAATCAGGCGGTCGTGATACAACGGTGGGGAGCGAGCGCAGAACGATCCCCGCCAACAGCTGAGAGTCTTCCCACATGATATGCCACATAAATTCCCCCCATCTGCGCTCCATGAATATTTCAGGCCCTGCGTTGGCTAAGTTCAAACGTTCACCAGGCTTCTCTGAAACCGGCCAAGAAAAAGCGCAACCGTCTTCCCGGGGCCCCGGCTGCGAGGCGACGGATTTCCTCTCATTTGGCCGCTGCCAGTTTTCAACGCCTGCCATCGCATATTTCACTTTTTTTCATTTAAAGGTCAACTCCGACTAAATTTGATCTTCTAGTTTTTAAGACGCATCACACGCTGGCTTCTTCCCTCCATGTCAAGCGACAGTCCTAATCATCTAAAGGAGAACGCTGCTAGCTGCAGTTGGGATTGCAAAATAAAAATGTAGCCCCTTTCACCTGAATGGGTTGTGCTCGTATGCGGTATTGCCCATCGAACGCAACGGGCAGCCATGATGTGTACATCACCATCCGGCTGCCTTTGCATCGTAAGCGGGGCAAACGGAATGGTAAAAAGGCGACTGCTCGCTAGTCTAACCAAACCCAAGAGTTTGAGGCAGGCCATAGATGATGCGTTTTACTTTTCTGCAACGACAGAAAATCGTCTGATTCCCCCATCAACACAGTCAGTGTTGATGGGGAAATCCCTCCCACAGGGCTATTCCCAGCGGGGAACCTTTATAATTTATATCACTGTGTTGCTTCTCCTTTCACTGTCAAGTCAGAACTGACGACAGGTCCAGCGTAACCTGGGCTAGAGAAAGTGGGTTGAATGATGCTGGCCACCAGACTGAGGACATCTAGTGGCAGAAAAAAAGTACTGCAGAGTAAAGTTGGATTGAAGGTGAACATTGCAGCAAAAGCTGTTTTGTGTTATTTCATCTTTTAATAGGTCCATTAATTGGACTTTCATCTGCTGATCCTACTGGGCTCCACCGGCTCCACATTTATACCTTCACTTTTCTGGATGTAACAGCTTTATAACTGTGCTCAGGGAACTAGATATATAATATAATAATTAATACGTTATATTAGGCCCTGGTTAACACCATGAATCACCTATGAATTGTACAGGAATTGCACCACATTTTGAATAGGCTCAAATCGCACCGCATCGTCCCAAAGTAGTGCAAGCACCAATTTTAGAAACGCACTGGAACTTGATCGCATGATTGTTTTGTACCATGTGATCTGGTACAAGCAAACGTACTGTGTTTGCGACTTGCGTGTGAGGTGTTAATAACATTGCACTGACACCCTCTGCAGATTGCAAGAGCAGTGCGATTTGAAGGCGGTGTGGGAAATGTACATGGATTGTGGATTTCCCACATTATGTTCTAGTGAGAATAAGGGCTTAACCTCTTCCCGCCCGCGCTATAGCCGAAAGATGGCTACAGCGCGGGCCTAAATTGCCTGGAGGGCGTCCATGCACGTCCTCCCATGCATGTGCTTCCTGTGGGTAGCAGGCGACGCGCTCTGTGATTAGCGAGTCCATGAGACTCGGCTGATCACAGATCGGAGTAAGGGGCCAATCCCGGCCCCTTACCACATGATCAGCTGTCAGCCAATAACAGCTGATCACGTGATGTAAACAGAAACCGGTAATCACGCTGAGAGCGTGAGAAGAAAAAAAAAAAAAGCTGATTACCTTTTTCTGTAAACAGGGCATCGGTCCCGCACATGGACACCCACTGCTGCTAAGCATTGCCCACCAGTGCCACCTACCAGTGCCCTCCAGTGCCACCTACCAGTGCATGCCAGTACTGGTAAGCAGTGCCCACCAGTGCACCTACCTGTGCCCACCAGTGCCACCTATCAGTGCTGCCAATCAATGCCCATCAGTGCCTCATCACCAGTGTGGCCTATCAGTGTTACCTACCAATGCCCATCAGTGCCACCTAGCAGTGCCGTCTATCAGAGCCACCTATCAGAGCCCATCTGTGCCACCTATCAATGCTTCTTGATCAGTGCCCATCAGTGCAGCCTCATCAGGGCCCATCAGTGAAGGAGAAAAATTACCCGTTTGCAAAATTTTATAGCAAACTATGAAAACTTTTTTTTTTTTTCAAAATTTTCAACTTTATTCATTTATTTAGCAAATAATAGCAAACCCAGTGGTGCTTAAATACCACCAAAAGAAAGCTCCTATTTGTGTGAACAAAATAATAACAATGTCATATGGGAACAGTGTTGCACAACCGCACAATTTCATTCAAAGAGTGACAGTGCTGAAAATTGGCCTGGGCAGGAAGGGGTTTAAGTGCCCTGTAAGCAAGTGGTTAATAAGCATCCTCCAATTTTGCAACATTGTGTCAGGCTTGTTAAACCCAATAATCATTAATCAATCTTTTTAAAATAATATTAAAGGCAATTGTTTTTTTTTTAAATAACAAACAAGTCATACTTACCTGCTCTGTGTAGCGATTTTGCTTGCAATGGGGGCACCCAAGCAGGCTCGCTCCCGATAGAATGCATGAAGGTTAAAAAAACAAAAAACGTATTTTTACATATAATTGTATTATATTCTACTTTTTCATTAAAGATGGGTTTTACTTCCTCTTTGTTCCTCCTTATTACCCTGCAATATAAAAGCATAATGGGCTAGTATGCATCGCATACTAGCCTATTATGTGACACTTACCTGCATTGGAAGCCCGCGCTGTCCCCGCTCCAGGAAGTGTCCATCTTCGCCCCTCTTCCTTCCGGGGGCAGCGGCCTCCGGCTCTGTGATTTGCAAAGACGCGTGACGTCACTCCTGCGCATGCACGCAGGAGCCCCCAATCGCGGCACGATCTCATGTGCCCGATGACGTTGGCACATGGAAGTACATTATGTACCTCCTGAACCATGCAGGTTTGGGAGATATGCAGGGAACCTACAGGTAAGCCTTATGATAGGCTTACATGTAGGTTAAAGTGGTTGTCAAGCGTTGACAACCACTTTAATATCATGAATTTAAATGAATGTGAATTTATTGTCGGCCATTATTGGCACCTTTAGCGCAAGAAAAGCTCAAGAAAAATGCATCCCTTTAATTCTATGTATATCTTCAAACTGGTCTGTTGCGCTTCCACATCTTGCGTTAAAAATCTTGCTTGCTGCATTTTTGGTCAGTTGAAAAAAAAACGCGTCAAAAATGCACCTCCCTGTTGAAATGTATTGAAAATGCAGCAATAACGTATCCGTGTTACATTTTTGATGCAGTTTTTGAGTCGCATGACCTATGAAAAACACGCCATAAGCACAGTAAAATCGTTTTCGGCGCCATTATCGGCACCTTTTTTTCCCTGTCGGAAAAATGCTTATCCATGTTCAGCGGATATGTTTGGCCTCCGAAGCTTCAGTGCATCTCTAATTCTAATCATCCTCGGTGATCCTGCCTTAGAAGATCCTTTTGTGGGCACTTCATGTTATTGGGTGGCAACGCTCTGTCCCCGTCTCCCATTTGTGCCCCTGCATTGTCACCCTGTCACGTGGGCTTCCAATAGAGACTACAAGCGGGCATTTTCATAAGACATTTTTGCAGGCATGTTCCACTCTTGTCGTCTTCAGGAAATCGCTTATTTTGCTGCGCCAAAATCTCCCGTTTCGTCCATTATCGGTAATACTGCTAGAAATTCACAATTGCTATTTGTGTTTTTCAGGTCTACATCTTTATGTAAAAAAAACCCAGAAATTGCCCCAAATCCTCCATTAATAGCCACCCGGTGATCGGCGGCTTTATTTGCCTTCAATTTGATGACGGTGTAATCGGCGTACGTGCGCACTACGCGCGTTATTCTCTTTCCTCTTTGTTGCGTCCTCGGCTCCTATCCGAGGATTTTCCTCCCTGCGTCTTCTAATTGGGCGGCACGCAGACACCCTCCTTCCCCCCCAAGGTTTTTAATCACTGACTTCTTTGTAAAAGATCCGCTTCCACATAGCTAATCTGCAGGCTGTGTACAGCGGCCGCTAGAGACACGAGGCGGGTTTTTCAGTCAATACTCGGCATCGTGATGTCTCCGCGATGAAAGGATAAAGAGCTTCGATTGATGCTGCCACAGCGGTAGGTGGCTAACGCAGTCCTCCAACAAGCCTGCAAAAAAAAAAAAGAAGTCTATAGGCTCATGTCATGGGGACACCTGGGGGCCCCGAGGCCTTGGACAGGCAACCCGCAGAGCAGCGAAACATCAGCTCTGCTTGACAGATGCGTTTTAATTGGACGAATCCTTCAGATCCCGATCAATGGCTTGTTTCTCGCTTCCTCGGCCGCTCCGATAGAATTCGACTTTGTTATCGTTTAGCCCCGAGATCACAGCCCGTGTAGGTGGCCGCGCCGCCCGTTCTTTCATGCTCCTTTGCACTTGGTGGAGCGGCGGCGAGATGGCAGGCCGCGGGGTTATTCGGAAGGCGCTGTATAAATTGATAAATGAAACCGCCGTGCATGGACAGATGTTTAGGTTTGAGGTCACCCCCAATGTAAGGGGATTATTTCACTCCAGAGAAACATGAAAATGTTACATTAAAGCGTGGCTCTCCAAACTGTGGCCCACGGGCCGATTCTGTCTCCCACAACAACCCTCTGTGAAAATACCCCGGCTGGCAGATGATGTATCAAAATACAAAAACAACGCATCCATTGCCAGCCGGAACCCTCCCCTAGTCCCCAGCATAGATGCCCCTCTGCTGTGGTTGGTTACTAGGACTCTGGGCTGGGCACTCTTGAATGTAGGGGGGGGGGCTCTGCTGGGCACTCCTGAATGTAAGGAGGGGGGCTCTGCTGGGCACTCTTGAATGTAGGGGGCTCTGCCTGGACACTCTTTAATGTAAGGGGAACTCTGTAGAGCACTCCTAAATATAAGAGGGGACTAGGTTGGGTGCACCTGGAAGTGGGTTGGGTGGGGGTACTCTGTTGGGCATTCTTGAATGTGAGGGGGGGGACTCTGTTGGGCACTCCTGGATGTAAGGGGGGACTCTGTTGGGCACTCCTGGATGTAAGGGGGGACTCTGTTGGGCACTCCTGGATCACGGGTTGTCTCAGGGGGGAATGTAGGTCCTCACGGGTTGTCTCAGG
>BLSH010036936.1:284971-304507 GCA_018402905.1 Glandirana rugosa
TGGGGAGGGGACACTGTTGGGCACTTCTGGATGTAAGGGGGGACTCTGGGCACTCCTGGATGTGGGGTGACTCTGCTGGACATTCTTGAATGTAATAGGGGGACTTTGTTGAGGATTCCTTAATGTAAGGGGGACTGTACTGGTCATTTCTAGATGTAGGGGGAGACTGCTCAGCACTTCAGGATGTAAGGGGAGACTCTGGGCACTCCGGGATGGGGGGGGGTGACTCTGCTGGGCATTCTTGAATGTAATAGGGGGACTTTGTTGGGGATTCCTTAATGTAAGGGGGGACTGTACTGGTCATTTCTAGATGTAGGGGGAGACTGCTCAGCACTTCAGGATGTAAGGGGGGACTCTGATGGATACTCCTGGAGGTATGAGGGATTCTGTTGGGAACTCCCGGATGTAAGGGCGGACATTCCTAAAGGTAAGAGGGTACTCTGATGAGCACTACTGGATGTAGAGGGGACTCTGAGCAATAATGAATGTAGAGGGGATTCTGATTGGACACCAGGAAATGAGGCCTAATCTCCCCAATTGGGACAAAAGCTGGTGTTCCCACCCTCCACCCTAATGTGAATTTAGTTGTATAGATTGGATAACATCTCATGCTTGGGTTATAGACTTAGAAGGGTGGGCAGCACCCGATATGGCGTCCTAGAAGGGGGGAGGCAGCACAGGAAAAGTCTTGATTTTCCGCTGCCATCATTTGCATTGTCCTTGCCGCCTGGAAAACGGTTAAATACAAAGATTACGCTTCACCTTGTTTGGTTGTAAAGCCGTAGTCGGTGATTTTATGGCGCCATTAGACGAGATTGCCGCGGTCTAGTGCCTGTGTAAATGCGGAGGTCTCCTCTCCAGCACAGGCAGTTATGTGCTTATTTAATCGTAGCCGAGATTAATTAACCGCTAATTAATCCGTCACAGCGCATGTGTGTGCGCTACAAGAGCTCCTGCATTTACTGCGCGGTAATGGCGTGGTAAGTTGGAAATACATCCAAGAAGCACTGCCTGCCTTTGTCTTCCATGCCGGTACCCCCCGTAGCCTCAGATTCCGGAGCACCTAATCCTGAGATTCCCAACATCACCCTTGTGAGTCTTTCCACAGTCTCTAGGCTGCCCCCTACTGCTGAGATATAGACAAGGCGGAGGAAGGATAATGGACAAGAGGCTGCAGTCCCGCACAGAACCATGCTTAATAATCTTGGAAGGGTGAATGATATAAGGAACTCTTAAGAGAAATCAGTAATCTAGGTTGAATATAAAGGCCTCTGATCATCAAGCTGCAAGTTGCACTTTAAATCTGACCTCCAGCCTCATCTTCAGTCTTGCACAGTTGTACCGGCATTAGAAGCTGCAGCAAGTCAGATAGAGCCTGCCTCCTTTCCTGGCTGGAGGACATCCGGCATCATCAAGCCCTTTCCTCACCAGCCTGACTGGCCCTGTCCCATGCCTTTTATTCATTATTATGTTGATCATTAGTCATGAATCATTAGTATGTTGATGATCGGGGGAGGAGGGAACCAGGGAAGGCTAAATATAAGCTGTTTAAACTTCAGCCTTAAAGTGTTACTAAACCCACAACAGTAAAATGCAGCATAGCATGCTTGTTATACTCACTGTGGAACTTAAGGGGTTAATCCTCTGTGTTGTGTAAAAAAGGCTTTTATCCTGTATGCATCGATTCTTCCCTTCCTGCACTATCAGAGGAAGGCCAGCTTAACAGGCAGGGTCTTCCTGCACATGCTCAGTTGTGTCTTTTATGCTGGAGAAAACATGTACTTGTTCTCAGAGCTAGCCAGGTCACATGATATTGAAATCACACATGTGGGCATGTATACAGGCTGTAGTGGAAATCTCCTCCTACCTGAACACACAGCTCTGGAGAAACTGTGCAGTTTATCGCTGACTATGGTATACAGATCATCCAAAAAGGTATATAGTGGCAGTATTTTAATGTAAAAAGAAGATTTTTTAGGTTACTTTCACACTGAGTGGCAGCCGCGGTAGTTTTAGCGGAGTTTTACCAGCGATAGGGCTCTGCTATGCGGGCGGGAGCGCCACGCTTTTAACCCCCCACAAGGGGTTAAAAGTGCCAGGGCTCAACGCTACCGAGGCGGTGTGCAGCCACTTTGGAAGCGCTTGCCATTCATTTCAATGGAGGGGCAGTAGAGGAGCAGTGTATACACCGCTCACCACACCGCCCCAAAGATGCCGCTTGCAGGACTTTTTGTAACGTCCTGCTAGCGCACCGCCCCAGTGTGAAAGCACTCAGGGCTTTTACATTGGGGGTGATTTTTGAGGCGCTTTACAGCTATTTTTAGCTAAATAGCGTCTGTAAAACGCCTCAGAGTGAAAGTAGCCTAAAAGAGAAGTATGGGTTTTGGATTTTTCCCCCTTTATACTTGCCTAGGTGGATGCTGCATCTGTCCCCCGGCGTCTGTACACTGAGAACCGAGGCACCGAAGACCGCCAATGGCTCGGTTCTCACAGATCCCTGGTCAATCAGCAGCTCTCCTCTCATCTCCCTCCACACTCATTGGAGCACTGAGCTGTGGAGGGGCGGGGAGTGGCCGGCTCAGGCTCTCAGTGGCTTGCAGGGAGGCTGCGATGGCTGCCGGTCCAGGCACCTGGCGGATCCCGACTCTTGAAGTCATGATGACGCAGTGCCTATCCCGACTCCTGTGACGGGTTTATATGGTAATCTGTGCAGCGCTAAAAACTCCCACTGTAAACAGATTGTAAACAAATGCTATCAGTATAAAGTGCAAATTACAGTGCAAATATACAACGGGCAATAACCTCCCACTGTAAAAATATAATGATAGGCGGCACAGTGGTGTAGTGGGTAACACTTTCACCTAGTGGCAAAAGGGTCGCTGGTTCGAATCCCAACCACGACACTACCTGCCTGCAGTTTGCATGTTCTCCTTGTGCCTGCGTGGGTTTCCTCCGGGTACTCAGGTTTCCTCCCACACTCCAAAGACATGCTGGTAGGTAAATTAGATCCTGTCTAAATTGCCCCTAGTATATGTATGAATGTGAGTTAGGGACCTTAGATTGTAAGCTCCTTGAGGGTTGGGACTGATGTGAATGTACAATATATATATATATGTAAAGCGCTGCGTAAATTGACAACGCTATATAAAGTACCTGAAATAGATAAAAAAAAAATAAAATAATGAATATAAAGTGCAAAAAACAATGTTGTGTTAAAGTGCAAAAAAATGTTCAATGAAGAATGTCCATAAATTCCCCTAAGGGAAATTTCATATAAAGTCCATAAATATCCCGCAAAGTATCACCGCGTGCAAGGAAGAGGAAAAAACCACCACCTGCTATAACAGAGGCTTACCAGATAAAATGGGCACAGACAGGCATACGCCCGCTGGGTCAGATTAGGCAAAGGGTAAAATATCCAGTGTTAATTGGCATTCACCCATATCGTGATCCACCACCAAGCAAATTGGACTCTTACCAGCTCACATAGACACAGTCTGGCGTATGCCAGCTGGGTCTATATATGCAGAGGGTGTAGCACGCCAATTTGCCTTTCAGCCTCAAGGGATCCAGTTAGATTGAATGAGCTTCCAATATTCCGGTGCAACCCAAAAAGGAAGACAAAACGCTCCAGATAGTGTAAAACCGTACCATGTATTTAATAATATTAAATGAGAGCAACTCACATTCCCAATAGTAAAAAAAGCGCTTATGGATACAACATGTAGCAGCAACGACATCAGAGCAGCATGAACCGACGCGTTTCAACCTCTAGGTCATCACCTAGAGCAGTGTTTTTCAACTCCAGTCCTCAAGGCACACCAACAGGTCATGTTTTCAGGATTTCCCTCAGATGAAACAGCTGTGGTAATTACTAAGGCAGTGAAACTGATCAAATCACCTGTGCAAAATAATGGAAATCCTGAAGACATGACCTGTTGGTGTGCCTTGAGGACTGGAGTTGAAAAACACTGACCTAGAGGTTGAAACGCGTTGGGTCGCGCCGACGGGATAATTATGAAATTTCCCAGTGGGAGGTTATTGCCCATTGTATATTTGCACTGTAATTTGCACTTTATATGGATTACATTTCAATCAATTTACAGTGGGAGTTTTTAGCGCTGCACAGATTACCATATCACCTGTTGCAGTTTGTCTATTGTTGTGCTGGCGGCTTGATTCCCCACTTCCTTAGTTTATTTCTTTCATCATTTGTTTTCACTTTTTGATTTGCGCAATATTTCTACGCTAAACACTATATTACTGGGTTTAGTAACACTTTAAGTGATCTGCATGGAGAAATTCCTGACATGTCACAATATACAGAAATATTAACAATTTTTTTTCAGAAAATCTCCTGCATTTATCTTAGAAAGCGTCCTTGAGCTCCAGTCAGTGACTTTGCCTAGGCTGAGATGATGGCATCAGTCTGCTGCAGGCAGGAGGAAGCATTTTCTCAGTCTCCCCTCCCCCAGTGATCAGTCTGCAATATTGTGACTTTGTATTTAAGGAACCACACCCACTCCAATCCGTTTATCCCCTCCAACCTGTGCTTGAGTCCATCAAAGGGTGCAGGCTCTGCTGCATAGACAAGTAGAGAAGATGGCCGCACTCCAAGCGAATGAATTTTTATTAAAGATGATTAAAATCCATACAGTCCAAGGCACAATAGGATTCCAATGGGAACACAAGACTGACGCGTTTCATGTCTCACTAGGACGTCCCTGTGTCCCTAAATCGTATTGTGCCTTTGACTGTATGGATTTTAATTATCTTTAATAGAGATTCATTTGTTTGGAGTGCAGCCATCCAGTGATCCTTTCTCTAATTGTAACTTTGTAACCAGTCACAAGGTGAGGGGCTGCAGCGGGGGGCTAATGTGTGTCAAACATTTGTCAACACTGCCAAGAACTGAATAACCACAGGTTTGACATGATTGTGTCATCTCTGAGCCGGCATCTCAGTCCAGAAAATAGATGGTAACCTGGCTGGTATGATGCCTGAACAAAGATGGTGCTGTCCTTGTGGAGAGAGGAGTGGATGAAGACATTGTCAGGGGGAGTACTGTGATCTCTGAGAGGTAATAAATACCTGACACATTATTTAGCATGTAAATATCTGAAAGGCCTACATGCTGAAGTAGTCTCTATTAAGCAACATTATAGATTTTTATTTTAGCATGCCTGAAGTGCCATTGAGAACTCCTTATCTGCAGTAGCAGCTTTGGTTACACTTTGTTCCAATAGCAAAATCTATGTTATGCAAATTAGTGGAAAATGATATTTTACTATATGGGGTACATGTTCCTGGTTCAGGTTTGCTCATCTGTAACATGCTATGGGGTTGGGTTGGCTGGCCACTCATAGGATCTAAAATTCCCCCCCCGGAATCACACACTTATGTTGTCCCTTGTGGTCCTAGAATAGAATCATATCCATCATTCCAGCCTCTGAGGTTTCCATCATTCTGTCCTCAGAGGATTCCATCATTCGTTCCTCTGAAGATTCCATCATTTGGTCCACTGAGGTTTCAAACATTCAGTCCTCTAAGGATTCCGTTGTTCGGTCCTCTGAGAATTCCATCATTCGGTCCTCTGAGGTTTCCATCATTCAGTCCTCTGAGGATTCCATCATTCGGTCCTCTGAGGATTCCATCATTCGGTCCCCTTAGGATTCCATCATTCGGTCCCCTGAGGATTCCATCATTCGGTCCCCTGAGGATTCCATCATTCGCTCCTCTGAGGATTCCATCATTCAGTCCCCTGAGGATTCCATCATTTGGTCCCCTGAGGATTCCATTATTCGGTCCCCTGAGGATTCCATCATTTACTCCTCTGAGGTTTCCATCATTCGCTCCTCTGAGATTTCTATCATTCGGTCTTCTGAAGTTTCCATCATTCGGTCCTCTAAGGTTTCCATCATTCGGTCCTTTAAGGTTTCCATCATTTGGTCCTCTGAGGTTTCCATCATTCGCTCTTCTGAGGTTTCCATCATTCACGCCTCTGAGGTTTCCATCATTCGGTTCCCTGAGGATTCTATCATTCGGTCCCCTGAGTCGGTCCCCTGAGGATTCCATCATTTGGTCCCCTGAGGTTTCCATCATTCAGTCCCCTGAGGATTCCATTATTCGGTCCCCTGAGGATTCCATCATTTACTCCTCTGAGGTTTCCATCATTCGCTCCTCTGAGATTTCCATCATTCGGTCTTCTGAGGTTTCCATCATTCGGTCCTCTAAGGTTTCCATCATTCGGTCCTCTAAGGTTTCCATCATTCGGTCCTCTGAGGTTTCCATCATTCGCTCCTCTGTGGTTTCCATCATTCACTCCTCTGAGGTTTCCATCATTCGCTCCTCTGAGGTTTCCATCATTCGCTCCTCTGAGGTTTCCATTATTCGGTCCTCTAAGGTTTCCATCATTCGCTCTTCTGAGGTTTCCATCATTCACTCCTCTGAGGTTTCCATCATTCGGTTCCCTGAGGATTCCATCATTCGGTCCCCTGAGGATTCCATCATTCGGTCCCCTGAGGATTCCATCATTCGCTCCTCTGAGGTTTCCATCATTCACTCCTCTGAGGTTTCCATCATTCACTCCTCTGAGGTTTCCATCATTCGCTCCTCTGAGGTTTCCATTATTCGCTCCTCTGAGGTTTCCATCATTCGCTCCTCTGAGGTTTCCATCATTCGGTCCTCTGAGGTTTCCATTATTCGGTCCTCTGAGGTTTCCATCATTAAGTATAATCAGGCTTTATACATTCCAATTCCTTCTCATGATTAACCCTCCAATGATCTCCTATTTGCCTCCTCGACTCTTCTTACTTCGCACCTCATCTTCCAGCCGGAACATGGCAGATGTTGCGCGGCGGGGAAAGGGCATCGGGAGATATCTTCCCCCGCATTTGGACAAGCAGAGGTGTTGACGTGGCGGCTCGTTGCCCTCTGTGGGGGCCCGCAGAGCCCCTCGATGACGAATTTATCAGACGCGGCGAGCTTTATCTTCCGCCGTCCCTGACATCTGTTTGGCGTGGTGATTAATTGCAATTAGTGAGCAGCTTGAAAGGCCGTGAAAGAATATTCATCAGAATTCTCGTCAAGATTAATGAGTGATGGTGGCTGGTGTCCACCGCGCTGCTGACGAGCGAGAAATCTGCCCACTTATTTCCTTCCAGGTTCCAGGGATTCGGGAAAGCCGGCCATACATGACCGAAATTCTGATCTATCCGGGAAAAGGACAGACACCTGTCCGTGCGACTATCGCAGGCACAGTGTGGATATTTTTTTGTGGCATATATATCAAATCTTTGTTTCATTTTTATTTCATGCAGGAGCAGAGCATATTACTGGTGTGCTTGGAAACCATTCTCTGTTGTTGGATCACATTCACTGTGCAGAATTGTGTCCTGAGAGGTGCATTTACGTGTGACCGGGTAAAATCTGCCTCCTGTGTATTTTCATAAAAACCTGAGTTATGGCCACTAGATGGAGCCGATGATCATAGGGGATAAATGCTTATATTTTTGTCTGCTCCATCTAGTGGTCATAAGGTGGAATTTTCCTGATTTACTCTATGAAGAACGCTTGACCTGGAAAGAAAATAATTTAGTAACGTGCTCTGCCCCGTCGCCCTTTTCTGTGCACAGGTATGCCAAAGGGCTGTGCCCAGTTGTCAGGTCTTGACAGTCTGTCAACATATCTCCACATGGGCAGGATATGTCCCATGCATGCACAAAGACAGGATCAGGGGAGGGCTGGCAGCCTTAGGCCTGGGGGTCAAGTCCAGTAAAGTGGCCCATTGAACCACCGAATCAGCTCACCATCCATGCCCACCTGGTTTTATAATAGATATTGATGTTATGAATCAAAACAAATATGATACAATGTGGTAACATAATTTAATGTTAATTGCAACAAAGGAGGTGCAGCCTCATCAGTGCCCATCAATGTAACCTCATCAGTGCCCTGCAGCCTCATTAGTGCCCATCAATGCAGCCCCACCCGTGCCCATCCAATGCAGCCTGTAATGCAGAAAGAGGAGAGCCGCCATATTACAAAGAGCGGGCATCTCCTGCTTACCTGGCTCTGACGCTGTCATACAAAGTCCCGCTCCTATAATAGACATCATCCATGGTAGGGCCGGCCCTGGGCGACCCCCTCTGCTTGCAGTTAGTTGGCGGCCATGCCCCTGGCCCCTACTTCCTCCACAAAAAGAAAATATTGTCAGCGGGCAACGGCCGCCAGCCATTTCGAATGTAAGTTGGGGTGGCCTGGGGGGCAATTGCCACCCTGCCCCCTGGCCCAGCCCTCCCCTGGACAGGATGCACCAGTGGCGGCTGGTGGGTCGGTCGGGCTTCCCCTGCGTCTCCTCAGCATCACGGCGGCCGTGGGTCTCCTCCCTTCTGCTCCTAGGTCAATGGGATCGCTTCTCCTTTCGGCCAGTCGGGCAGTGGGTCTCAGGATCTGCTTTCTGTTTAGCCGGGAGGAGAATCAATGTGACAATAGCAAATATTAATTTGCTATTGTCACACAACTGGGTGCATCCTGTGTATTTTCATAAAAAACTGAGTTATGGCCACTAGATGGAGCCGGTGATCATAGGAAATAAATACTTATATCTTTTGTCAGCTCCATCTAGTGGTCATAAGGTGGAATTTTACTGATTTACTCTATGAGGAACGCTTGGCCTGGAAAGAAAACAATTTAGTAACGTGCTCTGCTTCCCGAGCCCACCCTTTTTTGAAGCCAATTAGAGCCCCAGACTCTAATCATGTGCTTCAAAAACAAAAAAACATTGGAATCCATGCATCCGGCGCCCCGCATGTAGATTAGGGGGCCGGACCCATGGATAGGGGGGCTGCGCCCCTGTGCTCCGTATGGATGGGCCGCCATTGGAGAGTATATAAGAGAATAAGAGCACACGTATCAGCAGCCCTTAGTGGAAAGTTATGAGTTTTGAGCCCAGGCAGGTGGCAGGGCAACCTTCATGGGCCCTTACAGAGCCTCATACTCAGAGCCGCTGATAGGGGGGGATCACCGGTCCTCTTGTAGGGGTCTCTCTCACCCATTGCTCTGTCTCCCTGACACATTACAGCTGATCAGATGCATTCCCATGGGGTGAAGAATTTGCTGTTAGGGTCCTTTCACACATGCCACGTCGCTCCGCTGATCTCCGCTGAGCCGGCGGATGACAGGTCCGTCTCTGCTCACTGTGCAGAGATGGACCTGTCAGAGCCCCGCACTGCTCTATGGGAGATCGCCTGTCCGTTTTCATCCGATTCGCCGGATGGATGGAAAATAGAGTTTCCATCCGTCTGGATTTAGCGGACCGGATCGGATAGCGGCGGCTGTCAGCGGACATGTCACCGCTGACATCTGTTGCACCATAGAGGTGAACGGAGCCTCCGATCAGGTCTGCCTGAAGAACGGACACGCGGCCCTGATTGGACAGCATGTGTGAAAGGGGCCATACATCCGTTCCATAGCTGCCTGCTATCTTGTCCCAGTGCAGTTTAGTGTGCTTTATGTAGCTGGGCTTCCCACTCCTCTCCCCCAGACTGCTTCCTGACCTATGCAACTTTGCTTCTTCTCTCCTACACTGCCAGTTCCCCCTGCAAATCCATGTATCAACTCCTTCTATTTAACCATTTGCTAACTGATCCGGCAGTAGTAAACTCCTTTTTTTTATCTTATATCTACAGATAAGCCTATAATAGGGCTTACCTGTAGGTACAGCGAATATCACCTAAATGTAGCAACCGCTGATAGCACCAGCGCATGTGCACTGTGCTCCCAATGGATGGCATACCAACCATTGAGAGAGCTGCGCTGTGACCATGACTCCCGCGCGCATGCGTGGGAGTTACATCATCACAGTTTGGCCAAACGACTGGAGCCCAAGAACCCAGAGATGGTGCCCCTCTCAGTGGTGACAGCACGCCGCCGGAGAGATCTGTTTTTTAGGTAAGTCTGCCATAATAATATTTCACCAAAGTACATTCCCCCCCTTTCCCAGCAGGGTTGTTAAAAAAATTAAATTGCTAAAAAAATATAATTAAGGGCTCATTAACACAGGTTCAGTGGCTGCGTGAAGAAGGGGTTTGGGCTGGAGCCGCCTGTCATTCTATGGGGATGCAGTGCCTGCATGAACACAGCCGCAGGCCCTAATTTGACAGGTGTGCAGGTGGACCTGCAGCTGTGTACAGACCACAGCACCCATGTCAATGAGCCCCAAGACCTTATCCACAAAGAACTTTATTTATTAACTCTGTTTTATCTTTTTGATCCAGCAGGAATTCTATGAGTTATATTGTAATTGTGTCTGCTAATAAGGATTTTATTGTATTTTTATTGAAATATAGCTTTAATATTTTCTTGGGGGGGGGGGGGTGTCAGGTAGTCTGTACTGGGCCCCGAGATCTGTATCAGCAGCTCTGCTCATACTAGGCTGACATGTCTGATCTTAAAAAAGAGAATACAAGAGAATAGCAGCACACGCAGCAATCCCTTATACAAATACAAAAGTACTGAATATACAGTATCTCATAAAAGTGAGTACACCCCTCACATTTTTGTAAATATTTTATTCTATCTTTTCATGTGACAACACTGAATAAATGACACTTTGCTACAATGTAAAGTAGTGAGTGTACAGCTTGTATAACAGTGTAAATTTGTTGTCCCCTCAAAATTACTCGACACACAGCCATTAATGTCTAAACCATTGGCAACAAAAGTGAGTACACCCCTAAGTGAAAATGTCCAAATTGGATCCAATTAGCCATTTTCTCTCCCCTGTATCATGTAACTCGTTAGTGTTACAAGGTCTCAGGTGTGAATGGGGAGCAGGTGTGTTAAATTTATCACTCTCACTCTCTCATACTGGTCACTGGAAGTTCAACATGGCACCTCATGGCAAAGAATTCTCTGAGGATCTGAAAAAAAAAGAATTGTTGCTCTACATAAAGATGGCCCCTAGGCTATAAGAAGATTGCCAAGACCCTGAAACTGAGCTGCAGCACGGTGGCCAAGACCATACAGCGGTTTAACAGGACAGGTTCCACTCAGAACAGCGCCTCACCATGGTCGACCAAAGAAGTTGAGTGCACATGCTCAGCGTCATATCCAGAGGTTGTCTTTGGGAAATAGGCGTATGAGTGCTGCCAGCATTGCTGCAGAGGTTGAAGGGGTGGGGGGGTCATCCTGTCAGTACTCAGACCATACGCCGCACACTGCATCAAATTGGTCTGCATGGCTGTTGTCCCAGAAGGGAGCCTCTTCTAAAGATGATGCACAAGAAAGCCTGCAAACAGTTTGCTGAAGACAAGCAGACTAAGGACATGGATTACTGGAACCATGTCCTGTGGTCTGATGAGACCAAGATAAACTTATTTGGTTCAGATGGTGTCAAGCGTGTGTGGTGGCAACCAGGTGAGGAGTACAAAGACAAGTGTGTCTTGCCTACAGTCAAGCATGGTGGTGGGAGTGTCATGGTCTGGGGCTGCATGAGTGCTGCTGGCACTGAGGAGCTACAGTTCATTGAGGGAACCATGAATGCCAACATGTACTGTGACATACTGAAGCAGAGCATGATCCCCTCCCTTCGGAGACTGGGCCACAGGGCAGTATTCCAACACAATGACCCCAAACACCTCCAAGACGACCACTGCCTTGCTAAAGAAGCTGAGGGTAAAGGTGATGGACTGGCCAAGCGTCTCCAGACCTAAACCCTATTGGCATCTGTGTGGCATCCTCAAACGGAAGGTGGAGGAGCCCAAGGTCTCTAACATCCACCAGCTCTGTGATGTCGTCATGGAGGAGGGGAAGAGGACTCCAGTGGCAACCTGTGAAGCTCTGGTGAACTCCATGCCCAAGAGGGTTAAGGCAGTGCTGGAAAATAATGGTGGCCACAAAAAATATTGACACTTTGGCCCAATTTGGACATTTTCACTTAGGGGTGTACTCACTTTTGTTGCCAGCGGTTTAGACATTAATGGCTGAGTGTTGAGTTATTTTGAGGGGACAGCAAATTTACACTGTTATACAAGCTGTACACTCACTACTTTACATTGCAGCAAAGTGTCATTTCTTCAGTGTTGTCACATGAAAAGATAGAATAAAATATTTACAAAAATGTGAGGGGTGTACTTACTTATGATACTGTAAGTACAAAATCACATACAGCCAATCATGAGAGATAAGGCTGCACTATTATAACTGAGTTTCAGGTTTGAGCTCAGGCAAGGGATAAGACAGCCTGCATGGGGGCCTTATACTCTGGCAGGGAGAGAATACCAGAGAAGGGCATCACACATAGCAATACCTTAAAAGTAAGACTGCAGTATTTTAGCAATTTTAAAATTGAGTCTCGGGTTCTTAAAGATGCCAGTTTAAAGCGTCACTAAACCCATATCATAAAAAAACTATTAATAAATGGTGTATTGTTTTCTGTATTCTGCAAACATCCTGGTTGATCCTGCTGCTCTCTACCCCCCTCCCCCTTCTGTCCATGTCCCCAATTCAGCTAGGGATTTTGCAGCTGTGGTGGCAGCTCTGCACATGCTCAGTTTTCAGTGAGTTTCTATGTTGAGCATTTCCCCCTATCACATCTGAGCAGCCCATGTGACTATAGATTGACACATGTGGGCGTAAACACAATGGTAAATGACAGCCCACTCCCTCCCTCCTCCATTCCCACTAACCAGCTTAACATAATGGGGGGCGGTATATTACATGTAGATTGATGGAGGCTACACCTCCCTCTTATTCTAAGACACATGCTGGAGGGGCGTGACACAGGCTGTGACTGGCAGAAATCCGCCCATACCATGTTATTGCCAAAAAATAATAAAGATTTGATTTCTAATATATATTTGCATGACGATTTAAAACAATTTATTGATACTAAAGGGGTTGTAAACCCTTGTTTTTTTTTTTTTTAATAAAAATAACAAACATACCTGTGCTTTCATGCCCTGTGTAATGGTTTTGCACAGACCAGCTCCGACCCTCTTCTTCTGGAGTCCCCCGCCAGCACTCCAGACCCTTCCTCTTCATGGGGTGCCCTCACGGAAAGCCGATTTCCCTGGGGGCACCAGTGCAGGCTCGCCCCCTAGTCCATTGACACAGACAGCAAGACTCTGACTTGCCCCCCCTCTCCCATGTCTCTGGATTTGATTGACAGCAGCAGGAGCCAATGTCTCCTGTTGCTATCAATCTGTCCAATGAGAAAAGAGACAGCGTCTAGAGCCGCTGCCCTCGTTCACATCGCTGGATTGGATTGGGCTCAGGTAAGAAAAAGAGGGGGTCTGGAGGGGAAGCTGCAGCACAGAAGGTTTTTCACCTTAATGCATAGAATGCATTAAAGTGTTACTAAACCTAAAAACGTTTTTACCTTAATGCATTGTTTGCATTAAGTTAAAAAGCTTTTTCAGTTTCTCTGTGCCCCCCCCCCCCCTCCCCTGTGTGAAGGGGAAGGGAGGGGAGAACAGATCAGCGCTGTGCACGGCTACATCTTTTCTCCCCTCTTCCTCTTTACACAGCACTCAAGCAGCAGCTTTGGCCATTGGCTCTTGCTGCTGTCAATCAGATGCAGAGAGGAGGAAGTGAGGGGCCGGCCTAAGTTTTGCTGTGTAAGTCTATGGAGCGCACTTCTATAGACACTAAGGAGGGGCTCGGGCGTGTTGGCAAGTGTCCATGCCCGAGCCCGCCAGGAAGTGAACCCGGCGCTGCGCTAATCACATGCAGGGAGACATTTCCCTGATCGCTGCAGCCACACATCGGGGAAATGTCTCCCTGCCTGTGATTAGCGCACTTCCTGGCGGGCTCGGGCATGTGCACTTGCCAACACGCCTGAGCCCATCCTTAATAGACACACAGGTTGGGAGCGCGGGGACTACGCTCTCCCCATAGCCAGCGGCTGGCTATGGTAGTCCCTCAAAAGAAGAGGAGGAGCCAAGATCGCTGCCAGGGGACCCCAGAAGAGGAGGATCGGGGCCACTATGTGCAATACCACTGCACACAGCAGGTAAGTATAACATGTTATTTTAATAAACAAAAATGTTTTGACTTTAGTAACACTTAGGCCTCATATACACGGGCGTTTTGGATGCCGGCGTTTGTAGGCGTTTTTTGTAGCTCTCCATATTATTCAATGGCCCTCTAAAAACGCCGGCGTTTGTGAGTAGTAGAGGGCGTTGGCGTTAGTGAGCTGTTTTTAGAACGCGGGACCATTGCGTTCTCTACCTGTAGCATTTTGGCGTTTTTTGACGCCAATTGGCAAAACGCTCGCTAACGCTGTACCGGCGTTAACAAGCATTTTTTTGACGCCGGCGTTTTTAGGTTGAAAAATAGCAGAGGACTGATTTTTTTTTAAAAAACGCCTATTGACGCCGACGCTCACTAACGCCGATGCAAAACGCCGGTAAAAACGCCGATTTTTTGCTTATTTTTTCACAGACGCCCGTGTGTATGAGGCCTTAAGGTGAAAAACCTTGAGGCTTTAGAATCACTTTAATGATTTATTTTTACTCCGAATTCCAAAAGCTGTTTTTTTGTTTGTTTGTTTTGTTTTTGAACATGTGACCCGCAGAGGACTAGAAGCTCCTCCTGCTCATGTTTCCCTGCAGACCGGCTGGGAGAGAGCTGGGTCATGTGACTGCTGTATATTGATTCGGAAAAAAGTACTCAGATTGTTTTATTAAAATAAATACAGTGCCATCATCCACATACAGAAATAGAAGGGACAATGTAAATTATACAACAGGGGGTCAATTTACTAAAACTGGAGAGTGCAGAACCTGGTGCCGCTCTGCATAAAAAACCAATCAGCCTCCAGATTTTATTGTCAAAGCGTAATTGAGCAAGCTGACGTTAGATGCTGATTGGCTGCCATGCACAGCTGCCTGCACCAGATTTTTCACTCTCCAGTTTTAGTAAATCACCCCCTTTCTGTATCACTTCAAGGCCGTTTCCTGTTCAGCTAAGTTTTATATAACTCCTAAGACCTGGATTGAGCAGGATTTTCACAGTGTTTCTGATTTCAGAATTTGAGGTTTCAGTTTTCCAGTAGCGCACTGTGTGAGTGATGTACAATGACTTCATAGACGGGGGGCAGTGCTGGAACCAGGGAACAACTCATTTTCACAGGCTTCAGTCCAAGGCTGGGCCAAAGGATACCTGCAAATTTAGAGTGCAAGCCTGCCAGGTGCAGAGCATTAATGCCAAGACGAGTATTAGCTCCACTCAGCAGGCAGCGCCCCCCGTCCCCTGAGTCGTTTTAAATGCATCATTTCCACATTTGACTGGAGGGCACCTTTAGTTTGTAGCCTAATTAACAACAAAACATCTTGCTGCAAATTTTATTCCCCTTTTTGCATATCATTGAACGCCGGCGAGGAGCGCAAACAATGGGCTGTGAACACATTATAAGGGGGCGCGGACGTTCCCAGTCATCCGGAGATTTGAATTCAGTTTTGGGTGGGGCACTCCGTTAACAAGCAGCCGTTGACCTCAGGAGAGGGGGTCGTGGCCCGCGCGCCCTCTGCAGACCGTCTGACCCGGGGGGTGGGGGGACGAGCGGCCTGCACCTGCTCCCGGGGGCCACAGAGGGGCCTTTTGTAGGCAATGTCACCAGAAGAGGCATTTCCTGCCAGGGTTCTCTGGCTGTTTGTGCAGGAACAGTGCCCGCCGCTGTCTGCCAGCACAATGCCTCTGTGTTCGGGCGAAACCGTGACAGAGCCCGCGGCTCATCCTCCGCGTGAGTCACCGCCATTAAATCATCATTAGCTGGCTCTGCTCCTCAGCCTGACACCCCTGCAGGAGATGCCAGAGGGAGGAAATGAGGTCGCGGGCTGTGCCCGGGCCCCGCACCGGTATACGGCACATAACACACGCCGGGGCACCGCTAGGCACATACATCACAAATGGCTCTTTTATTTCCTTTATGCCTGGCAGCGACTCAGCAGAGCCAAGTAACCGCCGTGACCCAACCAGCGGGCACTGATTGGCTGTATGGGCGCCCACTGTGGAGGGGCTCGGGCAGGTGTCTTTATTGCTGACTTGTTACTGGAAATGAAACTGCCACATATCTCTGCCGCGGTGCCCGTAAAATGCCAACTGTGCTGAAATGTGAAATGCGTGAAGTCAGTTTAAGTCTCCTATAAGAGATAACGTGTTCAGAAGTCTTTTTAGATCTGCAGCTTTCAGTAAAATAACCCCTGGTGATCCTGCCATAAGGATCCAAGATCAGGCACTTCCTGTGATAGGGTGACAACGCTCTCTCCCTGTCTCCCAGTTGTGCTCCTGCGTTGTCACTCTGAAACATGGGCATCTGATGAAGAAACGCACATGGCACAGGCATGGTGCACTGTTGTCACCATCAAGACACTCCCCCCCGAGAAATGCCATGCTGCCATCGTTGTAGGCTAGAAGTGGCTGCAAAGAGAATGCAGGAGATCAGCAGCACCGAGATGCAATGAATGAAGGTGACAATGAGTGTTTTTATTTATTAAAACAAAATGGCAATGGCCACTGTGAAAGTCCTACTGAATCTACAATGGTTTCATTTAATCTACATGGATTTTATGACCTTAAAATTGTAACCGCTAGATGTTTACAATGGGACTCTATGGATCGCTCTGGTTGGAGTGCAAATAGGATAAATCTCTGATATGACAACAGTGAAGGAGAGAAATCTTAAGTATTTGCAGTGTGCTGGGAGAGGTGATAATCTGCCGCTTGTGCCACTTGGCGTGTCAGGAGACTATAGATTGCAGTGTTACTGCGGAGCATGGAAGACCACACTGAGATATTATTACACCTTATACAGGAAACAACCAACACACTGCCAGATAGAAGACATCACCGCTGTATAGATATAAGATATATTATACAGGAGTGACATCACCGCGGTATAGATATAAGATATATTATACAGGAGTGACATCACCGCTGTCCAGATATAAGATATATTATACAGGAGTGACACCACCACTCTCCAGATATAAGATATATTATACAGAAGTGACATCACCGCTCTCCAGATATAAGATATATTATACAGGAGTGACATCACTACTCTCCAGATATAAGATATATTATACAGAAGTGACATCACTGCTCTCCAGATATAAGATATATTATACAGGAGTGACATCACCGCTCTCCAGATATAAGATATATTATACAGGAGTGACATCACCACTCTCCAGATATAAGATATATTATACAGGAGTGACATCACCACTCTCCAGATATAAGATATACAGGAGTGACATCACCGCTCTCCAGATAGAAGATATACAGGAGTGACATCACCGCTCTCCAGATATAAGATATATAATAGAAAAGTGACATCACCGCTCTGCAGCAAATTGTTAAGTTGTACCGCTCAATAATATGGATGCACAGCCTGCTGATTGCGGCAAGGGTTAGACGCGCTGCCTCTGCGCCGCGTTGCCATCACAAGGTGCCCGCCATCTGCACGCTGATTAAATGCTCAGAGGACGATAAACAGACAAGGAAGACTTTTATTGAATTGCAGCTTGGCAGCAGCCGGGATGTGTTTTGGCAGGGTACTAATGACAGCATCTGTTCCAGCGCTGCTGTCTGCGGTCAGCTCTGCCCGGCCTGGAATGGCTCCCCGTGTGCGGTGCTGGCACTGCAGGAAGCTCACACACCATCTGATGCCGGATCTTACCTTCGAGTGCCATCCACAGCCCATATGTCTGGGGGCCCCTCCGAAATCACCTTTTTAGTGAGTGATTAAAGGGGCACTCCGGAGGTCCAGAGCTGTCCAGATTTCACCTCCTTGACTGCAAAATGAACCTTGAATGTGGATTTCTGCACTTGCTGACCCCTGTGCAGCTCCCTGAATAATAAAGCCACTTCTGATTAATTGAGCGCCATCGTTTAGTGCTCTACTGCTTAGAGCATTTAAAGCTGAAGTTGAATCTGCTTACATTTTGCCTTCCCTGATTCCCCCTCATCAACATGATAATGAAATTCTTTACATAAAACATTTCCATTTTCATCTTATTCCTTATTTTTACTTATTGATGCCATCACTGGGTCTCTGTACTCCTCCATGCAATGTGGGCTGATTGGAGCTGGTGGGAGGGGCCAGCAGGGGGCAGTACAGAGCTTCATGAAAATATCACAGCCCCCCCTGCCTTAGTACTCCTCTGAAGAGCCCTCACTCCTGGATGAATGGGAAGAGCTCTGTGCTAAGCGGCTTCTGGTTCATTCACAAACTGAAACATAATAAACAGTTTACTATGCTTCAGTTGTGAATGAGCACAGTGATCTGCACGGCATGTAGTGATTAGAATGTGCCCAAGCACACCTGGCACACCCACTGCGCACGCCTATGTGGAGCCCTCATTTGCATATGGCAGGGACACTTCCATAAAATGATGAGGACATTAACCCTTCCTATGCTGGGAATGGTCATTAAGCAGTTTTTTGCTGCCATCCCGTATTCAGTGTGGAATGTTTGGGGGAGGGGAGGGGGAGGGTATCATGGAAGGGGTACCAATGAATACTAATGCTTGCAGATTGGACACATTTTTTTGCCATTCACTTTTGCCCTTTTCCAGGGTATGAATTTGTGACGTGCAATACTTGGCGTGGCCAGCAGAGGGCGCAGACTCTTCTTGTCACCATCACATTAGTGGGGCACTTTGCAGGCTGTGGATGGTACAAAGACAAGTCCTATTTCTTTTCTACAGAGAAAGCAGGTTGATATTTTCCTGCGTCCGCTGACTGAGGGAACGATTGGCAAAGGGAAGCGCCAGTCGTCGTGTGCCGGACGATGCAGCTGTATGAATTAACTGATCAATAATACATTTCATCTTTTTATATGTACATTGCTTTAATTGGTGACTTCATTCCAGCCATTTATGACTTGTTTGCAGAGTGTTGGAAGCAGGTTTGGCGGTGTTCAGAAAAATGTAGTCTTTCGGTCACTGGTGAAGCTGTTGGCGGCTTATTATAGGGTTACTCAATAAAAGAGCGCACAGGGCAAAGTGAAACTTGTATGGTGCACTACCCACAGCGACCAGTCCTGGTCCCCAACACTGGACTAGCTTCAGTCAAATCATTCTGATTGGTTGATGTAGATTACATCTACAGCCCACCAGTCTCTGCACCAAAGCAGCTTACACTCTAGTGCCCCCCCACACTATTATCATGATACATTTATATACACTATATTACCAAAAGTTTTGGGACCAGTCAAGTTCCTCCACCCCAAATTCGCTCTTCCATGTCTTTATGGACCTTGCTTTGTGCAGTGGTGCACAGTCATGTTGGAACAGGAAGGGGCCACCCCCAAACTTTTCCCACAAAGTTAGAAGCATGAAATTGTCCAAAATGTCTTGGTATGCTGATATCTTAAGAGTTCCCTTCACTGGAACTAAGGGGCCAAGCCCAACCCCTGAAAAACAACCCCACACCATAATCCCCCCTCCACCAAATGATTTGGACCAGAGCACAAAGCAAGGTCCATAAAGACATGGATGAGTTTGGGGTGGAGGAACTTGACTGGCC
>BLSH010036936.1:308739-340528 GCA_018402905.1 Glandirana rugosa
TGCTATGTGGAGGGAGGGGTGACATGTGGAGGAAGGGGGGTGCTAGTTGGAGGAAGGGGGTGCTATGTGGAGGAAGGGGTGACATGTGGAGGGGGGTGACATGTGGAGGAAGGGGGGTGCTATGTGGAGGGAGGGGTGACATGTGGAGGGAGGGGGGGCGTGCAGAGGGTGGTTGTGGGCACAGCTGACCCCTGGAATCCCAGGAATGTGTCTTGCACTGCACTCCCTCCTGGGAGGAGATACACGGCCTCTTCTGTTTCCCTTCAGACTGGTGCAGGTCGAAGGGTCTCCTGCCATAAAGCACAGCACTGACCCCCATCACCTCTTCCTGTGTGATAAATATCATCTCTGTACAGTTGAAGGGCCAGCTCTGCCTCTCTCCCCCTGACATTTCCCTCTACATATACAGGCGTGAGAAGCACGGGCGCTGAACTCTTGTGATATTTGTATGTTAGAAATGATGGAAATTCTAGCAAAGTGTAATCTATACCAATGTGCCCTCTACAACATTGTCGTGTTCACAAAGGTCTTACACAGATCAGCCCCCTGTTGCAGCCTCTTGTGACAAGTTACAATGTACAGTCCGATCACCGGGGGAGGGGAGTCTTTAAAAAAAATGATACTATATCTGTAACATTTGACATATTGTAACATGTATAGTAATGCACTGAATGCATGTGGAATGTCAGTTTAGAGTGGAGTAGCCCTTTAAAATATCTGGATAAGGTAGAAAAGGAGCAAAAGATTTGCTGAAATATTTATAATCATCCAGCGAAGGTGACACCCGGGAAACACCCATTACGGATCAGCACGTTCGCCTACTCAACACCTCCCCCACCCCCACCCTGGAGTTTATGACATAATTGATTTAAATTCTTCACAATTGAGACAAGTCGGCTTTCAATCGGCATTTCCTATTGGATTTGGTGGCTTCTTGGAGAACAAGGATCTAATGATCAATAATTAAAATCACTAATGCTGCCATGATGGCCCTGCTTTAGAAGGAATAACAATGACTCTCTAGCCCCTGCAGCTTCCAAACTCAATTAATGCTACCTGTAGACAAAGACCTAAAAGGGCCCCAAAGCCCCAGGGGGCCCGAACTTTGACCTCACTGTGGATAGGGGCTTGACTTTTGCCACACGACCTTTGCCCCCTAGAAATCTTTAAAGGCTGTTATGTGGCAGGGGGTCAGCTGCCGGTCTATTCATCGGCTGGGTGATGGCCTTGATAGCAGCACAGAGGTGAGTGTGTGTGCCGAGGGCCCCCGCCTGATGGGGGCCACCAGGGCCGGTCTCTGGGGGGGGGGGGAAGCTCAAGCTGTGTGTGTTACTCCATGCCACCTGTCCGCTCTATGACAGAAGCCACTTTATGTGTTTGTTTACAAGAATGCAGTCTATCCTTTCATGAATGAATGATGACGACAAGGCATGGGGCACTTGGTGCCTCATGCTGCTGTAGCATCAGACATGTATCTGGGGACTTTAAAGTCCATCCAGGCCAGAGATTTATATGGCACGGCTACGCAGCACAGTCAATACAAGAGACAGGGCACTGAGTGCAAGACCTGAAACACTCAGGAGAAGACCCAGGGCACTAGGAGAAGACACAGGGCACTAGGAGAAGACACAGGGCACTAGGAGAAGACCCAGCGCACTAGGAGAAAACCCATGGCACTAGGAGAAGGCACAGGGCACTAGGAGAAGACACGGGGCACTAGGAGAAGACACGGGGCACTAGGAGAAGACACGGGGCACTAGGAGAAGACACGGGGCACTAGGAGAAGACATGGGGCACTAGGAGAAGACACAGGGCACTAGGAGAAGAGACAGGGCACTAGAAGGCACAGGACACTAGGAGAAGACATGGGGCACTAGGAGAAGACATGGGGCACTAGGAGAAGACATGGGGCACTAGGAGAAGACATGGGGCACTAGGAGAAGACATGGGGCACTAGGAGAAGACATGGGGCACTAGGAGAAGACACGGGGCACTAGGTGAAGACACGGGGCACTAGGTGAAGACGCGGGGCACTAGGTGAAGACGCGGGGCACTAGGAGAAGACGCGGGGCACTAGGAGAAGACGCGGGGCACTAGGAGAAGACACGGGGCACTAGGAGAAGACACGGGGCACTAGGAGAAGACACAGGGCACTAGGAGATGACACAGGACACCAGAAGAATACACAGGGCACTAGGAGAAGACATAGGGCACTAGGAGAAGACATAGGGCACCAGGAGCAGATACAAGACACTAGGAGAAGACACAGGGCACTAGGAGAAAACACAGGGCACTAGGAGAAGACACAGGACACCAGAAGAATACACAGGGCACTAGGAGAAGACACAGGGCACTAGGAGAAGACATAGGGCACCAGGAGAAGATACAAGACACTAGGAGAAGACACAGGGCATTAGGAGAAAGCACAGGGCACTAGGAGAAGACACAGGGCACCCAGAGAAGACACAAGGCACTAGAAGACACCGGGCACTAGGAGAAGACACAGGGCACTAGGAGAAGACACAGGACACCAGAAGAATACACAGGGCACTAGGAGAAGACCCAGGGCACTAGGAGAAGACCCAGGGCACCAGGGGAAGACCCAGAGCACCAGGGGAAGACCCAGGGCACCAGGAGAAGACCCAGGGCACTAGGAGAAGACACAAGGCACTAGAAGACACAGGGCACTAGGAGAAGACACAGGACACTAGGAGAAGGCACAATGCACTAGGAGAAGACACAGGACACTAGGAGAAGGCACATGGCACTAGGAGAAGGCACAGGACACTAGGAGAAGGCACAGGACACTAGGAGAAGGCACAGGACACTAGGAGAAGGCACAGGACACTAGAAGAAGGCACTAGGAGAAGGCACATGGCACTAGGAGAAGATGCAGGGCACTAGGAAAAGACATGGGGCACTTAGAAAAGACCTGGGGCAGTCAGGAGAAAACACGGGACACTCATTACAAAAGAAAAGACACTTAGTACAAGGCACAGGACACTGTAGAGAAAACACCAGCCACTCAGGAGAAGACAGAAGACACTAAGGAGAAGACACAGGATTTTTGGGAGGAGACCTGAGCATTGAGCACAAGACATGGGGCATTTAGTAGAGGACAAAAACACAGGGCATTCATTAGAAGACATGGGACATTGAGTAGAAGACATGGGACATTCAGTAGTAGACACAGGGCATTCAGTGGAGAATGTGGGGCATTCAGTAGGAGACATGGGGCATTTAGTGGGAGACACAGGAAGTGTAGGGGGAGACACAGGAAATTCAGTAAAGGACATGAGGCATTCAGTAGGAGACAGGTTGCATTTAGTGGGAGACGTGGGGCATTTAGTGGGAGACATGGGGCATTTGGTAGAAGACACGAGGCATTCGGTAGAGGACACGAGGCATTCGGTAGAGGACACGGGGCATTCGGTAGAGAACACGGGGCATTCGGTAGAGAACACGGGGCATTCGGTAGAGAACACGGGGCATTCGGTAGAGAACACGGGGCATTACAGTAGAGGACACGGGGCATTACAGTAGAGGACACGGGGCATTACAGTAGAGGACACGGGGGAATACAGTAGAGGACATGGGGGGATACAGTAGAGGACACGGGGGAATACAGTAGAGGACACGGGGCATTCAGTAGAAGACACGGGGCATTCCGTAGAGGACATGGGGGAATACAGCAGAGGACATGGGGAGATACAGTAGAGGACACGGGGGAATACAGTAGAGGACACGGGGGAATACAGTAGAGGACACGGGGGATTCAGTAGAAGACACGGGGTATTTAGTGGGAGACACGGGCATTTAGTGGGAGACACGGGCATTTAGTCAGAGACACGGGACATTTAGTGGGAGACACGGGACATTTAGTGGGAGACACGGGACATTTAGTGGGAGACACGGGGCATTTAGTGGGTGACACGGGACATTTAGTGGGAGACACGGGACATTTAGTGGGAGACACGGGGCATTTAGTGGGAGACACGGGACATTTAGTGGGAGACACGGGACATTTAGTGGGAGACACGGGACATTTAGTGGGAGACACGGGACATTTAGTGGAAGACACGGGACATTTAGTGGGAGACACGGGGCATTTAGTGGAAGACACTGGGAATTCAGTAGAAGACACAGGGCATTTAGTGGGAGACACGGGCATTTAGTGGGAGACACGGGCATTTAGTGGGAGACACGGGCATTTAGTGGGAGACACGGGGCATTTAGTAGTAGACACGGGACCTGGAACACAAGCCCTTGGTGCACGGTCTAGCAATGCCCCTGCTTAGCATTGTAATTGGTTGTGAATAAATTACATTTTTTTTTTACCAGTTGTCACCCTCTTCCCACGTTACATCCTAGTATCAAAGACAACTTTACAGGAACACCATTCATTTCCCCGTCAGTCTTTTTCCAGGGGAATGGACCCACAACATCGGCACAGACTCTGCAATCATCAAGTCAACTGATTAGGAAAAAGGAAAATCAGACAGGAAGTCTTACAGATTGCAGTGTGTGTGGGCATCGGGTATGCATGGTGATAACTGCAGGGTGGGTAAGTGAGTACAGGGAAGGCAGGGGGCACCATGCGCTCTGTGCGGCAGGCTAGAGGTGCTGATTACCACCCCCCATTCCTCCAGTGATTAGTAGTCCTGGGAGCTGCTGGTCTTGCGTCCTTGTGTGGCAGCGCTGGAAGGGAATGCATTGGCAGCCTTTAGTATTCCAGGAGAGGAGAGAGATAAGTAGCCTGCAATCTGCTCCTCTCACACAGCTGATAAGCCGGGGCACCCAGCAACTGCCTGCCATCTGCCACTCGCAGGCCTATTATTTGTCACTCAGCATCCCAGTACTGAGCTCCTGCCTAAGGGGGAGGGGAGGGGGGGCAAAGGCTTCTGGGACTTCCCAGCCTGCACTTGCTCCGTCCTCTGGGGATTTAGCGCACGCTGTGCCGCAGCTTCATTTTTCCACACTCTTCACATAGCGATGTTGTAAGAGCCGGAGCTGGTGGCTGGGGATTATCCGGCCTTTCCAAATGTCACTCCCAGGGAATCTGTCACCGAGTACAACACCTGCGCGACTGGGCTCCGGAAGAAGCTCACACTAGAAGCCGATTGCCAAATCTCCTGAAAATCGCAAATCTGACACCCTGACCTTTTCCCTCATCTTTAAACCTGAACTCCGGGATAATAAATCCATCCATCATGTGAATTCTTCTTAAATCTCAGTGTGCTTTGTGTATTTCCTCCAGATCTGTGCAGTAACCCAGTGTGAGACTTCCTGTAATAAAGACCGCTCACTGCTGCCCTCTCTCCTTATGCAGGGGGCCTGGTCTTGTCTCCGCCCCTTCCTTTAGTTTTCTGCAGGCAGCCTGTAGTGGGTGGGGCCTGCTGGGCCCCTCCCACAGCTCTACTCTCTTTCCTTGTGTATGGTGTCTGGCCTTGTCCCCGCCCCCTCCTATAGTTTTCTGTAGTGGGTGGAGCTGCTGGGTCCCTCCTACAGTTATGCTTTCTGCGCAGCACAGTGATGATGTCACTGCTACTATTACAAGGTAACATCTGGGTTTGCAAAGGCATTCAGTGCACAAATAATGGGTTCATATTGAGGAATATATTTAAATGAAAGTCATTGTGCTCAGAGTTCAGTTTCAATAGAACAATTTGAAGTGGGTTTTTTTTCATGGTTCGGTGAAGGAGGTGTGGCCAAATAGGAATTAAAACTCACATTCTGGTAGGATAATTGGCTCCGGTCTAAATTGGCCCTAGTATGTGTGAATGTGAGTTAGGGACCTTAGATTGTAAGCTCCTTGAGGGTAGGGACTGATGTGAATGTACAATCTATATGTAAAGCGCTGCGTAAATTGACGGCGCTATATAAATACCTGAAATAAGTAAAATAAATAAACTTGCATCAGATATCTGCCAGCCCTGAATGCCAGCTGTGGCTCTGTTGGCAGAGAGGTTCAGATATCTACAATGTGAGAGGACAGGTGGGCAGATAGGGTAGCGTTTAGTGCGAAAGGTGCCCCTGTATGGCCACTTTTAGCTGAATCCCCTCCCCCTACCATTGATTTGACCGTCCTTTAAAGTGTGTGGCTAGCCTAAAGCATATGTTCTTCCCTCGCCAACGTTTAGTGGAGTGTCCCGATCACACCATAAAGGGTGCATTAACGTGCATGTGTGTTTTGCGTGTTCCTGCCAGCGCAATAAATTTGATGGGCCGACAAATGCGTGGAAACGTGCAAAAAGTATGACATTTAAAACTGCATTTCCCCAAACCACATGGTACTGTGGGGCCATGCATTACTTTTGGTGGCTGCCAACGCACTCGTATTTGCAGAATGGCCAGGGGTGCCTTTAAGGATTAATGGCACCTGCATGCATCAGCAACTAGCAGTGCGTTCCCATGCAATGCAGGAAAAACGCGCACTTCCACACCACAGTTGACATGAATGGGCACCGAGTCCCAGTTCACACCGATGCGGTGCAGGATTTGCAGCCATTCCTGTGCTTTTCCCGTACCACATGACAATTGCAAACCAATGCAGGTGTTTATGTTAAGGACTAAGGATGGGCTCGGGCGTGTTCGCAAGTGCACGTGCCCGTGCCCGCCAGGAAGTGAACCCTGCACTGCACTAATCACAGGCAGGGAGACATTCCCCCGATGTGTGGCTGCAGTGATCGGGGAAATGTCTCACTGCCTGTGATTAGCACAGTGCAGGGTTCACTTCCTGGCGGGCACGGGCACATGCACTTGCGAACACGCCCGAGCCCATCCTTATTAAGGACACCTCAAAAACGGTTTGTAAAATGCAGTGCAATTGGCTGAATCAGATCACATGGGTGTGATTCCAGAACGAAAAAAAAGGTGCCTGCACCCTTTGTGCGGGTGTGGTGCAATGTGTGCCATACAAAATAAATGGCTCAAATCGCACTGCAAGGAATCGCATGTGATTTGAACAGGAATGTGTTGCAATTCCTGTAGAATCACATGCAGTTTCCCACACTGCAATAGTGTGAACCGGTTCCTAAAGTGATTGTAAAGGTTTGTCTTTTTTATGTTTTTTTTGTAAAATAACAAACCTGTCATACTTACCTGCTCTGTGCCAGGGTTTTGCACAGAGCGGCCCCGATCCTCCTCTTCTGGGGTGTCCCGGCGGCGCTCCTCCTCTTCATCGGGTGCCCCCACAAAGAGCCGCTTTCCCTGGAGGCATCCATGCAGGCGCGCTCCCGAGTCCCACTGCTGCGTTCATTGACACACGCAGCAGGACTCCGCCTCCCGTGTCACTGGATTTGATTGACCTCAGCGGGAGCCAATGGCTCCTGCTGCTATCAATCTATCCAATGAGGACCTAAGACAGCGGCTGGAGCTGCTGGGCCTGTCCACGTCGATGGACTTTAAAAACTCCTGACGTGTCACAGTGTACAGGATCAGTATCACATTTCAGAAAAGCTTCACCTTTTATCATTAAAAAGCGATCCTTGAGCTCCAGTCAGTGACTTTGCCTAGGCTGAGATGATGTCATCAGTCTGCTGCAGGCAGGAGGAAGCATTTCCTCAGTCTCCCCTCCCCCAGTGATCAGACTGTAACTTTGTAGCAAGTTACAAGGTGAGAAGCTGCAGCAGGGGCTGATCTGTGTCAGACATTTGTGAAAACCAAGGACTGCACAGTCAACAGAATTTGACATCTGCATCATCTCTGATCTGATATCTCAGTCCAACAAGTAGAAGGTGACCCTGGATGTCTAAGTAAAGATGGCGCCATAAGTATTAGAGGGTGCTGCAGCACACAGAAGGTTTTTTACCTTCATGCATAGAATTCAGCAGCCCCCCAATCTTTACCTGAGCTCCCTCCAATCCAACGTTGTGCATGGAAGCCTTGGCTGTCCTTGGACTCTTTCATCAGCTGGAGCCAATTACAGCCAGTGAGCCAATGAGGAGGGGGGGGGGGTGAGCCACACCTCTATGTGGGTGGCAAGCGGCTTTCTCTGGGGGGGGCACTGCTCAAGGGGGAGGAGCCAGGAGTGCTAACAGGGGACCCGAAAAGAAGAGGATTGGAGCTGCTCTGTGCAAGACCACTGCACAAAGCACATAAATATTAAATGTTTGCTATTAAAAAGTAAAAAAAACACAAAGCTTTAATATCACTTTAAGCAGTGTGCTGGTGTTCCTCCTTTGCATGAAATAATAGATCTGATGACAGGTCCTCTTTAAGCAGTGTGCCGGTGTTCCTCCTTCACGTGAAATAATAGATCTGATGACAGGTCCTCTTTAAGCAGTGTGCCGGTGTTCCTCCTTCACGTGAAATAATAGATCTGATGACAGGTCCTCTTTAAGCAGTGTGCTGGTGTTCCTCCTTTGCATGAAATAATAGATCTGATGACAGGTCCTCTTTAAGCAATGTGTCGGTGTTCCTCCTTCACGTGAAATAATAGATCTGATGACAGGTCCTCTTTAAGCAGTGTGCCGGTGTTCCTCCTTTGCATGAAATAATAGATCTGATGACAGGTCCTCTTTAAGCAATGTGCCGGTGTTCCTCCTTGGTGTGAAATAATAGATCTGATGACAGGCCCTCTTTAAGCAATGTGCCGGTGTTCCTCCTTCACATGAAATAATAGATCTGATGACAGGTCCTCTTTAAGCAGTGTACCGGTGTTCCTCCTTTGCATGAAATAATAGATCTGATGACAGGTCCTCTTTAAGCAGTGTGCCGGTGTTCCTCCTTCACATGAAATAATAGATCTGATGACAGGCCCTCTTTAAGCAGTGTGCCGGTGTTCCTCCTTCACATGAAATAATAGATCTGATGACAGGCCCTCTTTAAGCAGTGTGCCGGTGTTCCTCCTTTCCATGAAATAATAGATCTGATGACAGGTCCTCTTTAAGCAGTGTGCTGGTGTTCCTCCTTTGCATGAAATAACAGATCTGATGACAGGCCCTCTTTAAGCAGTGTGCCGGTGTTCCTCCTTTCCATGAAATAATAGATCTGATGACAGGTCCACTTTAAGCAGTGTGCTGGTGTTCCTCCTTTGCATGAAATAATAGATCTGATGACAGGTCCTCTTTAAGCAGTGTGCCGGTGTTCCCCCTTTCCATGAAATAATAGATCTGATGACAGGTCCTCTTTAAGCAGTGTGCCGGTGTTCCTCCTTCGCATGAAATAATAGATCTGATGACAGGTCCTCTTTAAGCAGTGTGCCGGTGTTCCTCCTTTCCATGAAATAACAGATGTGATGACAGGTCCTCTTTAAGCAGTTGCCGGTGTTCCTCCTTCACATGAAATAACAGATCTGATGACAGGTCCTCTTTAAGCAGTGTGCTGGTGTTCCTCCTTTGCATGAAATAATAGATCTGATGACAGGTCCTCTTTAAGCAGTGTGCCGGTGTTCCCCCTTTCCATGAAATAATAGATCTGATGACAGGTCCTCTTTAAGCAGTGTGCCGGTGTTCCTCCTTCGCATGAAATAATAGATCTGATGACAGGTCCTCTTTAAGCAGTGTGCCGGTGTTCCTCCTTTCCATGAAATAACAGATCTGATGACAGGTCCTCTTTAAGCAGTGTGCTGGTGTTCCTCCTTTCCATGAAATAACAGATCTGATGACAGGTCCTCTTTAAGCAGTGTGCTGGTGTTCCTCCTTTGCATGAAATAATAGATCTGATGACAGGTCCTCTTTAAGCAGTGTGCCGGTGTTCCTCCTTTCCATGAAATAACAGATCTGATGACAGGTCCTCTTTAAGCAGTGTGCCGGTGTTCCTCCTTTCCATGAAATAACAGATCTGATGACAGGTCCTCTTTAAGCAGTGTGCCGGTGTTCCTCCTTTGCATGAAATAATAGATCTGATGACAGGTCCTCTTTAAGCAGTGTGCTGGTGTTCCTCCTTTGCATGAAATGATAGATCTGATGACAGGTCCTCTTTAATCAATGTGCCGGTGTTCCTCCTTCACATGAAATAATAGATCTGATGACAGGCCCTCTTTAAGCAGTGTGCCGGTGTTCCTCCTTCACGTGAAATAACAGATCTGATGACAGGTCCTCTTTAATCAATGTGCCGGTGTTCCTCCTTCACATGAAATAATAGATCTGATGACAGGCCCTCTTTAAGCAGTGTGCCGGTGTTCCTCCTTCACATGAAATAATAGATCTGATGACAGGTCCTCTTTAAGCAGTGTGCCGGTGTTCCTCCTTTGCATGAAATAATAGATCTGATGACAGGTCCTCTTTAAGCAGTGTGCCGGTGTTCCTCCTTGGCATGAAATAACAGTTCTGATGACAGGTCCTCTTTAAGCAGTGTGCCGGTGTTCCTCCTTTGTATGAAATAACAGTTCTGATGACAGGTCCTCTTTAAGCAGTGTGCCGGTGTTCCTCCTTTGCATGAAATAATAGATCTGATGACAGGTCCTCTTTAAGCAGTGTGCCGGTGTTCCTCCTTCACATGAAATAATAGATCTGATGACAGGCCCTCTTTAAGCAGTGTGCCGGTGTTCCTCCTTCACATGAAATAATAGATCTGATGACAGGTCCTCTTTAAGCAGTGGGCCGGTGTTCCTCCTTTGCCGCTGACCTTTCCTCTCGGTGACAATTTCAGGATAACGCACCCCGTATCTGTCCTGTAAACTGTCATTCTTATGCAGAGCGGGAGGGTGGGGGGCATTTACAATAAGGGGCGCGAGTCTCCTTTAATCAGCGTTGGCTAATGACAGCGGGCGCACAATGCCATTCTGCCGGCTATTGATACCCGACATTGATGTTCTGCGAGTGGCGGGCGAACATAATGGCGGTGTTATCAGCGCAGAGCAGCGTGGAGCCTCGTCCCTGGTGCTCTTTTATCCGCGATAACAGAACGCTCACAATGGATTCCTAATGGGAGGGCCGGCTAATCTGTAACGAGGTCCCCAATCCAGGCGGTGTTCTCTCTTCCGGATTCGGCGCGGAAGTCGGCGTTGTGGGTCTCGGTGGAGATCCTCAGAATAGATTTCACAGGAGATATCTGGAAACGTTCAGCGGGCCTCGGGTGGTTCTCTCTCTGTGGTGTGTGGCCCATCTGTACCGTACCTTGTGCCGTCTCTGCGCGGTGCAGCTCTCAGCAGCCTCAGAAGCGGGACCCCAGGGGACGTCTGAAGATATTCTCTGGCTTTGCAGAGAGTTGGAAATACAAAATAATACACAAAGTTATTAAAAGAAATGAAAGTTCTCCAACTACTGTTAAAGCTGAGGGGCGTTAGACTGAAGGTTTTCCTTGGTGATCCCGCCAGTAACACACTTCCTGTCCTAGCAGTGGCGGTCCGCTCAATAGGGGCACAAGGGGCATCGCCCCCCCAATCCACGCGTCTGGACCCTAATCTCCATGCAGGGCGCCGAACACACGGATTTCAATGTGGGGTTTTTTTTTTAAGCACAATATTAAAGCCTGAGGGTCTAATTAGCTTCAAATAGGGCGGGCTTGGGGTGCAGTGAGCCCACCAACTTGTGTGACATTAGCAAATTAATATTCGCTAATGTCTTCCTACTTCTCCTCTCGGCCAATCAGGAAGCGGATCCTGAGACCCGATTGGCCAGGGATTCTTAGGTCTCATGGCCAATTGGGTCTCAGGACCCGCTTCTTGTTTGGCCGGAAGAGAAGCAACGGCCCTGGCAGCAACAGCCTCCTCCAGGAGCCCTACCCCTGGTTAAGCAGTGCGCCAACACCACCACCTCATCATCTTCCCCCTCCCTGCACCTCTACCTCAGCATAAGGTAAGGCCTTGGATCGTCACCTTCCTGGTCGATTGATCAAGTGCCGGGGGGGCCAGGTTTGTTTGACACCCCCCCCCCAAAAAAATATTGAGCACCAGCCACCACTGTGTCCTAGGGTGGCAACGCTCACTCATTGTACAGTCTATGGAGGAGAAATATTGTCACCCAAGGACAGGAAATGTGTAATGACTACAGAACACCTCCCCCCGTCCTCCCCTCATAACATAGGGGGAGGTGTCCTGTAGTCCATTCCTTGCTGTGAACTAAAAAGAAAAAAAAACAGTTCTCGAGATCATGTGACTTAAAGCCTAGGCAGCCTGGATCACAAGGTGAGTGACTGCCAGGAGCCTTGTGGGTGTGTGGCTGCAGTCAGTATACACTATGTCATGTGGTGTTTGCCATGTATATATTTATCGGCCCATTAGTCATGTGTATGTCGCCGCAACTTTGAAAAAGGTTCCTGCACTATTTGCTGATTTCATTGCGACTTCCATAGATTTCTATTAAACGAAGTCGCGAAGCGCGATGAAATCAGAGGTGCAAATCGCACTGGAGTAGCGTGATTTCAAAGCCTCACCTTGTGAACCAGGGCTAACTTATCTGACAGAAGGGGAAGGCTGTGTTTACGCGTGTGATTGCTCTTTGGTGATTGGTTCACAACGATCGCATTGCACAGATCCTCTCTGATTGGCTCCGTGCATTTTGCCGGTGATCTAACGACCGCACGATACAGTGCAGCTGGAAGGTGACAGAGAAGTAGAAGCTGGCAGCGCTGCAGAGGGATCCATATGAGTCATGAGTCAGCAGGTGCCCAAGCCCCCTCCTGAACTGATGGGGCCTGGGCCCGGTACAGGAGTGCCATCTGTACTGCTTTATCAGCAGCCCTGATTAGATGGGGTGGCTGCATTTGTTTTCTGGCCAGTAACACACCTCTTGTATTAGAGCGTCCCCATTCTGGAAGAAGGAGCAACAGAAACGCCTTTGAACAGCAGCATTGCTTGGAGGAAGGGAGTGTTAGATGTACTGGCAGATTTAGATATACTAACAAATTTAAGCCAAACTCCAGTGAATACTTTATAAGCAGTAACAACAAACAGTTTTTTTCTTTTTGGGATAAAGGTTTTCCTTATAAAGCTGATCATTGAATGCACCCCTGTCAGTGGTAAACGGTTTGCCTCATCCCTGTAACTTGATACATTCTGCTGGAGAGCTTGTTCTTTTGAAGAACAACAGACCAATGGGCTGGATCACCCGGTAAAAAAGAAAACAAATGCATCCCTCGCATCTAAGAATTGCTAAGCTGCAATATAATAAATGTTTGCTTTTGGGTTTAAAGCCGCCTTAATAAATGGCCAAATCCCACCCATTTAGTGGGTTGGTCCTGCACTGTCCTCGTCTCTGAGTATGCAGGGACCACCCTCCATATGGATGGGTCCAGGATAGACCCCACCCCTAAGTCTGCAGGGACCGCCCACCATGCTTACTTTAGGGGTAGGTCCCTGACAGACCCCACCTCTAAGTATGCAGGGACCGCCCACCATGCTCCCCCTATGGGTAGGTCCCTGACAGACCCCACCTCTAAGTATGCAGGGACCGCCCACCATGCTCACCTTATGGGTAGATTCTGGACAGACCCCGCCTCTTAAAGTGGATGTAAACCCGATTCATGAAATTTGAGCTGGGCACATCTGTCTGTAGTGTTTTGTTATCTCTCTTCAAATAGCTGTGTCTCTTCTTCCATAGCTCTGTTATCAGCCTGATAAGTTCTCATTCATTCTGGTTAGTCGGGACATAGAATTAGAATCGTGGGAAGTTGCTAAAAATAGATTAGCAGACTGCTAAACAAAACACAGAGTTCTGCATGTGTGGGGAGGGGCTGTGTGCCTTTCCTCCTATCAGCTTTCTCACAGTATCTCACAGTGTTTAGCTATCAACCCCTCCCAGATAGGAAGGAGGAAGTGGAAAATCTAACAGAATGTGTATCATCTGAGGCTGTTCACTTCACTGGGTATATGGAGGGTTTACATCCACTTTAAGTCTGCAGGAACTGCCCACCATGCTCACGTTATGGGTAGGTCCTGGACAGACTCCGCCTCTTAAGTATGCAGGGACCGCCCACCATGCTTACTTTTGGGGTAGGTCCTGGAAGACCCTGCCTCTAAATATGCAGGGACCACCCACCATTCTCACCTTATGAGTAGGTCCTGGACTTACCCCACCTTAAAGTATGCAAGGACTGCCCACCTTATGGGTAGGTCCTGGATAGACTCCGCCTCTAAGTATGCAGGACTGCCCACTATGCTTACTTTAGGGGGTAGGTCCTGGACAGACCCTGCCTCTAAGTTTCAGGGACCGTCCATCATGCTCACCTTATGGGTAGGTCCTGGACAGACCTCACCTCTAAGTATGCAGGGACCGCCCACTATGCTCACCTTATGGGTAGGTCCTGCACAGACCCTGCCTCTAAGTTTCAGGGACTGCCCACCATGCTTACTTTAGGGGTAGGTCATGGAAGTCCCCGCCTCTAAGCATGCAGGGACCGCCCACCATACTCACCTTATGGTTAGGTCCTGGGCAGATCCCGCCTCTAAGTATGCAGGGACCGCCCACCATACTCACCTTATGGGTAGGTCATGGAAGACCCCACCCCTAAGTTTCAGGGACCGCCCACCATACTCACCTTATGGTTAGGTCCTGCACAGACCCCGCCTCTAAGTATGCAGGGACCGCCCACCATGCTCACCTTATGGGTAGGTCCTGGACAGACTCCACCTCTAAATATGCAGGGGCCACCCATTCTTGGCCCTGATTGCCTCAATGAATGCCTGTAGAGTATCTGAATTAAGGTCAATGCTGTGATCCCAAGACACCACCTGGACCCTGCATCAGCAGTACAGAGGCTCAGTATGTGGGACTGCCCTGGCCAGTGTGGCACAGTTGCCATCAATGGTGGAGACAACCTGTTTGATGCGACAAAGACGCTGCGCCCCGGAAAGCGTGCAAGTGTGAACGGCGCCCGGCGCTCGCGTTTCTCTCTCGACGTCATCCCTCGGTGAGCCTTTCCCACGTCCCCCTCCTCTTCCGGGACGGTCATAAACCTTTTAATTAGGATCTGGAAAGTCTGCCAAATTTCCTTTAATTGGCATATTGGTGGTTGGAGATTGGAGGGCGGAGGAGTCTTCTGAGGGCACGCAGCGCTCATTACGCTCGCTGTCTGGGCGGGGGCGCTCACGGCACGATCTGCCCGTGATTTCACTGCCAGATCCCTCACTGTCATGGGCAGATAATCTGCTTACTGCCTGTCGGGGGCGAGAGGGAGGGAGATGCCGTCTCTGGATCTTCCCATGTCTGGTGTCTCTAGGCGGGCATTAAAGGGACCGGGAACACAGCGAACGACTGATTGCTCTAAAGCCTGCCACACACCATACAATCCGATTGTACAAAGATTAAGGCTGGATTCACACCGATGCATTCTTAGTGCTTTTTGCAGATTTGCACTGCAGTCCATTTACCATGGTTTCCTATGGAAGACGTCCTGCAGTGCAAATCTGCAAAATGCACTAAAAATGCACAGGAATGAAGTCCTCGGTCACACTGAATCCGACTTCACTTGAAGCCGCACAATTCCAAAGTCGCATGTCTGTGAGACTTGTAAGACATCTGGGTGACTCCATGCACATAGGTCTATGCAAGTCGCACCTGAACTGGCAAAAAGTCGTGCAGGAACTACTTTCAAAATCGGTGCAACTCAGATGGAGTCGCACCGGTCTGACCGCTTCTATTGCTGACAATACCCTGCGACTTGTCATACGATTTAAAACTATCAAATCGCATGACAGGTCGCACCGGTGCAACCAGGGACTTACTGACAGCTATATAGTTCTAATCTGACCTCCAGCCTTCCCTTCAGTCTTGCACAGTAGTACCTGGACTGGAATGGCTGCCTCCGATTTCACTGCACACTGTGAGCTTCTCACAATGTGCATCAGAAGCTGCAGCAAGTCACATAGAGCCCCGCCTTATTTCCTATGTCCATTATCTGCTCTTTCCTCCCCAGCCCATCCCTTTCATTTGCTGGACTTCAGCTCTTTCAATCATGGAGGCTCAGCACCACATGTGGGCGTTTCCTATGCAAATACAGCCTGCCTAAGAACGCCCACTCCTCCAGGCTGACACCCATCCATCAAGGCATTTTTATATTTGCATAACTCCTCCCAAGAGCCAGCCCACTGCTTGCATCGGGCTGCAGGCTCAGTACCAAATGTGGGCGTTACCTAGGGCAGTCTGCTTAGGAACGCCCACTCTTCTAGACTGACAGCAGTCCAATCAAGGCATTTTGAAATTTGCATATCTCCTCCCTTATATCAGGACTGAAGGCTCATGAGAGGAGTACTGAGGCAGGGGGCTTTTCAGGAAGCTCTGTACTGCCCCCTGCTGACTCCTCCCACCAGCCATGATCTGCCTGCATTGCATAGAGAAGTGCAGTGACCCAGTGATTACATCACTGAGCCTAAAATAATGAATGTAATGATGCAAGGTTTTATGTAAGCATTTAATTGGCATGTTGATGAGGGGGGAAGGGAGATCATAAGCAGATTAAATTTCATCTTTAATAGCTTGGTATAACGATGCCAACTGCCATTATCTTTGATGCCCCCTTCTCTCTGCCAGGTTCCTGTATAACACATCTCTCCCCTGTCCTGTCACTGTGGACACTAATTAGGCAGGTCAAAGTTCATCTAATTGTCCGTTAATTCCAGCCGCTGTCTTGTGATTTAATAGAAATTGCAGTGAGATGTAGGAAGAAGATAGGATGGGCGGTACCTGCAGCAAATCATTATCTGTGCAGCCATAGAAGTGTCCCAGACAAGTTCTGTCTCTACGGGTGCCAATGCCCACAGCACCCAATCAGCTTCAAGCTTTCATTTTTTTAAAACTGTTTAGAAAATGAAAAATTAAAAGCTGATTGGCTGCTCAACGTTTGTCTCAGAAACTTTTTAATAATTCCCCCCATTGTGTGAATCTATTCTGTGCTGCAGCCCCACCGCTTGTTTACTAGAGAATTAAATAAAATGGTTGTGATAAGGTAAAAACCACTTGTTGTGCCCCCCCCAAAAAAAAAACACCTGTCACCCCTCTCCATCCAGCTCTGTGCCGGCAGGCAGCCCCACTCTCACAGGCGACACCGAGAACCATGGGCTCCTGCTGCTGTCACTCAAATCCTGTGAGGAGGGAGTGGAGGGCGGGGCTAAGCCAGGCTGTGTCTGTCAATGGATGCACACTGCTTGCTATAGGGCACATGCAGGAGAGGAGGAGCAGAGATCGCTGATAGGGGACTCCAGGAGAAAAGGTAAGGGGCCGCTCTCTGCAATACCATTGCACAGAGCAGGGAAGTATAAACCTCTTTTTTATATTAAAGCAAAAACATTTTTTACTTCAATATCACTTTAACCACTTGCCGCCCGCCCACTGTCAAATGACGGCGGAGCTGTGCGGCTCTCATTCTGGGTGGACGCTAAATGACAGAGTATCCGAACAGCCGCAGCTGTGGGGGCGCGCAGTGTGGGGTTCATGGTCGCCAAGATTTGTGTTGCCAGAACACGGCGTGACCCCGATCCATGGCTCTTTACCCATGTGATTGGCTGTGTCCAATGTAAATACAGGAAGTGCCAGTAATTGGCGCTGCTCGCCTCACAATGACATCTCACTGGGGTCATAAGAACAGGCAATCAGGGCACTCATCATCAGTGCCCTGATTACAAGAAAGCCCACCAGTGCCAGTAATCCATGCCAAACAGTGCCAGTGATCCTGAGCCCAACAGTGCCAGCAAGCCAAACCCACCAGTGCCAGCATTCAGTGCCCACCAATGCCAGCAATCAGTGCCCATTAGTGATGCCAGTCAGTGCTGGTTTTCAGTGCCCCCTATCAGTGCTGCCCATCAATGCCCATCAGTGCCACCCATCAATGCCCATCACTGCCACCTATCAGTGCCCACCAGTGCCACCTATCAGTGCCCACCAGTGCCATCCATCGGTGCTGTCTAGCAGTGCAACATATCAATGCCACCTATCAGTGCCCATAAGTGTGGCATATTAGTGCCTCCTCATCACTGCCACCTAATCAGTGCCTATAAGTGCCGCCTCATCAGTGCAGAATATCAGTGCAGCCTCATCAGCGCACATCAGTGAAGGAGAAAAATTACTTATTTACACAATTTACTGACAGAAACTAAGAAAAACTTTTTTTTTTTCAAAATTTCAAGTCTTTTTTTTTTTTTTAGTAAAAAATAAAAAACCCAGCAGTGATCAAATACCACCAATAGAAAGCTCTATTTGTGTGAAGAAAATGATAAAAATGTCATTTGGGTACAGCGTTGCATGACTGCGCAATTGTCATTCAAACTGTGAGAGCGCTGAGAGCTGAAAAATGGCCTGGGCAGGAAGGGGGTGAAAGTGCCCAATATTGAGATGGTTAAAGTAGATCTATGAAGAATGACATTTAGCTTGCTTTGTGCACTGTTTATCTCCTGCGGCCTCTTCGCAGCCACTTCATGTCTACATGCACTTCAGCAATGGCTGCATGGCAATTCTCAGGACGGTTTCCTGATGGTGACAGTGGAGCATGTGTGTTTAAAGTAGAATAAAGGCAAAACTTTTTTTTTTTAATTTTGAAAGAATAAGGGAGGGTTATAGCTCATGTCAGGTTTTTATTTCGCCATCGGTGTCCATTTGGGGAGATTTACCTTCACTTCCTGTCCCATAGCCAAAACAGGAAGTGTGAGGAAATCCCTCCAAAGGGAGGGAGTCCCTGGTTGCTGTCAGAACTTCTGTCCCCATTGGAAGATCCCCTCCTCCCTGTTCCTGTTCTGGTGACAACCCAAAATTTGGGATCTTTTTTCACTTTTTGTGATAAGCCCCTTTCACACGGGGTGGATTGTGGCTGCGATCTGCTTGTTCAGCAGGGGATCTCTCCGCTAATCCCTGCTGAGCAGGCGGTGGCCGGTCCGTGTCTGGTTCACTCATGCAGAGCGGACATGGACACAGCCTGCTGTTCTCTATGGGGCGGTCAGATGGAAACGGGCGGCATGTCTGTTTTCACCCAATTGCCATCTGATCTGCCAAATGGATGGCGAATGTATCCCCATCCGTCAGTTTTTGGTGAATCGGATCAGATTGGATGCAGGACACGTCTATTTACACGCGCCACCCTATAGTAAAGAATGGAGGTTCTGATCAGGTCCACCTGAAAAACGTGACCTCATTCCAGCTTCATTAACAGAAGTCAATGCAAGTCGTGATAAAGAAGTTCAGGAACCTTTTTCTAAGTCGCTGCGACTTGAGTCCCAGCGTTCACAACGGTTCCATTGCCATTTATGGGGTGCAACTTGTCATGCGACTTTGAACTCTCAAGTCACATGACAAGTCGTGGCAGTGTGACCCGAGCCTAATGGGGGAACAGACCCCAATAAAAACCTGACAGGTGTTCTAGTCCCTCCATGCCCTATCCAAAACTAAAACAATTCCCTTGCAGTTATACATGAATATGTGTGGAAATGGTCACTTGTAATCTCTATCAGAAGCCCATGTAACAGGGTGACAACACAGGGGCACAGCTGAGAGACAGAGACAAACCGTTGTCACTCTATAACAGGAAGTGCCTGAGCAAGGACCTACAAGGGCAGGATCACCAGGGAATATTTAACCGCTTGCCGACCGCCCTATAGCCGAATGACGGCTACAGCGCGGACGGCTAGTTCTGGGAGGCCATCCTATGATCATGTTTAGAATGAAGAAAAGAGTCGGCACACCGCATCTGCAGTTACGTGAAATTTATTGATAGTAGATCATGTACAAAAATGCACAAACGCATTTCGGCGTGTAGCCTTGTTCACTGCACATCATATGATCATGCCCGCGGCTGGGCACGGGTGGCGCACCTCTGTGATCATAGTGTCCAGAGGACACAGCTGATCACAGATTAAGGTAAAGATTAGCTGCTCTTTACCATGCGATCATCTGTGTCCAATTACAGCTGTTCACGGAGTTAAATAGCCCCTCTAACCCTCTTGCTTTGAATTGTACTGTTGCTGTAATGTCTCTCTTTTTATTGTAAGCGCTGCGCAAACTGTTGGCACTATATCAATCCTGTATAATAATAATAATAATAATAATAGATAGAAGCCAGGTTATCAGCTCTCCTTTTCTTATACTGACTGCAGGAGGAGAGAACTGATAACCGGGGACATGTACACTGATTATCAGTGTTCTGATTATCAGCCCAAACAGTGCCCACCAGTGCTGCCAATATGTGCCAACAAGTGCTGTCAATAATTGCCCATCAGTGCTGCCAATCAGTGTCCATCAGTGGCTCCTCATCAGTGTGAACCATCAGTGCCACCTACCAATGCCCATCAGTGCCGCCTCATCAGTGCCCACCAGTGCCACCTCATCAGGCTGCATTCACATCTCAGCATATTGAATCGCGGGAAGATTTGCAGTGAATCTGCCAGCAATTTGACAGCTCTAATATGTGAATGGCAAAACGCGTTATACATATTCGAGATGCCATTCATTTGAATGACAGCACAAAACGCGGTGCGGGTCTACCGCGATTGTCGGGCGATAAAGCGCGCTGCAATCGCGGCAACCCTAAAGTAGCTCCTGAACTATTTTGGGTGACACGTGACCTGCGATGCGTGTTGCCGCATTTGCAGCACGCTTTATCGCCCGGCAATCGCGGCAGAGCCGAACCGCATTTTGAGGTGTCACTCAAATTAACGGCATCTCAAATATGTGTCCCCGCGTTTTGCCATTTACATATTGGTGCTGTCAAATCTGCCCGCGATTCAATACGCTGATATGTGAATGCAGCCTTAGTGCCCATCAGTGCAGCCTACCAGTGCCAATCAATGTCCATCTGTTTTCAAATTTTTATAACAAACTATGAAAAAGTTTTTGTTTTTCAAAATATTTTTCTTTTATTTATTTAGAAACTCAGTGGTGAGTAAATACCACCAAAAGAAAGCTTTATTTGCGGGAAAAAAAATTATAAATATTTTGTTTGGGTACAGTGTTGCACGACCGCGCAATTGTCATTCAAACTGTGACAGTGCTGAAAGTTGAAAATCGGCCTGGGCAGGAAGGGGGTAAAAGTGCCCCGTAGGCAAGTGGTTAATAAAAGCTGAAGATTTAAAAGGATTGAAAATGACAAACCTGATACAGTGCTGCAAAATTGTAGGATGCTCATTGATATAAAGTATGAAATATTATAATGTATCTATAGATTTCCCTGAACGCCCTTATAAAGCTGTTACACCCAAAAAGATGCCGGTATCAATGGAACGCCGGTGGAGCCGAGCGGGATTGGCAGATGAAAGGGTTAATGGGCCGGGGAGCTCACGCCTCCTTTAATGCACAATCCTTCAATCCTTATCTCGCCTAATTTATTGAACAGTAACTGCCGGCTGTGATGGATTCTCCCGGCTCAGACCTTGGCTTCTAAATTTCAGTATTAATAATCTCCCCTTTCCATTCTCCCGCTCCAGATGTCTTTAATTTATCTGCAAGCTCAGGCAGGGCACAAACCTAGTGCCCCACTGTGCCAGCGCTAATGTGGTGTGCCGCCAATAAATCTCCCCCTGCAATAATATTTCCGCTTGAATGGACTGACCCCTTTCTGGCGGCTCTCCTGGTCCCTCTCCCTCCCTGGAGCTCTCTCTCTCCTTCCATCTCCACTGCTTCCCTTATCAGTCTCTGATGGTTCTCCTCTGTCCCCTCTGGTCCTCCATGTGCATGGGGCGCGGCGCTATGATGTTATGCTGATCCAACAAAGAAACACATTTTCTGGATGTCCATGGCTGTGAAGGTCAGGAACACACTTATAAGTCTGGGTTCATATCAATGCGGTTGATGTGGTTTTCAGGCGCCTTTTGCGTTTTTATACCCATGTTTTTGATGCGTTTTAGCACGCAGTATTCATGCAGTTTGCATTTTTTTCTCTTTAAATTCACTATATATAGTTGGTTGCTAAGGAGCAGGCCGGGAAGCCGGCCGCCGTATCCTTAACAACCAATGAGTCATCAGCTGTCAGCTGGATTCCCCACTGACAGCTGAATGTAAAAAGAAATCAAGGAAAAAAAATCAGAAAAGAAAACAATGTGACTCCCCCCCCAATCCATACCAGGCCCTTTCGAGTCTGGTATGGATTTGGAGGGGGACTAGTGCCCCATCATTTGTATCAGTGGGAGGAATAGTGCCCCATCATTTGTATCAGTGGGAGGAATAGTGCCCCATCATTTGTATCAGTGGGAGGAATAGTGCCCCATCATTTGTATCAGTGGGAGGAATAGTGCCCCATCATTAGTGTTAGTGTGGAGGAATAGTGCACCATCATTGGTGTTAGTGGGAGGAATAGTGCCCCATCATTGGTATCAGTGGGAGGAATAGGGCCCCATCATTTGTATCAGTGGGAGGAATAGTGCCCCATCATTTGTATCAGTGGGAGGAATAGTGCCCCATCATTTGTATCAGTGGGAGGAATAGTGCCCCATCATTGGTGTCAGTGGGAGGAATAGTGCCCCATCGTCTGTATCAGTGGGAGGAATAGGGCCCCATCATTTGTATCAGTGGGAGGAATAGTGCCCCATCATTTGTATCAGTGGGAGGAATAGGGCCCCATCGTTTGTATCAGTGGGAGGAATAGTGCCCCATCATTTGTATCAGTGGGAGGAATAGGGCCCCATCATTTGTATCAGTGGGAGGAATAGGGCCCCATCATTTGTATCAGTGGGAGGAATAGTGCCCCATCATTTGTATCAGTGGGAGGAATAGGGCCCCATCATTTGTATCAGTGGGAGGAATAGGGCCCCATCATTTGTATCAGTGGGAGGAATAGGGCCCCATCATTTGTATCAGTGGGAGGAATAGTGCCCCATCATTGGTGTCAGTGGGAGGAATAGTGCCCCATCATTGGTGTTAGTGGGAGGAATAGTGCACCATCATTGGTGTTAGTGGGAGGAATTGTGCCCCATCATTGGTGTGTGTGGGAGGAATAGTGCCCCATCATTGGTGTCAATGAGAGGAATAGTGCACCATCATTGTTGTTAGTGGGAGGAATTGTGCCCCATCATTGGTGTCAGTGGGAGGAATAGAGCGCCATCATTGGTGTCAGTGGGAGGAATAGTGCCCCATCATTGGTGTCAGTGGGAGGAATAGTGCACCATCATTGGTGTCAGTGGGAAGAATAGTGCCCCATTATTTGTATCAGTGGAAGGAATAGTGCCCCATCATTGGTATCAGTGGGAGGAATAGTGCCCCATCATTGGTATCAGTGGGAGGAATAGTGTCCCATCATTGGGATTATGTAGATATTGGTACATCCCAGCCCCCAGCCTCAGTACTCTTCTCAAGAGCCCTCAGTCCTGATGCAGTGGGCTCTGTCTTGGCAGAAGAGTGGGCTTTCCTAAGCAGACCACCAAGGTGATGCCCACATTTTGATGTTGAGCCTCCAAGATTGTAAGAAATACAATCCAATGAATGAAAGGGGTGGGCCTGGGACAGTCAGGCTGGGGAGGAAAGGGCTAGATAAAGCTGGTTGTCCTCCAGCCAGGAAATGAGGCGGCTCTATCTGACTTGCTGCAGCTTCTAATGCACATTGTGAGAAGCTCGCAGTGTGCAGTGAAATCAGAATAAGTCATTTCAGTCCAGGGAAGGAGCCGCTACAACTGGAGGAGGCCGGAGGTCAGATTTGTGAAGTTACGTGGGAGATGTGGTGAGTCATTCTTGTAATGATAGAGTCTCTGGTAGCTCCCTGTAAGCACAGGTAATGAGCGCCGGTATTAATTACTCTTCCGGTATCAGGTTATAAACCTCAGTGGAAAGTTTTCTATTTCACGGGTGACAGATCTCTGCTACTGGGTTATATAAAGGGACTTCACACCACAACCACATCTATTAGTGAGAAGTAATACAAATGTAACCATCGCTGCTGCTGCGTTTATAATGTGCGTTTCCTATCACATGATTGTGTGCTGTGCAACCTCCCTCCTGTGCTGCAAGAGGTGCTGGAAGCTGGCAGTAACTGTACAAGGCTTTTATATTCTAGTGACAAATGCAGAGGTAAATGTAGCCTAAGACTGGGGAAGCTGTATCTGCTGAATGGCACAAAGCTTGTTCTGTGTAAAGTCCTAAAAAAAAACACAGTTTACATCCCAATGGGGTCAATTTACTAAGAATTTAATAACGCTGAAAAAAAAAGTGGTAAAATAACACATGCGGTAACCATTGTGCAAATGTTCAATTCACTAAGAAATGTGCAGTAAATAACTACTGCGGTAACGTTTTGATAATGTGGTAATTTATCTAAATTGAGCTGGTTGCTAGGGAGCGGACCGGGAAGTCGGCCGCCGCGTCCTTAACAACAGATGCTTCATCAGCTGTCAGCGGCCTCCCCGCTGACAGCTGAATGTAAAGAAAACATGTTGGCAATTAAAAATTATAAAAAAAAAAATGTATACCAGGTCCTTCGGGTCTGGTATGGATTTTAACCACTTCCCGACCGCCCTCTGCACTTATACTGCGGCAAGGTGGCGCTATTACGCGAATCGCCATACTGGTACGGCGCTCCGTGTAATAGATATAGCCCCCTGTGCGCAGCCACCCGCGATCGCTCCGCAGAGAGGCAGAACGGGGATCTTGTAAACAAAGCAGACCCCCCCTGTTCTGTCATGAGAGTTCAGAGTGATCGTCTGTTTCTAGTGATCTCTCTGTACTCCCACTCTATCCCCCTACAGTTAGAAATCACCTCCCTAGGACACACTTTGATCACCACTAGTGTGAACCCCTTCCCTGCCGGTGTCATTTATACAGTACGATTGCTGTATAAATGTCACTGGTCCCAAAAAAGTGTCACTTGGTGTCCGACCTGTCCATCGCAACGTTGCAGTCCCGCTAAAAATCGCAGATCACCGCCATTACCAGTAAAAAAATAAAAAATAAAATTGCAATTAATCTACTCCCTAGTTTGTAGACGCTACAAATTTTGCACAAACCAATTAATATATGCTTATTGCGTTTTTTTTTTTACCAAAAATATGTAGACTAATACATATTGACCTAAACTGAGGAAGAATTTTGTTTTCTTACATTTTTTTTTGGGGGGGGGGGGTATTTATTTTAGCAAAAAGTAAATAATATTGTTTTTTTATTTTCAAAATTGTCGCTCATTTTTTATTTATAGCGCAAATTATAAAAAACGCAGAGGTGATCAAATATCACCAAAAGAAATCTCTATTTGTGGGACAAAAAGGGCACCAATTTAGTTTGGGTACAACGTCGCACGACCGCGCAATGGTCAGTTAACTTTCGTATGCGTTCGCTTCTGCGCGCAAGCTCGGTGGGACGGGTTGAATTCATTTTTTTTTTTTTTTCTTATTTTACTTGCTATTTTTTATTTTTACACTGTCCTTTTAAAAAAAAAAATATGATCACTTTTATTCCTATGACAAGGAATGCAAACATTCCTTGTAATAGAAAAAAGCATGCCAGGACCTCTTAAATAAGAGATCTGGGGTCAAAAAGATCTCACATCTCCTATTTACACTAAAATGCAATAAGAAAAAAAAAATGGTCTCCTTTTAGGAGCATTGGGCGGAAGTGACGAGTTATGTCACTTCCGCCCTTCAATGCCATGGAGCTGTGTGTGGGGGGGGGGGGGCATCTTCTCAGTTGGCATCCAGGCAGTGAGGGGAGCGGACCGAAAAAAGTAATCTCGCAGCGAATCCACCGCAGAGACCACTTTTATCTGAAGGCCGACCACCCGCCGTTTCTGAAAATACCAGGGTTATGGTAGCTATCAAAGTACCAACGTATAACAACGGCGGGCAGACGATAAATGGTTAAAGGAGTTGCAGGAATATCTGGCAAGGACTGGCTGTGTGGTACATGTGACCACAATCTCTCGTATTCTTCATTTGTCTGGGCGATGGGGTAGAGTGGCAAGATGGAAGCCTTTTCTTACGAAGAAAAACATGCAAGCCCCGCTAAATTTTGCAAAAACACATCTGAAGTCTCCCAAAAGCATGTGGCAAAAAATGTGTTATTGTCTGATGAAACCAAGGTTGAACTTTTTGGCAATAATTCCAAAAGATATGTTTGGTGCAATAACAACACTGCACATCACCAAAGGAACACCATACCCACCGTGAAGCATGGTGGTGGCAGAATCATGCTTTGGGGCTGTTTTTCTTCAGCTGGAACAGGGGCTTTGGTCAAGTTAGAGGGAATTATGAACAGTTCCAAATACCAGTCAATATTGGCACAAAACCTTCAGGCTTCTGCTAGAAAGCTGAACAAGAAGAGGAACTTCGTCTTTCAGCATGACAACGACCCAAAGCATTCATCCAAATCAACAAAGGAATGGCTTCACCAGAAGAAGATTAAAGTTTTGGAATGGCCCAGCCAGAGCGCAGACCTGAATCCGATTGAAAATCTGTGGAGTGATCTGAAGAGTCCTGTGCACAGGAAATGCCCTCGCAATCTGAGAGATTTGGAGTGTTTTTACTAAGAAGTGTGGGCAAATCTTGCCAAGTCAAGGTGTGCCATGCTGATAGACTCATACCCAAAAAGACTGAGTGCTGTAATGAAATCAAAAGGTGCTTCAACAAAGTATTGTTTTAACCACTTCCCGTCCGCGCTATAAACGAAAGACGGCTACAGCGTGGACTTGAATTGCCAAGAGGGCGTCCATGGACGTCCTCCCGTGCACGAGCCGTCTGAGTGCCCCCTGCGGGGATTTTTCTTCTTTTTATATGCATTGTACTTGTATTGTGCACTTCTGGTTGCAGCTTTCTCTAAAGATCTAACAGGCATTTGCGCTGTATTTTTTACTATTTTCTCAGTGCCACCTACAGGTGCCCAGCAGTGCCGCCTACCAGTGCCCAGCAGTGCCACCTATCAGTGCCCAGCAGTGCTGCCAACCAGTGCCCACCAGTGCCACCTATCAATTCCCATTAGTACTGCCAGCCAGTGCCCATCAGTGCCTCATCATCAATGCCACTTATCAGTGCTGCCTCTAATTGTCACCTACCAGTGCCCATCAGTGCCAACTATCATTGCCACTTATCAGTGCCACCCATCAGTGCCATTCATCAGTGCCCTTCAGTTCTGCCCATCAGTGCCACCCACCCGTGCCGCCCACCAGTGCCGCCTCATCCATGCCCACCAGTGCCACCTATCAGTGCCCAGCAGTGCCGCCTTATCTGTTCCTCTCAGTGCAGCCTAATCAGTGCCCATCAGTGCAGCCTATCAGTGCCCATCAATGCTTCCTCAACAGTGCACATCAATGAAGGAGAAAAATTACCTGTGTGCAAAATTTTATAACAAACTATGAAACTGTTTTTGCTTTTTTTTTTCAAAATTTTTGGTCTTTTTTTTTTTTTTTTTTTAGTAAAAATAAAAAACCCAGCAGTGATTAAATGCCACCAAAAGAAAGCTCTATTTGTGGGGAAAAATGATAAAAATGTCATTTGGGTGCAGTGTTACTGCTCAATTGTCATTCAAAGTGTGACAATTGGCATGGGCAGGAGGGGGGGTTTTAAGTGCCCAGTAAGCAAATGGTTAAGGGTGTGCACACTTATGCAACCGTATTATTTTATTTCTACTTCCCTCCACCTAAAAGATTTCAGTTTGTTGTTCAATTGAGTTGTGCAGTTTATAGGTCACATTAAAGGTGGAAAAAGTTCTGAAATGATTTATCTTTGTCTCATTTTTTTTACATCACATAAACCTGACATTTTAACAGGGGTGTGTAGACTTTTTCTCTCCACTGTATAACATGTTAATGCAGCGGTGCCCAACGTCCCTGGCTCCAGGGACCGTCCTCGCGGAAGACAACCCCTCCAGGGACCGGAATGTTTGGGCAGCCTGTCACCTGGGGGTGGGTAAATCCGGAATACAGGGTAGTTCCATGTGATCTCACTGGAAGTCTCACGTCTGTCCAGCTATGGCGGAGACAAGGTGGGGGGGCTGAGCGCTGTTGGTGCGACGGTCGGGAACTGTTTAGCGGCTGCAGGCACTGTGATTGAATTCTTCAGGTGGGAAGTGGTTCTGGGAGAAGGGGAGCAGACACCCTCTAGTGGTTGGAGGGTGGCAGTGAAGGCAGTGCTGGCTCTTTCAGCCGCCGCCCACCCCCCACCACGCGGCTTGGTCCCCAGCGAGCCATGGACCGGCACCGATCTGTGGCCCGGGGGTTGTTAAAGACAATATGAGATTTTAATCATACGGTTTACATTTGCTTTAATTCATCAGATGATTGTTTCTGACGAGCCCTGTGATGTCATACAAATAACGTTTTACCCGGGTTTCACACAATGAAATTGTTGTTTGCATGGAGCCAGCCTTTGTTACCGCCACCGGCAGTGACTAGGTGTGGTGTGTGACACCTTCCACTGCTAATTATGCTGAAGAATGTTTTAGCACCCAGCTAATTACTGATAGAGGAGGTGACATCACTTGTTGCCTCATCCAGAGAAACCGGCGCTGTAATTACTGACACCCCGAGACGATACCGATCCCCGAGATCCAGGACTGACGATGATATTAAATCTGAAGTATAATGTGTTTAGATTTTGCCTTTCCTGATTCCGACCCATCAACTATGTAGTGTAAGGGGGTCTGTCTGAGTACAAAATGAAGAGACATTGTGGAGAGATTGTATAGTGTGTGGCCAGCTTACGTTACGTTAAAGCTGATCTTCTGGATCATTCCAGATCTGTGCAGTAATCCAGTGTGAGACTTCCTGTAATAAAGACCGCTCACTGCTGCTCTCTCTCCTTGTGCAGGGGGCCTGGTCTTGTCTCCGCCCCCTCCTGTGGTTTCCTGCAGGCAGTCTGTAGTGGGTGGAGCCTGTGGGTCCCTCCCACAGCTTTGCTTTTAGCACAGGCTATGTACAGCTCAGTGATATCACTTCTACTTTTACAAGGTAATATCTGGGTTTGTAAAGGCATCTGAAGCACACAAAGAGCATTCATTGTAGAATGTATTTAAATTAAAGTTATTGTGCCCAGGGTTCAGATTTAAATGTAGAATCTTCCTATTTGATTGGAGAGTGATAATAGAAGGCTGGAGGTCAGGCACTGAGCTCCATATATATGTCTGTATCAGCTTGCATGCAGCCAGCGCTGTCACCGTATCTGGAAGTTTCCCGCAGTCACTTTATCTGATAACAAATATGACAAACTCTTCATTCTTAGCAAAATCCAAAAACTAAAGACCACAGAAGGGTGGAATTTCCTTCCTGCAGACGGTGCTGCTCCACAATCCCTTCATTGCTGGTCGTGTGACCAAAATCCTGGGTGTTTGGTCACATGATCTCTGCTCGTGGGGTTAGTCAGCTTACCGACCGGGGGATCATCTCCCTCAGCAAAGGTCATGAATTCAAATGATCAGCCTTTTGGTCATGTTAAGAGAATGGTCCTATATGACCGGTCCTATACTGCTCACCCTATATGACCGGTCCTATACTGCACTCCCTATATGGCTGGTCCTATACTGCTCATCCTATATGGCTGATCCTATACTGCTCACCCTATATGGCTGATCCTATACTGCTCACCCTATATGGCTGATCCTATACTGCTCACCCTATATGGCTGATCCTATACTGCTCACCCTATATGGCTGGTCCTATACTGCTCATCCTATATGACTGGTCCTATACTGCACTCCCTATATGGCTGGTCCTATACTGCTCATCCTATATGACTGGTACTATACTGCACTCCCTATATGGCTGATCCTATACTGCTCATCCTATATGACTGGTCCTATACTGCTCATCCTATATGACTGGTCCTATACTGCACTCCCTATATGGCTGGTCCTATACTGCTCACCCTATATGGCTGGTCCTATACTGCTCATCCTATATGACTGGTCCTATACTGCACTCCCTATATGGCTGATCCTATACTGCTCACCCTATATGGCTGGTCCTATACTGTTCACCCTATATGGCTGATCCTATACTGCTCACCCTATATGACCGGTCCTATACTGCACTCCCTATATGGCTGATCCTATACTGCTCACCCTATATGGCTGATCCTATACTGCTCACCCTATATGGCTGATCCTATACTGCTCACCCTATATGGCTGATCCTATACTGCTCACCCTATATGACTGATCCTATACTGCTGACCCTATATGACCGGTCCTATACTGCACTCCCTATATGGCTGATCCTATACGGCTGACCCTATATGACCGGTTCTATACTGCACTCCCTATATGGCTGATCCTATACTGATCACCCTATATGGCTGATCCTATACTGCTCACCCTATATGACTGATCCTATACTGCTGACCCTATATGACCGGTCCTATACTGCACTCCCTATATGACCGGTCCTATACTGCACTCCCTATATGGCTGATCCTATACTGCTCACCTTATATTGCTGGTCCTATACTGCTCACCCTATATGACTGATCCTATACTGCTCACCCTATATGACTGGTCCTATACTGCTCACCCTATATGGCTGGTCCTATACTGCTCACCCTATCTGGCTGGTCCTATACTGCTCACCCTATATGGCTGATCCTATACTGCTCACCCTATATGGCTGATCCTATACTGCTCACCCTATCTGGCTGGTCCTATACTGCTCTCCCTATATGGCTGGTCCTATACTGCTCAGCCTATATGGCTGGTCTTATAGTGGTCACCCTATATGGCTGATCCTATACTGCTCACCCTATATGGCTGGTCCTATACTGCTCACCCTATATGGCTGGTCCTATACTGCTCACCCTATATGGCTGATCCTATACTGCTCACCCTATATGGCTGATCCTATACTGCTCATCCTATATGGTTGGTTCTATACTGCTCACTTTATATGGATGGTCCTATACTGCTCACCCTAAATGGCTGATCCTATACTGCTCACCCTATATGGCTGATCCTATACTGCTCACCCTATATGGTTGGTTCTATACTGCTCACCCTATATCGCTGGTCGTATACAGTTTTTCCTATACTGTGTCCTGTTTGGCTGGACCTATACTGTTCATTCTGTAGGGCTGGTCCTAAATGGTGGGTCCTATACAGCTGGTGCTCTACTTGTCACCCTTTACGGATGGCTCTATATGGCTGATGGTATACTGCAGGTCCTATGCAGTGTGCTCTATATAGCTGGTCCTATATGGCTGGTCCTACACGGTTGATCCTACTCAGCTGGTCCTATATGGCTAATTCTACACAGCTGGTTCTGTATGGCTGATCCTATATTGCTCGCTTTATATGGGTGATCCTATATTGCTCGCTTTATATGGGTGCTCCTATATTGCTCGCTTTATATGGGTGATCCTATATTGCTCGCTTTATATGGGTGATCCTATATTGCCTACCATATACAGCTGGTTCTATAATGCTCGTCCTATATGTCTGGTCCTATACTAGTCATCCTGTATGGCTGGTGCTATACTGCATGTCCTATTTAGCTGCTCCAATACTTATCCTATATGGCTTGTCCTATATGGATGGTCCTATACAGCTAGTCCTGTATGGCTGGTGGTCCTATATTGCTCATCCTATATGGCTTGTCCTAAATGGTAGATCCTATACAGCTGATGCTGTACTGCTCACCTTTCAAGGCTAGTCCTATATGGCTGATCATATACTGCTGGTCCTCTACAGCTGGTCCTATATGGCTGGCCCTATGTAGCTGGTCCTATATGGCTAGTCCTATACTGCCCATCCCATATGGCTGGTCCTAAATGATGGGTCCTACACATCTGATGCTGTACTAATCGCCTTTTACGGCTGATCCCTATACTGCTGGTTGTATATGGCCGGTCCTATATTGCTCACTCTATGCATCTGATCCTACACAGATGGATATTTGGATTCAGGAGAAGTTTTGACTGTTGCAGTGTTTGTATAGTTGGCAAATGTCAAACTCCCAATAAAATGATTCTTTCACCCCCCCTCCCCCAGTACCATATTGGTAAAGTATTGTACAATGATTCATATCGTGGTCG
>BLSH010036936.1:352695-379361 GCA_018402905.1 Glandirana rugosa
CCCCCCCCCCCCCCCGTCTGTCTCCCGTACGCAGGGAGAGGGGGTTGCCACATTCCCGTCCATCTCCCGCGTTGGAGACACATGGGAATGGACGGGAATGCGGCGATTTCCCCCCCACCCCCCCAAAAACTAAGGCTCCCTGGCCAATTGGGTCTCAGAAACTGCTTCCTGATTGGCCGGAAAGAGAATCATGAAGACAATAGCGAATATTAATTTGCTATTGTGGCACAAGTGGGTGCTCTGTGCCCAGAGCCTACTCTTTTTTGAAGCCAATTAGATTAATCATGTGCTTAAAAAAAAAACATTGAAATCCATGCGTCTGGCACCCCGCATGTAGATTAGGGGGACAGGCCGCCGCTGGTAAGATGCCACTTCTGGTTTCTGGTGTCACTTTTCCTGGCCTTTGTGGCCATGAAGAAGCTAACAGAGCATGAATGGAAGACAGGTGAAACATCGGGGTGCCTCATTAAAGAGAACCTGTCTTTAAAAATATGATATCGCACAGGGGACTTATATAAAGTTTTAGTGAAAGTATGGGTTTCCTCCGGGTACTGCAGTTTCCTTTCACACTCCAATGGCATGCTGGTAGGTTAACTGGCTCCTGTCTAAATTGACCCTAGTATGAATGTGAGTTAGACTGCAAGCTCCTTGAGGGTAGGGACTGATGTTAATGCATAATACATATGTAAAGTGCTGCGTAAGTTGACAGCACTATATAAGTACCTGTAATAAATAACGGTTTAAAAAAAATAAATATACCCAAACATTAAAGACAAACCCCAAAAATATTTTTAACCAGTCCCACCCCCATATATGGCACCCCCATCAGGGGGATGCCTACGTATAAGAACATCACTTACGATCACTTTGTGATACACAGTACATATCGCTGGAGATTTTGTTTCAATCTGATTTTATTAGTTTTCAAAATTATACTAAACTATACCTAAATCTTTCAATACTGTTACAATTGGAATATATAGTAATAAATATATATCAATGGTATATACTGTATGTATAAATATAAATCAGCATAAATATCACCTAGATACAAGATAGCTGCATAAGCTAATCTATCACTAGGACTTCAAACTTAAAGCGGAGCTCCACCCAAAAGGGGAAGCCCCACTTAGTTGCCTCCTCCCCTCCGCTGCCACATTTGGCCTCCTCCGCGGAGGGGGGCGGGTACCTGGTTTTGACAGGTACCCGCTCCCACCTCCCGATGACTTTGGTGCAGCGAACACATCCAGAAGTTCGTCCCCTCCTCCTTCCACCGCTACCGGGCCATTCAAAAAGCGATGAACGCTTCATGCATGCGCAGTAGGGAACCTGCTGTGAAGCTGCAAGGCTTCACTACCGGCTTCCCTTACCCGAGATAGCAGCAGCAGTAAAAAATCAGCTCAGGTGAGGACACCGCTGGATTCATGGACAGATGAGTGTCCTAATATTAAAAGTCAGCAGCTACAGTATTTGTAGCTGCTGACTTTTAGTTTTTTTCTGAAGGAGCCTGGCGCTTCTATTTAAAGTCCATAGCTTTTCCTAAATATCTTCATCAAAACATTTAGAAAAAAATTCTCTTCCCTTCCGCTCTCTTCCCCTTCCCCTCCCCTCCCGTCCCTTCCCTTCCCCTCCCTTCTCTTCTCTTCCCCTCCCCTCCCGTCCCTTCTCTTCTTCTCTTCCCTTCCCTTCCCCTCCCTTCTCTTCTCTCTTATTCTCCTCTTCTATTCCCTCCCCCTTCTTCTTCTTCTTCTTCTTCTTCTCCTCCTTCTTCTTCTTCTTCTTCTTTTTCTTCCTTCTGCCTTCTTCATTCTTCCTTCTGCCTTCTTCTTTCTGCCTTCTTCCTTCTCCCTTCTTCCTTCTCCCTTCTTTCTTCTCCCTTCTTCCTTCTCCCTTCTCCCTTCTTCCTTCTCCCTTCTTCCTTCTCCCTTCTCCCTTCTTCCTTCTCCCTTCTCCCTTCTCCCTTCTCCCTTCTTTCTTCTCCCTTCTTCCTTCTCCCTTCTCCCTTCTTCCTTCTCCCTTCTTCCTTCTCCCTTCTTTCTTCTCCCTTCTTTCTTCTCCCTTCGTCCTTCTCCCTTCTTCCTTCTTTCTTCTCCTCCTTTTCCCTTTCCCCTTCCTCTCCTCCTTTTCCCTTTTCACTTCTTTCTTCCTTCTTCTTCTTCCCATGTAGGAGTATAACAGTACAGTAGTCAGTTTATCATTATCAACCACTAGTAGATAGGTTGGGATCTTGGAAGATCCCCATTGTTGAGGGATGACGGCCCTGGTCACCGTCAGGAAATCACGGAGGACATCTTTTTTAACCGTTTTAATGGATCCCAGCATCATGGATAACAACATGTTTGGGGGGTTTGACTTTATATGGGTGCCTGTTACTTTATAAGTATTCAGTATAGATTCCCAGAATCCACGTGCAGAAGACCCAGATGTGAGTCATGTTGCCCTCTGAATTATGACATCTCAGCATGTTAGGGAGGGTCGGGTTGATACACTTTTGAGATTTTGAGGTTGAAACTTTCTTTAGTAAAGAATGGCAGAGAATTTTTTTTCTTTGCAGGTTTGATGAAGGATCGCTGGGATATGCAGCTGGCAGTTTAATTGGATGTGTGTTTTTTAGCAGCATACCGCAGCTAGCGGGAAGAAAACATTCTGCTTTCAGATTTATGCAGAATTTCTCAAATTGGTGTAAAAAAAAAAAAAAAATTGTTTTTTTTTTTTTTTTAATTAAAAAGTTTGACTTCACTTGTAGACCTTTCTTTATTACAACGCACATAAATCTAATCACCAAAAATCTCATCTAATCCTGTTAATGCCGTTTCAAAAGTCATTTGCAATCTTTTTAAATCTGCAGCTTTCATTAAAATAATCCTCATTGAATCAGCAGTGCAGGTCCTTGTTCAGGCTCTTCCTGTTTTTGGGGTGACAACTCTGTCCCTGTTACCCAATTGTTCTCCTGTGTTGTCATCCTATCACACAGACTTCCTATGGCCATTTAGATACATTACAGAGGCATGGTCCACTGTTGTCGCCATCAGAAAAGCTAGCCCTGCCATGCAGCCACATAGACAGGAAGATGCAGCCAAAGGCTGCAGGAGATCCGCAGTGCTGAGTTGCGGGCACAGGTTCCAGGCCCTCTTGTGAAACTAGGCCGGCACGGAGCCCAAGTACTGAGCGCAGTGAGTCCCTCTCCTGGTGGGGGGAGGGCGGAGGAAGCGGCAAGGGTCTCGGTGTGAATGCGGAGGTGTTGGCAGTGACAGTTGGCAGATTCTAAGCCGATACAGCGCGGAGTTAATCTGCTGCCAGCCGCTCCTTTACTTCTCGTTTCTCACATCGGCTGTTACCCCATATGTCCCGGCCCCCGTCAGCTGCTGCTGACTTTTCTCTCTCTCGCGCGTTTTATTATTTTTTCACGCTAAAAGCGTGTTCGCCATTCTAAACAGCGGCACGTATGCATGTAATATAATTCATTGCATAATGATAACGTGCAATGATACACATTCGCAGGCTGGTCTTAGGGCGTAGTGAGAAGGCCTGTGCCAAGGTAGCAAGGTGTGCATATGGAGCACCTATATGGGGGTTTCATGATGTTGCCGTCCTGTATAAACCTTCAAGTGATTGTAAAGGTTCAAATTTTATTTATTTAAAATAACAAATATGTTATACTTACCTGCTCTGTGCAATGGTTTTCCACCTCCTCTTCTGGGGCCCCTCAGCTTGCTATGGGGGGAACTTGTGTGGGCTTGATTCTGAGCCAGGCTCTGTGTTTCCATTGACACACAAAGCGTGGTTCGGCCCCTGCCCCCCACTCTCTGCTCACTAGCTGTGATTGACAGCAGCAGGAGCCAATGGATGAACCTATGGAGAGGGCGAGAGAGCTGCTGCTCTCATGCACAGTGCTGGATTGAGATCGGGTTCAGGTAAGTATAAGGGGGTGTAGCTGCACACAGAGAATGCATTAAGGTAAAAAAGAATCTTTAACTTTTAGAACCCCTTTCATTTCACTGCTCTGTTTTCTCCAAAGCTACAACAATAAAGTCCACCACTGGCTTTGCAGGTAGGTAATACCCATGGATTTCATGTGTGCTGCAGAGGAGTTCTTCCCATAATGCTCTTTTCTAACATGGCCCATTTATTCGGTATCATGGGTCACTTTGCTTGGATTGACCTCTGTGCCACAGTACACTGGAACTTGCAGTTCATCAGTATTTGACAGACAACAGAATACCCAAATTGACCTGGAAAATGTATGTGTGCCGCTCAGGCTCAATAAAGAGGGGTATATAGGTAGTACATACACAACTGCTGTTAGAATACTGACAGGGGATGGTGCCCATCCTGTCTCCTGCAAGAGTTAAAGGAAAGAGGAGAAACCCCTGGAAGTCGCACATCCATGTTGTCCTACATAGATGGATAGAGTGGCAACCTCAGCCTGGACTCCAACCAGGTCATGCCCTAATGTGTTTCACTCCGCCCCCTGGAGCTTAGTCATGGGGAACACCATTAGACAGAGACTCACAGCAGAACAGCGGGATGACGGAGGCACATAAACTGACCACGATAATCATGAATCAGCAGCTATAATTACTGTGGTCAGCACAGACAGGGGGACACAAGAACAGGCGGGATCAACCTGGTACATTACAAGATAGAAAGGGGCCTATAAGCAGCACAAGCACTGTGCTATGGATCATGCATTTAAAGGGGTTGGCTATCCCCCAATCTAATTTGTACCTACGGGTCAGCCTATAATAAGGCTTACCTGTAGGTAAAATGAATATCTCTTTAGGAGACATTCGTCCTTTATGCAGCCGCTGACGTCAGTGGCGCATGCGCTCTGATGATCGGCAGAGGCTGCCGGAAAATCAGAGCTCGCTGCCGGAACGAAGGGCTCCCGCACGCACGCGCCGGAGTGACGACTCCTGGCTCCGGCCACTCACAGCGCCGGAGCCATGCACCCGGAAAAAAGAAGATAAACATCATGTCAGTGCCCTCAGCGCTGACCGAGTCGGGCATTGGGGGTCTCCTTCTAAGCTAAGTATTTCATAATGTGTTAGTATGCGATGCATACTAGCACATTATGCTATTGTCTTGCTTTAAGGAACAGGATCTTATTTTTTTTATTTTAGGGTTACAACCACTTTAAGGTAAAAAAGCTTTATCCTTTAGAACCACTTTAAGTGGAGAATAGTCAAATAATTTTTATGAGCACCATTTGGCATCATTCCCTTTCTTGCATTGCCTGCAGTTTGCATTAAAGTATATGTAAACCCCAACAATGAACTTCTCTTATTTAGTCTTATTTGGTCTGTTCAATGCACCATTAAAAGCATTTTGTTATATACATTGCATTTCCAAAAGTATTGGGATGTCTGCCTTTACACGCACATGAACTTTAATGGCATCACAGTCTTAGTCAGTAGGGTTCAATATTGAGTTGGCCCACCCTTTGCAGCTATAACAGCTTCAACTCTTCTGGGAAGGCTGTCCACAAGGTTTAGGAGTGTCTATGGGAATGTTTGACCAGAAGCACATTTGTGAGGTCAGGCACTGATGTTGGATGAGGAGGCCCTGCTCAGTCTCCGCTCTAATTCATCCAAAAGTGTGCTATGGGGTTGAGGTCAGGTCAGTCAAATTCCTCCTCCCCAAACTCTCTCATCCATGTCTTTATGGACCTTGCTTTGTGCACTGGTCCAAATCATTTGGTGGAGGGGGGATTATGGTGTGGGGTTGTTTTTCAGGGGTTGGGCTTGGCCCCTTAGTCCCAGTGAAGGGAACTCTTAAGGCGTCAGCATACCAAGACATTTGGACAATTTCATGCTCCCAACTTTGTGAGAACAGTTTGGGGATGACCCCTTCCTGTTCCAACATGACAGCGCACCATTGCACAAAGCAAGGTCCATAAAGACATGGATGAGCGAGTCTGGGGTGGAGGAACTTGACTGTCCTGACCTCAACGCCATAAAACACCTTTGGGATGAATTAGAGTGGACACTGTGAGCCTTGTCCTTCTCATCCACATCAGTGCCTGACCTGACATTCCCATAGACACTCCTAAACCTTGTTGCCAACTCAGTTCTGAACCCTAAGGACTAAGACAGGGATGCCATTAAAGTTCTTGTGCTTGTAAAGGCACCCCAATACTATAAAGGAAAGGGAAAGAAGGCGCACCAGCCTTGCACATTACCTTTGTGATATTTTAATAAAAATTAAGGCTCCATGCACACTGTATCTGAAAAACTACCGTTTTTGGTCATTTTGGGGTTTTTTTTAACATCCCAAAAACGCCACTTTATGTTATCCTATGTGTCCATGCACACATGGATGTTAATTGTCGTTTATCAGCAGTGGCGTTTTTGGGCTGTTATCTGAACGCCCTGAATTGGCGTTCAAAAGTCATTCTTTTGACCACAAAAAACGTCGGATGCCGATAAACGCCGCTAAACGCTCATAAACGCCAGTAAACGGCTGTTTATCAGCGTCCGGCGTTTTTTGCAGTCAGTGGAAGCTAATGAAGAAAAAAAAAGCGCCCCAAAACGCTGACGCCGATAAACGCCGGTAAACGTTGCTTACAAAACACTGCAAAAGAATGTTCTGTAAGCAGCGTCTCCTGCCCGACGCCGAGAGAGCCCAGATAGCGTCCAGTGTGCATGGAGCCTTAAGGTTAAAAACATCCTCCCAAACGAGTGAAAATGTCAGGCACAATATAATAAAAAAAATACATATTTGGGGAGAACACCCTACCAAACGCATGGTGCTGCTTGTAAAAACCAATAGACAAAAAACGCATATTACAGCGCACACATGATATATACTCCTACCAGGCTGTTTAAATGCATCTAAAGGTATATAGCAAAAAATGCAAAAATACGGGGGTTTGGTCACACTAAATGGCCATGAAGTGCTTAAGCCCACTGACTGCGGCAAAGTACCCCGTTTTTACCAGTGGGTCCTACACTAACCTTAGAGTGAATGCTCCTATCTCAAACCATGGAAGCCAACGCCTCTCTTTATGGGAGACCAGAGGACACATCCCATGGATCAGGTGGACACTGATAATAAGTCCACCACAAAGTACTATCCAGCAGGACCTACTGGTCAGCAGTAGCCATGGGATGTGAAGTCCAAAGGAGATTTTACGCGTTTCGAGGGTGTCCCCTCTTCTTCAGAGCTAGGTTTGGAGAGCGGATGGCTGGCCTTTATACAATGACTGAAAGTCAAACGACTGTCCCATGTGATTGAAGACCCTCTCTTCTGTGGGAGGGCTGATGGGTTGGACATAAAAGAATCAGAAGATCCCCATACATCAAGAGTAAGAGTCCCAATACTTTTGACAATATAGTGTATGTTTGATAACTGCAAAAAAAAACAAAAAACCTGTTGATCCTGCCACAAATCTTTTGAGGTGCCAACTTCCCGTGCTCTCTGACTATTCTGCACTTTTATCAGTGACATTGTTCCCAGCTACCTCTGTGGACTACAGAACATGTTCCCCCTATGCAATGGTGAAGGAGCAGTGTACTGAAGCCCTAATAGACTTCCCACTCTCAGGGGACACGTTCTTCTCCATAGACACAATACAGTGAGTGCTGTCATCCTAGGACAGGAAATGTTCCTGGCAGGATCACCAGGTGAAAATAAAGGGAAAATCCACACAAAAACAAATGCAACATTGAAAGACTGGTATATTTTAGGACTGTGCGGGAGCATTTGTCACCCTAGGGCAGGAAGTGTGTTACTGGCAGGATCATGAAATGAAAATAAACCACACATGAAAAAAGCTATCTAATGCAGCAGCACATCTAATTACTAGTGAGCTGCAATGTATGATATTTTTCTTCTTGGGTTTAGATGCACTTCAAGGACAAGTGGAGCAAATTTAACAAGGCGGCTGGAATCATCAACACTTGAGAGAGTTCCATGCGATTCTTCTAAATCTGCTGAGTGGTGCCGCTCTTCCCATCTACGGGCGACCGGCTCTGCCTCACTTTTTCCATAATTGTTCTCATAATTGCCTCCTGCTCTCCCGAGGACAGGCAAAGACGTCTTGCCAACTGCGTAATGTGCCCAATGTTACAGGGCTCTCCTATCTTTAATTATTGCCCTTTTATATGGTGACATACCCTGCAGTGCCAGCCACAGCAGTCTCTGACCAGAGGAGCTTACACTCCAATGCCCCCCCACACACTCACACACTATTATACCACTTGAAGACCAGACTTTTTCTGGCACTTTTTGTTTAGAAGTTTATATCAGTAATTTTTTTTTTCTAGAAAATGACTTATAACCCCCAAACATTGTACATTATATATACAGTATGTCACAAAAGTTAGTACACCCCTCACATTTGTGTAAATATTTTATTCTATCTTTTCATGTGACAACACTGAAGAAATGACACTTTGCTACAATGTAAAGTAGTGAGTGTACAGCTTGTATAACAGTGTAAATTTACTGTCCCCTCAAAATAACTCAACACACAGCCATTAATGTCTAAACCGCTGGCAACAAAAGTGAGTACACCCCTAAGTGAAAATGTCCAAATTGGGCCCTAAGTGTTATTTTGTGTGGCCACCATTATTTGCCAGCACTGCCTTAACCCTCTTGGGCATGGAGTTCACCAGAGCTTCACAGGTTGCCACTGGAGTCCTCTTCCCCTCCTCCATGATGACATCACAGAGCTGGTGGATGTTAGAGACCTTGCGCCAATTTAGACCGGAGCCAATTAACCTACCAGCATGTCTTTGGAGTGTGGGAGGAAACCGGAGTACCCGGAGGAAACCCATGCAGGCACAGGGAGGAGAACATGCAAACTCCAGGCAGGTAGTGTCAGGGTTGGGATTCGAACCAGTGTCCCTTTTGCTGCCAGGCGAAAGTATTACCCACTACACCACTGTGCCGCCCTGAAAGAAAAGAAAATAATAGAATTAAAAAACAATAGAATAGAATAAAAATAATAGAACCATTTCCCAAAAATTCAAATAGAAACAATTCAAATTTGAATAGAATATAAAAGAATAGATTAGAATAGAAAATAACAGAATATTATAGAAAAAAACCCAACAGAATAGAATAGAAAGACAATAACCATCTTCCTATTCAAATCTATTATTTTCTAGTCTGTTCAAATTAGAATTGATTCTATTTGAATTTTGGTTATATTATTTCTATTCTATTATTTTATTTTCTATTCTATTCTATTATTTTATTTTCTATTCTATGCAAATTCAAATTGATTTGAATTTTGGGAGATGGTTATATTCTTTCTAATTAATTCTATTCTATTGTTTTTTGAATTCTGTTCTTTTTTATTCTATTATAGTTTACTTTATTCTTTTTTTTTCCATTCTATTCTTTTCTTATGTATTACAATTCGAATTTCAGAAGATGGTTATATTCTTTCTATTTTATTCTATTCCTTTTTTATTCTACTCTTTTCTATTATATTCTGTTCTTTTAGTTCTTAGTTCTTTAGTTCTTCTATTATATATTTTTTTCTATTCCATTGCTTTATTTTCTATTCTATTTCATTCTCTTTGGAAATTGGAAAGCGATTCGAATCTGAAAACTTTTAAAATTCAAATTTGAAAACTTTTTAAATTCAAATATGAAAACTATTCAAAATTCATTTGAAAACTATTTGAATCTAATTAGAATTTCATCAGATTTTTATTTTTTGTTATTTTGTATTCGTTAAAATTCGGAACAAAACTAATTTTACATGTCTAGTGCTACCTACCAGTGCCCATCAGTATTGTTAAACAGTGCCCACCAGTGCCACCTACCAATGCCCACCAGTGCCATCTACCAGTGCCCATCAGTGACACCTATGAGTGCCCATTCAATGCCGCCTATCAGTGCCCATCAGTGCAGCCTTATCAGTGCATATTGTGGTGCGTTACCAGACAAATGTGAACCTGTGACTTATTCATTTAATAAGAGCTACAAATGCATGAAACGCGTACTTATCTTTACAGCACAGCACTCCCATCTATGTAATGTGGTTTGCTCTAAGCAAACGGGCTGCGTTTGTATGGTGCGTTGGAGCGATATTCCAATTCAGTGGCGTCCCATCAGAGGGCACAGTAGTGCACAACACCCATACAGCTGAACCTGAAACCAGTAAACGTGTTGTGTTATATGGGAGACCTGTTGTTCCCTTGTGTGTGTGGAGGGGCACTCCGGTTTTGTACTTCTTGATAATTATACTTTCTGTCCAAAGATTCACTGTGGACTACTGATCTCCTGTACTACAGGATCTCACACACTACCAAGTGATTGATGTTAGGTGAGTTCTCTGATAATCAATAATCTACTCTGCTCCTCCTTGTGGATTTTCTCTATTATGGGATAGAGGTTTTCCCCTTTTGGATGATGATTTTAGTGTCACACTATCTGGTGTATCCTTAAGATCAAGTGTTGGGGCTGCACTCCTTGTCAGCTCACATGTGCTCCTGAAGAAGAGCGTTCGAAACGCGTTGTTTGCATGTGGAGTGGCTTCAATCTTTCTTCATCCAATATGAACTAAGACGTACACTCACCGGACACTTTATTAGGTACACCTTGCTAGTACCGGGTTGGACCGCCTTTTGCCTTCATTCTTCGTGGCATGGATTCACCAAGGTGTTGGAAACGTTCCTCAGAGATTTTGCTCCATAGTGACAATGATGGCATCACCCAGTTGCTGCAGATTTGTCGGCTGCACATCCATGATGAGAATCTCCCTTTCCACCACATCCCAAAGGTGCTCTATTGGATGAGATGTGGGGAGTGTGGCGGCCATTGGAGTGCAGTGACCTCATTGTCCAGTGGTGAGATGATTGGAGCTTTGTGAATGGTGCATTATCCTGCTGGAAGGAGCCATCAGAAGATGGGGGCACTGCAGTCATAAAAGGGTGGACATGGTCAGCAACAATACCCAGGTAGGCCGTGGTGTTTAAACAGTGCTCAAATGGTACTAAGGGGCCCAAAGTATGCCAAGAAAATACCCCCCACACCATTACACCACCAGCCTGAACCAGAGATACAAGGCAGGATGGATCCATGATTTCATGTTGTTTACACCAAATTCTGACCCCACCATCTGAATGTTGCAGCTGAAATCGAGACTCATCAGACCAGGCAAAGTTTTTCCACCCTTCTATTGTCCAATTTTGGTGATCCTGTGCCAATTGTAGCCTCAGTTTCCTGTTCTTAGCTGACAAAAGTGGCACCCGGTGTGGTCATCTGCTGCTGTAGCCCATCTGCTTCAAGGTTTGATGTGTTGTGCATTCAAAGATGGTATTCTGCATACCTTGGATGCCACAAGTAGTTATTTGAGTTACTGATGTCTTTCTATGATCTGGAACCAGTCTGCCCATTCTCCTCTGACATCAACAAGGCATTTTCCTCCACACAACTGCCGCTCACTGGATATTTTCTCTTTTTCGGACCATTCGCTGGAAACCCGAGAGATGGCTGTGCGCTAAAATCCCAGTAGATCAGCAGTTTTTGAAATACTCAGAGCACCAACAAACATGCCACGTCAAAAGACACTTCAATCCCCTTTCTTCCCCATTCTGATGCTCGGTTTGAACTTCAGAAAGTCGTCTTCACCACATCTAGATGCCTACATGCATTGGGTTGCTGCCATGTGATTGGCTGATTAGCAATTTGTGTTACCAAGCAATTGAACAGGTGTACCTAATAAAGTGGCCGGTGAGTGTATTTTATGCCGTGCAGAATTTTCTGTGCGTCTAATTTTAATAATTCTAATAAATTTCTTGATTTTATGCCAGAGTTTGTTTTTTCGATATATTTACACACAATCCCCCTTTTTTGTTTGCACTGTAAACCTTATGTGGATGCAGACATATAGCACACTTTGCCCTTCTGGGAATAATTACGGCACGGTGCACAGCAGGTCATGCATTTTACAACGCATTGCTGCAATACTAAGGGGGAAATCATTACCAGGGACATGGCTGCCCATGTATGGACCCTCCAAAGATATCGGCAGCCTGGGGGATCCAGCGATTGGAGCAGCCAGGTGCAGAAAATGAATGCCATACTAAATGTTATATTTTAATCGAGAATTCTCTTAATCACTTCAGCCCCGGAAGGTTTTACCCCTCTTCATGACCAGGCCATTTTTTGCGATACGGCACTGCATTGCTTTAACTGACAATTGCGCGGTCGTGCGACATTGCACACAAACCAAATTTTTGTCCTTTTTTCCCCCCACAAATAGAGCTTTCTTTTGGTGGTATTTGATCACCTCTGCGGTTTTTATTTTTTGCTCTATAAACAAAAAAAGCGTCACTTTTGAAAAAAAAAAAACAATATTTTTTACTTTCTGCTATAAAACATATCCAATAAAAAATGTAAAAAATATAATTTCTTCATCAATGTAGGCCAATATGTATTCTGCTACATATTTTTGGTTAAAAAAAAAGCCCAATAAGCGTATATTGATTGGTTTGTGCAAAAAAAATGTATGGCATTTTTATTTATTTATTTTACTAGTCAACGATTTTTAGCGTGACTGCGACATTGCGGCGGACAAATCGGACACCTAACTGACACTTTTTTGGGAACCAGTGACATTATTATAGTGATCAGTGCTAAAAATAGGCACTGTTACTGTACTAATGACCCTGGCAGGGAAGGGGTTAACATCAGGGGTGATCAAAGGGTTAAGTGTGTCCCTAGCAGGTGCTTGCTAACTGTGTGGGGGATGGACTTAATGGGGGAACACAGAGATCCATGTTCCTGCTTAGCAGGAACACAAGATCACTGTGTTCTCCCCTGTCAGAACGGCGATCGGCCTCGTTTACGTAGGCAGATCGCTGTTCTGGCTCGCTGGGGAACAATCAGCGGGTCCCGACGGACATCAGGTCTGCTGACCCGCTGATTGGCTCCTCCGCTGTCTATGTAAAATCCTATATTGATTTTCAGGCTGTATTTCAATTATTTCTAGCCTATTCCTATTCATTTGAACCCTCTTGAAGTTTGTAAACTTGCTTTGCGAAGATCCCCACACATTTGATTCCTAATTCTGTGACGTAGTCGATGCCCTCTGAGTTGGCACTGCTGAGTCTAGGCTTGCACCGATACCGGTATCTTTGCTCATACTGAGCATTTGCAAGAGTACTCATGCAAATGCTCTGATAGCTGAAACCAATACCTTTGTGGTGCGATTTGAGCCCATTCATTTTTGCACTGCAAAGAATCGCATGCGGTTTGAACAGGAATGCGTTGCGATCCCTGTCTGAACCGCATGCGATTTCCCGCGTGAACTCAGGCTTGTTATAGTGACGTCAGCCTGGGTTCAGACAGGAGCAGTGCGGGGAACCACATCGCATTCCTGTTCAAATCGCATTCGATTCTTTGCAGTGCGATTTGAACCCATTCATTTTATATGGGCTCAAATTGCAAAGCAAAGGTATCGACTCGTACTTGACTGAAGGTATCGGTGCGCGTTCTCACTGGTAAAAGAAACGTATCAGCGCATCCCTAGCTGCGTCACATAGTTCTCAGAGCCTGCCTTCTGATAGGAGGGGTTTCAGGAGGCGGAGTCAGAACGGGAATCACTGCTTGCGGGCAGCAAGGTACCATGGGATATGTAGTCCTTAGAAATAGGGGAGAAGCTGCAAAGCATGCAGGGAATCCAGGCAGACAAACAGCACTCTCAACATGAAAGCTTTTCAAGGTTATATTGGATTGTCAAATATAACTATTGTTTGTGTTATTACAATGCTGATGTTATAGAATGAAAGTCTATGCTGTGACCTTAGATCTCCTTTAATTATAGGAAACTCCACAAATGTTATAACCTCTAATATTCTATGCATGTTACTATGTAGTCCCGACTCTGCTTGACGTTGACATCACCCTTTCCCTTGGACCCCAGATGACTATTCTTTCATAATATCTGCCAAACCGCAATTGATTTCAGTCATTTCCTTCAGATTCTTCACTTAAGTACAGTTAGAAAGAAAAAAATAAAGGCCGTAATCAGATTTATATCAATTGCTAGCCGATGTAAATCAATTAGCATTGAGCCTGGGTGCCGTGCAGCCGATTAGCCTCTGCATGTTTGGATAAATTAACACCGGCCGGGTTCACAGAGTGAGGTCGGCGTCGTTAGCCGGCGGTGGGGCCCAAGCAGCAGATCACAGAAAGACAGATACGCTCCGTTACATCCTGCCACGCTAAAATGTTTCAGTGCTCGCCTTATAGAACCGGGGCGTGACTGATTTCTCCGAGATTCTGTCTAGAAAATATGGCATAGTGTTGGTTATAGAATACGGCGTGCTGGTGTAATAAAAACATTTATCAAAAGAATATCAGTCTATGTATATAGAGAAGGTCAGGAGCAGAGTATTTTCTACCTTATGGAGGGTCACGTTGGGTGTGTGATATGCTGGTGGCGGGTGTATTGGGAAGGTAGAGAGAAGGTCAGGAGCAGAGTATTTTCTACCTTATGGAGGGTCACGTTGGGTGTGTGATATGCTGGTGGTGGGTGTATTGGGAAGGTAGAGAGGTCAGGAGCAGAGTATTTTCTACCTTATGGAGGGTCACGTTGGGTGTGTGATATGCTGGTGGCGGGTGTATTGGGAAGGTAGAGAGGTCAGGAGCAGAGTATTTTCTACCTTATGAAGTGTCACGTTGGATGTGTGATATGCTGGTGGTGGGTGTATTGGGAAGGTAGAGAGAAGGTCAGGAGCAGAGTATTTTCTACCTTTATGGAGGGTCACGTTGGGTGTGTGATATGCTGGTGGTGGGTGTATTGGGAAGGTAGAGAGGTCAGGAGCAGAGTATTTTCTACCTTATGGAGGGTCACGTTGGGTGTGTGATATGCTGGTGGTGGGTGTATTGGGAAGGTAGAGAGAAGGTCAGGAGCAGAGTATTTTCTACCTTATGAAGGGTCACGTTGGATGTGTGATATGCTGGTGGTGGGTGTATTGGGAAGGTAGAGAGAAGGTCAGGAGCAGAGTATTTTCTACCTTTATGGAGGATCATGTTGGGTGTGTGATATGCTGGTGGTGGGTGTATTGGGAAGGTAGAGAGAAGGTCAGGAGCAGAGTATTTTCTACATTTATGGAGGATCATGTTGTGTGTGTGATATGCTGGTGGTGATCAGAAAGGTCAGAGGTCAGGAGCAGAGAGTTTTCTACCTTTATGGAGGGTCATGTGTGATATGCTGGTAGTGAGTGTAATCAGAAGGTAGAGAGAAGGCCAGGAACAGAGTATTTTCTACCTTATCAAGGGTCATGTTGGGTGTGTGATATGGTGGTGGTGGCTGTAATCAGAAGGTAGAGAGACAGTCAGGAGCAGGGTATTTTCTTCTTTATGGAGGGTCGTGTTCGATGTGTGATATGCTGGTGGTGGGTGTAATCAGAAGGTAGAGAGAAGGTCAGGAGCAGAGTATTTTCTACCTTATGGAGGGTCACGTTGGGTGTGTAATATGCTGGTGGTGGGTGTATTGGGAAGGTAGAGAGGTCAGGAGCAGAGTATTTTCTACCTTATGGAGGGTCACGTTGGATGTGTGATATGCTGGTGGTGGGTGTATTGGGAAGGTAGAGAGAAGGTCAGGAGCAGAGTATTTTCTACCTTTATGGAGGATCATGTTGGGTGTGTGATATGCTGGTGGTGGGTGTATTGGGAAGGTAGAGAGAAGGTCAGGAGCAGAGTATTTTCTACATTTATGGAGGATCATGTTGTGTGTGTGATATGCTGGTGGTGATCAGAAAGGTCAGAGGTCAGGAGCAGAGAGTTTTCTACCTTTATGGAGGGTCATGTGTGATATGCTGGTAGTGAGTGTAATCAGAAGGTAGAGAGAAGGCCAGGAACAGAGTATTTTCTTCCTTATCAAGGGTCATGTTGGGTGTGTGATATGGTGGTGGTGGCTGTAATCAGAAGGTAGAGAGACAGTCAGGAGCAGGGTATTTTCTTCTTTATGGAGGGTCGTGTTCGATGTGTGATATGCTGGTGGTGGGTGTAATCAGAAGGTAGAGAGAAGGTCAGGAGCAGAGTATTTTCTACCTTATGGAGGGTCACGTTGGGTGTGTAATATGCTGGTGGTGGGTGTATTGGGAAGGTAGAGAGGTCAGGAGCAGAGTATTTTCTACCTTATGGAGGGTCACGTTGGATGTGTGATATGCTGGTGGTGGGTGTATTGGGAAGGTAGAGAGAAGGTCAGGAGCAGAGTATTTTCTACCTTTATGGAGGATCATGTTGGGTGTGTGATATGCTGGTGGTGGGTGTATTGGGAAGGTAGAGAGAAGGTCAGGAGCAGAGTATTTTCTACATTTATGGAGGATCATGTTGTGTGTGTGATATGCTGGTGGTGATCAGAAAGGTCAGAGGTCAGGAGCAGAGAGTTTTCTACCTTTATGGAGGGTCATGTGTGATATGCTGGTAGTGAGTGTAATCAGAAGGTAGAGAGAAGGCCAGGAACAGAGTATTTTCTTCCTTATCAAGGGTCATGTTGGGTGTGTGATATGGTGGTGGTGGCTGTAATCAGAAGGTAGAGAGACAGTCAGGAGCAGGGTATTTTCTTCTTTATGGAGGGTCGTGTTCGATGTGTGATATGCTGGTGGTGGGTGTAATCAGAAGGTAGAGAGAAGGTCAGGAGCAGAGTATTTTCTATCTTATATGGAGGGTCATGTTGGATGTGTGATATGCTGGTGGTGCTCAAAAAGGTCAAAGGTCAGGAGAAGAGTGTTTTCTATTGTATTGAATGTCATGTTGGAGGTGTGATATCCCGATAGTGATCAGAAAGGTCAGAGGTCAGGAGCAGAGTATTTTCTTCTATATGGAGGGTCATGTTGAAGAGTTCATAATCTGCAGATGTTCAGCATAGTGCAGCATTGCTTAGGGTCTGGTTGAAGCCATTTTGGAGTTTGAACCAATTAGAATTTACCTAATTGATTCCTCATAGACCAATTACATTTACAGGGGCAATTCTGCAGTTGGAAGAACCATCAAGCTTGGGTCAGTACCATGGTCAGAGGTCACCTCTCCTATGCTTTCTCTAGGTCCAGCTGGGGCGGATCTCTTGAATACTGAACTGTGTTTTCTCCATACTAACTCTATGGATATGGAGGGATTTTCTGGTTATTGGAGAGCGCTGGTTCAGTAAAGGTCACGGAAGACGCCTATTCCGCCAGCCGAGTATATTTTTACATATTTTAAGAATTTTTTTTTCCATTTCTGAGTCATTTACTGTTCACGTCGGTATTCAAGACCAACTATTTCTGAACTGAAACCTGCAAGACAATAGCATAATGAGCTAGTATGCAACGCATACTAGCTCATTATGAGATACTCACCTTGAAACGAAGATCAGGGCTGCTCGGTCCCCTCTGAGGGAGCGGACATCTTCCCTCGGATCTTGCTTCCGGGTACGCGGCTCTGGGGCTATGATTGGCCGGAGCCGCGAGACGTCACTCCCACGCATGCCTTGTCGGGACATCACAATGCATGCGCCGGGACACCGCAGCTGCTTGGAGGGGGAATGTCTCCTAAACCTTACAGGTTTAGGAGATATTCATTTTGCCTACAGGTAAGCCTTATTTAAGGCTTACCTGTAGGTAAAAATCCCTTTAAAGGGTAGACAACTGCTTTAAAAGTTCATGGCTAGTTGTTTGAGCCAACGACCTTCCTCCCCACCTTCCGTGTCATCCTGTTTTCTAGTGACCCCTGTATACTCTCTGCCAAGCACCCTAGCCCTCTTTGTGAGTCCTGCGCCCCATGTCTGCAAGTGCACCCCTGTGTTTCCAAGTGCACCCCTGTGCACCTCATGTTTCCAATTGCACCAAAGTCTCCTTGTTCATCCCTGTGTCTCCAAGTGCTCCCCATGTTTCTAAGTGCAACTGAGTCTTCGAATACATCTATCTGTGTCTTCAAGTGTGCCCCTGTGTGGCTCATGTCTCCAAGTGCACCATGTGCACCCCCTTGTCTCAGAGTGCACCCCTGCGAACCCCATGTTTGCAAGTGCACCCAAGTCTCCTAATACATCCCTGTGTCTTCAAGTGTGCCCCTGTGTGGCCCATGTCTCCAAGTGCACCCCTGTGCACTTTCTTGTCTCTGAATGCACCCCAGTCTCCTAATACATCCCTGTGTCTTCAAGTGTGCCCCTGTGTGGCCCATGTCTCCAAGTGCACCCCTGTGCACTCTCTTGTCTCTGAATGCACCCCTGTGCACTCCCTTGTCTCTGAGTGCACCCCTGCGAACCCCATGTTTGCAAGTGCACACAAGTCTCCTAATACATCCCTGTGTCTTCAATTGTTCATCTCATGTCTCCAGGTTCACCCCTGTATCTCCAAGTGCGCCCCTGTGCATTCCCACGTCTCCAAATCCACCCCTGTGTCTCCAAGTTTTCCCCTGTGCTCCCCTGTGTCTCCAAATGCCCCCTTGTGTCTCTAAATGTACCCTTGTGTTCCCCTGTGTCTCCAAGGGTGCCCCTGTTGCACACCTTTGTCTCCAAGCTTGCCCCCGTGCACACCTGCGTCTCCAAATGTGCTGCTGTGCACCCGGGTTGCCAAGTGTTCCCCTGAACACCTCTGTGTCTCCAAGTGTGCCCCTGTGCACCCTCATGCCTTCAAATGTGCCCCTGTGCACCCCACCCTTCTAAGTGCACCCAAGTCTCCTAGTATATCCATGTGACTTCAAGTAGGCCCCTGAGCACCTTATATCTCCAAGTGCACCCCTTGTTTTTACAAGTGCGCCTCTGTGCACCCCATGTTTCGAAATGCACCCAAGTCTCCTTGTACATCCCTGTGTCTCCAATCGCACCCATGTGTTTCCAAGTATTCTGTGTGTACTCTGTGTCTCCAAATATGCCCCGTGTCTCCAAATGAGTCCCTGTATGCCCTCAGTCTGCCACTGGGTGTCCCATGTATCCAAGGGCACCCCTTGTTGCTTACGTGTAGCGTGCAGTGCTCCCCGCAGTTGCCTGTCCTGCTACGCTCCACTATCACCACCCTCTGCTGCCTCTCCACCATCAGGAACTGCAATCACCAGGACTTTCATTTCTCAGTGGGCCCCTGTTCATGGGACCCACCGCCCGTTCTCATGAATGTGGCAGTTGTTATTATCTTATCTGATCTGCCAGGAGGCCACACACACCCATTATTAATACAAGGGAAGGAGCATAGGCAGTCCACTGTGCACATCTTCCACTCCTTATACTTCTCTCTTATTCCCTCCCTCGTTTAGTTCCCGCCATCATTATTCCGCATCACATTTACCGCGCTCATCATCACAACCTGAAAATCCGATTTATTTTGTTAGGGATCTGCGGGGGGATTTTGCGCGGCCCGCCTGTCACCGCCCTCCGCCTGTTAGGAAGCGGTGCTTATTGTGGAGAAAGTCTCACATCCGTCCCCAGGGAAACGATCTGCACAAATTCAGCGCTGATAATTTGTTTTCAATAAGATTCAATCAATTAAGTGTCCTCCCCGGATAGCCAGAAGCCGGCTCGTAATTAGTGGGAATAAATTTCTTTAACGCGCCGACCGTCATCGGCTTCTGCGGGCAGCTATAGATCTGCTGAATATATAATATTGGCACAGGCAAGCTGGCGACATGGGCATAAAAACAGAAAAAAATAGGCGGAGAAGCAAAATAACTAATCGGGGGGTTGCATTAAATACTTGACCGGTGCTGGAAAATGTTATTGGCTGTGCAGCACTTTCAGTCTGCAGCTTTCACCGATGATCCAAACACACCGCTATGTGCATGTATTCTAAGGCATGTGTCTGTGTATTTATTACCTCTCATAGAGGTCACAGTACTCCCCTGACAATGTCTTCATCTGCTTTTCTTTCCTGAAGGACGGCACCATCTTTGTTCAGGCATCATCCAGGGTCACCATCTACTTCCTGGACTGAGAGATGAAACAATCATGTAAATCCTGTTCACAAATGTCTGAAAAAGACCAGCACCTTGCTACAAGGTTCCAGTGTTGCATTCTGACCACTGGGGGAGGGGAGACTGATGAAATACTTCCTCCTGCCTGCAGCAGACTGATGACATCATCTCGGCCTAGGCTGAGTCCCTGACTGGCTTTTTGATGATTGGAGCTTTTCTAAAAAACGGATCCTGTTGCTATATTATAGGTTAACGACCGGCTCGCGTGCATTTACTGCTGCAAAGTGGCACGAAACAGCCGTCTATAAATAGCAGCGTGCGCGGCTCTCGTGCCCGCCGCACTCTCCAGCAGTATGGCCGCGGGTCGGGCGGACTCGATGTCCGCCGACGAACCGGAATTGCCTGGCAGGGAAGAAAGACGGCAGTTCCCCGCTCTGTCAGTGGGCATGTAAGAGATCTACTGATCCCTGTCTCTGGGATCAGTTAGATATTTTATGCCCTTGGCAGCCCAGCCCCCTCACAGTTAGAACACGCCTAGGGAACATTGTTAACCCCTAAAGCACCCCCTGCAGGTTAACCCCTTCACTGCCAATGACATTTATACAGTAATCAGTGGATATTTACATTTCTGAAAGCTGTATAAATGTCATTGGTGTTAAAAATGTCCAACATGTCCGCCGCAATATCAGTTAACCCCTAAAGCACCCCCTGCAGGTTAACCCCTTCACTGCCAATGACATTTATACAGTAATCAGTGGATATTTACATTTCTGAACGCTGTATAAATGTAATTGGTGTTAGAAATGTCCAACATGCAATATCACAGTCCCGATAAAAATCGCAGATCGCCGCCATTACTAGTAAAAAAAAAAAAATAGTAAAAACACCAGAAATTAATTCTCATGGTTTGTAAACGTGGCAACTTTTGTGCAAACCAATCAATAAACGTTTGTCCTCTACTGGGTGGGTGGAAGTGTGCTTAGCAAGGTTATTTAAAGGGCAGCATTTGAGGGTTTCATGCTGATGCTGGACTCTAGAGGCTTTATACGGGTTTAAGACGGACGAGTCCATCCCTAACCATAACGATTGGGAAACATTGGTACATGTATTGGGCTTCTTTCAATCTATCATCTGGTGAGTCTCTCCATATAGGGGGAAAGCCCCTTCCCTTCACATACGGTGTGGTGGTGGACTTTGATTCTGGAAGATTCAACGAGCACATGAACTTTATGATTTATTTGTCATTTTTTGGACTTATATTTTATACAGATTTTTAATTTTATTAACAAGCATCTTTTCAGTATCACATTTTTTTTCTGTTTTTATTCCATTTTTGTTCTTTACTGGCAACATGCCAGTGCGTTTATAGCGCTGCTATATTCAGTTGTTTTTATGGTTTTCTGGATTTTGCATTTAATCAATAAACGCAGATCGCAATTTTTTTTTTTACTACAAATACGAGGTAAAAACTGATGAATAAATATATTTTTTTTTTTTTTGGATATGTATTATAGCAAAACGTAAAAAATATTGTTTTTATTTCAAAATTGTCACTATTTTTTCTTAATAGCGGTGATCAGAAATGACGCAGAGGTGATCAAATGCCACCAAAAGAAAGCTCTATTTGTGGGGAAAAAGGGACGATAATTTTTTGGGTACAGCGCCGCACGACCACGCAATTGTCAGTTAAAGCGACGCAGTGCCGAATCACAAAAAGTGCTCTGGTCCTACAGTGGGAAATCCTTCCAGGGGCTGAAGTGGTTAATGTTATTGAGACTTTATTTATGGAGACTTTTAAAGTTACTGACAGGTCCAAGGAAAAGATCCATAAGCTGCACATCACAAAGCAGACCCATTTACAGATGTGAGACGAATGGCAGCCTCAGCCCGGACTCCAGATAGGCCACGCCCATTAACACGCTTCGCTCCGCCCCTTGGAGATTAATCATGGGGTACTGACAGGTCCACTTTAAGACAGGTCAAATCGCATGACAAGTTGCACCCTATTGCCGGCAATCGCACTATTCAAATCAGTGCAATGCCGACTTTGCAGTGCTGCATCAATTCCAAAAAATAGTTCCTGCACTTTTGGCGATTTCAAGTGCAACTTGCATAGACATCTGAGCATGAAGCCGCACAGATGTCTTCCAAGTCGCACTTGAATTCGCACTGACATACGGCTTTGAAATCGTGCGATTATCGATGAAGTCGCACGATTTCAAAGCCGCAGTCAGCGTGAATGAGGGGTAACACTTTTACTTCTCATGAGAAACCATGGCTCATGCAGCAGCAAAGCAGAAAATAGCATCTTAGCAAGAATACGGAGGTAAGGACGCACACAGGGGCAAAAATTCAAATCAATAAACATATACAGTTCGATTTTTTACGACGCATTATTTTTTTTTTTCATTTTGTGGACAGGATCTAGATATAAATAGCGGCTCCCAGAGTTCCTCCTTCAATAAACTATGAAACATAAACCCCGACACCTTCTCAGGGAGCCATACAAAGCATTGTCGGTTATACAAGTTTTCCTGCCACCCCCCTAGCGCATATGGCGAGAGGCGAACACCCCTGCTGGGATATGAACTGGCGGATTTCAGCTTTGCTCACACGTTGCAGGTGTTCAGTCATTACCGCATGCGGGAGCGAAGAGGTTAAGAGCGTTCGTCGGCGGTAAGAGCTGCTTCTTCAGGGGTCCCTGATGTGCGAAACACTGTGAGAGTCACGTAACGGTGATTAATGATGCAGCGTGCGAGATCTGAGAACGCACCAGGGCTGCGCCGCTACCTACAGGGTCTGCTGACACCGAACATTGACTGGCAATGGAGCTTCTGCCTTCCATATGAACTCTGCAGATACGACTCCTTGGCTTAGAGGGGATTCTCACAATGCAATGGCAGGGGTCACCTGTGACGGTCCGGCCTTCCGCCCTTAGAGTAGGACCTCGCTATTCAACCGAAGAAAAAATATTGAATGTTATTTTATTACAGCTAGTATGATTACCTGAATCTGGATTTATACTAGCATCCATTCATCCGCTGCACATGAGCAAGGTCATTAGGGAACACTCAATAAAAGAGAAATATGTGTATGGTGCACTATCCACAGTGACCGGTCCAGATCCCTACCACTGGACGAGCTTCTGCCAAATCATTCTGATTGGTTGATGTGAATTACATCTACTGCCCGCCAGTGAGAGGCTTACACTCTAATGCCCCCCCACCCCAGTAGGCCCTGACTATTATTATTATAAATGTATTTACAGGAGCTCTGACATATACTGAGGTGCTGTACAGAGAACAATGAGCCAGTCACATCAGTCTCTGCACCAGAGGAGCTTACACTCTAAGCCCCCCCCCCCACAGTCACACACTATTATTATTATTATATTTATATAGCTCTGACATATACCACAGTGCTGTACAGAGAACGCTGAGCCAGTCACATCAGTCTCTTTACCAGAGGAGCTTACACTCTAATGTCCCCCCACAGTCACACACTATTATTATTATACATTTATATAGCTCTGACATATACCGCAGTGCTGTACAGAGAACACTGAGCCATTCACATCAGTCTTTGCAGCCAAGGAGCTTACACTCTAATGTGCCCCCACAGGCCCTCACTATTATTATTATGCATTTTTAAAGCTCATATATATACCGCAGTGCTGTAAAAAGAACACTGAGCCTGGGCCATTCCCATAAGTCTCAGCATCTGAGGAGCTTACACTCTAACGTCCCTAATGCAGTCACACACTATTATTATTATTATAGATTTATATGGCTCTGACATATACCGCAGTGCTGTACAGAGAACACTGAGCCAGCCACATTAGTCTCTGTACCTGAGGAGCTTACACTCTAATGTCCCCCCACAGTCACACACTATTATTTTTATTATACAATTATATAGCTCTGACATACAGTATACTGCAGTGCTGTACAGAGAACACTGAGCCAGTCACATCAGACTGCAGCTGAGGAGCTTGCACTCTAATGTGCCCCCACAGGCCCTCACTATTATTATTATTATCCATTTATATACAGTAGCTCTGACATGCTGCATATCAGAGCTATATACTGTAGATGTATACTAATAATAGTGTGTGACTGAGGTAGGACGTCAGAGTGTAAGTTCCTCTGGTACAGAGACTGATGTATTGGCTCTGTGTTCTCTGTGCAGCACTGCAGTATATGTCAGAGCTATATAAATGTATAATAATAGTAATAATAAGTGCATAAATAGATATTGGATAGGATAGGGATTTTCAAGGCACTACATAATTTATCCGGACATAACCGTTAAAATTGATTATGTTTATTACAAATCCATATTAAAATCCATAATAAATTACACAAAAAACATTTTGTCATCCTCAGAGATTGACAGTGTTATCAAGGTCCATACATGTTCTTCTACATGTTTCGTCATTTGGCTTCTTCAGGTAGTAGGCATATAGGATACTGACAAAATATAAATGTACACTGGTAAGTTATACCACATTGTTGGTTAAAGTAGATACATCATATGGGGAGATAGAGAACTCACCCTCACATAGACCATCCACCTCAACGCCGGAGTCACACCAAGGATGAGCCAGCCGTGAGCCAAGCTTGTCCATCCTAGCAACGCTCCCTTGGTGTGACTCTGGCGTTGAGGTGGATGGGTTATGTGTGGGTGGATCATCTATCTCCCCATATGATGTATCTACTTTAACCAACAATGTTGTAAATCTTACTAGTATACAATTATATTTCGTCAGTATCCTATATGCATACTTCCTGAAGAAGCCAAACGGCGAAACCTGTAGAAGAACATGCATAAAGGACCTTGATAACACTGTCAATCTCTGAGGATGATGAAATGTTTTTTTGTGTAATTTATTATGGATTTCAATATGGATTTGTAATAAACATTATCCATTTTAACGGTTATGTGTGGATAATTGATGTAGCACTTTGAAAATCCCTATCCTATCCAATGTCTATTTATGTATTACTTACAGGGATGTGGTGCTGTTAAAATCCTTTCTATCCATATAATCAATAATAATAGTGTGTGACTGTGGTGGGAACATTAGAGTGTAAGCTCCTATGGTGCAGAGGCTGATGTGACTGGCTTGGTGTTCCATGTACAGCTCTATGGTATATGTCAGAGCTATATACTTGTATAAAAATGCCCTGCTAAAACGTGGCCCCAGGACACCTGCATGGCAAGGCTTCGGTGCTATTCAGTAACCCCCTTCTATGGTAAGACACCAGCTGGCATGCATTCTGGGACTTGTAGTTCCTGAAGAACTGTAGGCTGGGAAGGTTCTCCTCTTCTATATAATAAGCATCTGCCGTTCTTGTGCCCTGTGTAATGCTATAGGTTTTATATATGCAGATAAGTGTGGGGGGAGGATGCTGGGGGGGGGTGGTTGTGGTCCCTTCAGTCCCCTCCAATTATCCATCGCTATCGCAGCCCAGCTGTTCACATTTTCTGCAGCTGGAGGGTCAGTGAGTGTTCTGCACAGCGGAGAATAATATTCTGCAATAATACGATAAAGAGGACCCCCCACCCCCACCTCCTCCAGTAGCTTGATGAAGGAAGGCGGAATTGAAGTGCATCCGTAAAATTATAGTTCGCACAGCCAAGGCAGGAGGGAGAGAAGGGGGGTGATGTGTTACATGGAGCCTGATACATCCCCATGCTTAATTACCACCCAGCGCTCCAAAGTGTTCAATCTAAATTAATTAAAGACACCAGTGACCCAAATTACGAGTGCCTGCGCCTTATGCCGCGATGTATTTTTATCCGGGAAGGGAAAATCGCTCTCTCTGTTTCCAGCAGCTCCTCTGAAATGTCACAGCGAGGTGCGGAGTTGTACCTAAGCCGCGTTTGCCACCCTCCTTGTTCGTAATAAAATACCCCCCTCCCCTCCCCCTCTGCTCCCCACTCCGACTCTTCAAAGCATTTTGACTTCAGAGAATGAAAACAATGAACAATAACTTCCCGGCGCTCCTGGTAGACGTTCGTATGCCTCCCGCCGCGCTGTGAAAGGATAATTATCATTATTTTCCCGTAAGGCTCCAAGCGGGGCGCGCTACAAAGGTTCTACCGAGTCCGACTCAAAGGGATTATTTGAGGGTCTTTGAAGGAGGCGCGGGGACCTCTGCGACTTCCAGTGACAGGTGTATGGACAATGGCGAGGACCGTTATGACGGACGTGCTGCGGTCCCCATTCTTTTATCAGAGCCACTTCCCTACAGTATGACTATTTATCATTTTCTGAACGCACTTTGCAACCCCAAAAGGATACATTCCCGACATGTCACAATATCATTTATCGGAAAAGCTCCACCTTTCATCAATAAAAAGCTATCAGTTCAATGACTTTGCCTAGACTGAGATGATGTCATCAGTTTGCTGCAAGCAGGAAGAAGCATTTCCTCAGTCTCCCCTTCCCCAGTGATCTGACTGCAACATAATAAATTTGGAACCAGTTGTGACTATTTAAATTGTAACCAGGTGCCGGGGCTTATCTGTGTCAGACATTTGTGAACCCAAATGCTGGCTAGGTTCTGAAACTTCGGTCATGTGGTCAGGGCCGTCTTTAATATTGATTGGACCCTGGGCAAATATTTTCTTGGGATCCCCCCCCATGCAATTTCACTCTCTACCTGCTCTGAGCCATACAATAAATAGCAACTAGACTCAAAATCAATTTACTGAATCAGATCAGCAGTGATTTTGATTGGTTGCCAGAGGTCACAGCATATCATTGCCGTTGGTTAGTTTTAGTGACGACTAGACTAAGTCATTTAACT
>BLSH010036936.1:390569-406266 GCA_018402905.1 Glandirana rugosa
GGGAGTCTGGTGACAGGTCTCGTCAGACGTCGTAATGTCTGCTGCAGACTGCTCTGGACAGTGGTCTGAGGGGAAGCCTGTAATGCTGCACAGTGCTCTGGACAGTGGTCTGAGGGGAGGCCTGTAATGCTGCAGAGTGCTCTGAACGGTGGTCTGAGGGGAGGCCTGTAATGATGCACAGTGCTCTGGACAGTGGTCTGAGGGGAGGCCTGTAATGCTGCACAGTGCTCTGGACAGTGGTCCGAGGAGGCCTGTAATGCTGCAGACTGCTGTGGACAGTGGTCTGAGGGGAGGCCTGTAATGCTGCACAGTGCTCTGGACGGTGGTCTGAGGGGAGGCCTGTAATGCTGCAGACTGCTGTGGACAGTGGTCTGAGGGGAGGCCTGTAATGCTGCACAGTGCTCTGGACGGTGGTCTGAGGGGAGGCCTGTAATGCTGCAGAGTGCTCTGGATGTTGGTCAGAGTTGGCCTGTTGTAATGCTGCACAGTGCTGGATGGTGGTCTCAGGTCTGAGGGATGGCCTGTAATGCACAGTACCCTGGATGCCACTGCCAGTGGTCAGAGGAAGCCTGTGTAATAATGAACACACAGTGTTCTGAACAGACAGTGTTCTGAGGGGAGGCCTCAGGCCTGCTGTACTTGTACTGTACACTCGTACTACACGCTCACAGTCTGCTCGCTGCTCTGGATGTGGGCGGTCATCTTGTGAGTCGGGAATGGGACTGTCGTCGGGACTCGGGAGACCTGCCTGTAATGCACAGTGCTGCTCTGGTCTCTGGCAGTCGTCAAGCACAGTGCACACAGTCGCTTCAACACCCTTGCTTGCTGGGATCTAAAATACAAATCCAAATTTATTCATCGGTTTTGGCCGATTTATATTCTTCCTCATATTTGTGGTAAAAAAAAATCTCAATTGCCGTATATTGATTGGTTTGCGCAAAAGTTGCTGTGTTTTACAAACCATGAGAATTAATTTATGGCGTTTTTACTATTTTTCTTTTTTACTAGTAATGGTGGTGATCTGCGATTTTTATCGAGAACTGTGACATTGCGGCGGACATGTTGGACATTTTTTATACTTTTTTTGGACCAATGACATTTATACAGCGATCAGAAATTTAAATATCCACCGATTACTGTATAAATGTTATTGTCAGTGAAGGGGTTAACCTGCAGGGGGAGATCTAGGGGTTAACTGTGTTCCCTAGGCGTGTTCTAACTGTGAGGGGGCTGGGCTGCCAGGGGCACCAGAGATCTAACTGATCCCAGTGACAGGAATCAGTAGATCTCTGTCATACTGTTTGACAGAGCGGGGAACCGCCGTGTTTACATCAGCGGTTCCCCATCCTGGCTCTCTCACAGGCGATCGCGGGTCGCTGGCAGACATCGAGTGCGCCCGACCTGCAGCCCAGCTCATGCGCGAATTGCCGTTTATAAATGGCGATTTGCGGGAACGTGCCACTTTGCCGTCGTATACATATACTATACACGTTCGTCAAGTGGTTAAACAGAGTTTACTTTAAGCTAAACATACACGTTACAATCTGATTGTACATTCTCCTTTAGATTTATCAATAGGTATGTAGTACAAGGGCAAGAATGGTTGACTGAGTAGTTTAGGGAGGCCTGTATATTACCTAGCATTGCTAGAGCTAAGGTTGATTGTACAAAGATTGTAACGTGTATGGTGACCCTTAGTCAGGAGAAGACTTGTTTGCGAAGATTCTCCAGCATGTCGGGTGCAATGACACCCTTTGGTCAGAAACGATGATTGTTGGAAATGGTGGCCAGATCTGCCGTGACGCTTGGCCCCCCACCCCCCATACATGAGAGTGGAATACAGAACAAACGCAGACTCATTGCTGTCGCTGACGTTTTTCCTTGAACCCACCAGAGCGCGGGACTTTAATTTGTAACCTGATTCCGGCAGGGTTGCTGAATAGAGATATTGCCTCAGATTTATCGGGCGGCATTAGAGGACAAAGGCAATCGGAACTGACACAAATATAGATGAATGCGTCTCCGCGAAAACCCGCGGACTGGCAAATTAAAATGGAGTTCTGGGCGCGGTGCGAGGAGCGATCGCCGTGATTGATTCCCTCTCCAGACACCCAAACCAACCAAATATGTCACGGCGACAAGCACTTTAGGAGCTCCTGCAGGCCGCGATTTATTGCACGGCCGCATTACAGGCCATCAATTCTCCCCGCAGATTATTGATATGAAATCACAGGCTGTAAGTAAGCGCCTCTCCCCCGATCGATGGCGAGCGCAGGATTTAGCCCGGCTCCGTGCATGCAAATCCCGGAAAACGTTGGGAAGGACAGCCTCAAAGTCACTTCTACAAAGTGGAGCGGGGAGGCTGAGGTTTAAGATTTGTTCCCAGCAGGGATTGGTTGGTATCGGTTTTGGGTGGAAAAAGGGGCCCCCCCCACAGCTGACTCCTATGCCCACTAGATGTTCGGGGGAGGGGCGCACAGTACCCCCCAACCGGTCCAATTTTAGGAATATTGCAATTATCCTGTGCAGATTAACCACTTCAGCCCTGGAAGGATTTCACGCTTTAGGACCAGAGCACTTTTTGCGATTCGGCACTGCGTCGCTTTAACTGACAATTGCGCGGTCGTGCGACGTTGTACCCAAACAAAATTTGCGTCCTTTTTTCCCCACAAATAGAGCTTTCTTTTGGTGGTATTTGATCCCCTCTGCATCATTTCTGATCACCGCTATAAATAAAAAAGAGCGACAATTTTGCAAATAAAAGCCAAACTTCTTAATTTTTGCTAAAATACAAATCCCCCCCCCACAAAAAAAATTAAAAAAACATTTTTTTTCATCGGTTTTGGCTGATTTATATTCTTCCTCATATTTTTGTTAAAAAAATCGCAATCGGCGTTTATTGATTGGTTTGCACAAAAGTTGCAGTGTTAAGAATGATGAGAATTAATTTCTGGGGTTTTTATTTTTTACTAGTAATGGCGGCGATCTGCGATTTTTAGTGCAACTGCGATATTGCAGCAGACATGTCGGACCATTTTGACACGTTTTTAGGACCATTGGCATTTATACAGCAATCAGTGCTATGAAAATGTACTGATTACTGTGTAAATGCTATTGGCAGTGAATGGGGTTAACCTGGAGGGGGCGCTCTAAGTGTTAATTGTGTTCCCTCAGTGTGTTCTAACTGTATGGGGGCTGGGCTGGCTGGGGGAGGGGAGTGATCACAGCTTCCATATACAGGAAGCCTGTGATCACAGCCCTTCCCCCTCTGTCAGAACGGAGATCAGTGTTTACATACACGGACCTCCGTTCTCTCACTGCGGGGGGCATCACGGGTAGCCAGCGGAGATTGGCGCACTCGCGCTCACAATACTCTTTATCGCGGCCGCCGTCAGGTGACATCGGTTTGCGATAACGAGCCACTTTGTTGTCGTCACGCTGCGGCGGGCGGTCAGCAAATGGTTAAAGCGATATTAACCCCAAAATCAAACATTTGTTATATTGCAGCTTACCAATTCCTAGATGCGATGGCTGCATTAGTTTTTTATTTTTTAGGCTTTCTTTCTTTTATTTTCATCTGGTGATCCAACCAGCAAGTCTGTTGTTTTTTAAAGCACAAGCTCTCCAGCAGAATGTATCAGTTTACATGGATGAGACAAACCACTTAACGCTGGCAGGGGTGATTAAAATGATCAGCTTTTATTTATTCATGTAAAACCTTTATCTCAAAAAGGGAAAAAAATGCTGATTATAAAGTGTGAGCTGGAGTTTGGCTTCAATGTGTTAGTGTATCTAAATCTGCTAATACATCTAACACTCCCTCCACCCCAGACTGACAATGCTGCAGTCTGCAATGCCCCCTGTGCTCCTTCATCCAGACTGGGGGCACACTAATACAGGAGGTGTGTTGCTGGCCAGATCACCAGGTGAAGACAGAAGCCTAAGAAAAGAAAATGAATGCAGCCATCACATCTAATGATTGGTAAGCTGCAATATATTACATTTTTGGGTTTAATAGCGCTTTAAGCAATAAGGGGAGGAGCTTAAAGCAGACATCCACCTTTACAACCCATTACTGTGTACCGGCCCTAACCCAATATACTTTGGGTAGATATTAATGTGTTCATACCAGGCATGTATTACCTCTCACAGAGATCACAGGACTCCCCCTGACAATGCCTTCATCTCCTTTTCTCTCAAGAAGGGCGCTGCCATCTTTGCTCGGGTGTCATCCAGGGTTGCTGTCAGGTAAATCCTGGTACCTGTGCAGTTCTTGGTTGTTTTCAGAAATGAGTGATACAGATCAGCCCCAGCTGCAGCACCACACAAAATCTGCTATAGGTGTCAGTGATGGTATAATATGTGCAGGGCCAGATTAAGAGCATCATGGGCCTGGTGCTGAGAATTTTGGTGGGCCTTTCATGCTCCCAACATTGTGGGAAGAGTTTGGTGATGGCCCCCTCCTGTTCCAACATGACTGCGCACCACTGCACAAAGCAAAGCCCATAAAGACCTGGATGAGGGAGTTTGGGGTTGAGGAACTTAACTGGCCTGCACAGAATCCTGACTTCAACCCAATAGAACACCTTTTGGCTGAATTAGAGTGGAGACTGTGAGCCAGGCCTTCTCATCCAACATCAGTGCCTTACCTCACAAATGCACTTCTGGAAGAATGGTCAAACATTCCCATAGACACTCCTAAACCTTGTGGACAGCCTCCCCAGAAGAGTTGAAGCTGTTATAGCTGCAATGGGTGGGCCAACTCAATATTGAACCCTACAGACTAAGACTGGGATGCCAAGGTTGCGGAACCCTCCTACACATAAACACAACGCGATTAACATAACAATAGGCCTGCCACCCATGATTTACATAACAATAGGCCTGCCACCCATGATTTACATAACAATAGGCCTGCCACCCATGATTTACATAACAATAGGCCTGCCACCCATGATTTACATAACAATAGTGCCTGCTGGTCGCCCTTAATTTACATAACAATAGCGGCTGCCACTCACGATTTACATAACAATGGTGTACACACACAGAGCTAAACAGCATTAATGACTCACTGGCATGGGCCTATCTTGAGGTAGGGGCCTGGAGCTACAGCTCCAATAGCCCCTATGTTAATCCGGCCCTGAATATGTGGCATTGGGATTGAGGGGTAATGGGGGCCGTCCAGTTGTTGATTTGCATATTGGGACTTCTACTTCCTCGAAAGCTGAAGGTCCACTCGCCAAAGGTAGCCTTTAACCGCTTGCTGCCCGCGCTATAGCCGAAAGACGGCTACAGAGGGGGCTTCCAATGCCAAAAGGGCGTCCATGGATGTCCTCCCATGATCGCATGCCCCCTGCGACATGCAGGCGGCGTGCTCTGTGATTTTCAAGTCCTTCGAACTCACAGATCGGGGTAAAGGGCCAATCACAACGGCCCTTTACCACAAGATCAGCTGTCAGTCAATGAAAGCAGATCACAGGATGTAAACACAAGCTGGTTATTGGTGATAACTGGCTTCTGTTACAGGGACATCGGTCCCAACAGTGCCCACCAGTGCTGGTAATCAGTGCCCACCAGTGCTGCCAATCAGTGCCCACCAGTGCTACCTATCAGTGCTGCCAATCAGTGCCACCTCTCAGTGCCCTTCAGTGCTGCCTATCAGAGCCCATCAGTGCCACCTATCAGTTTCCATCAGTGCTGCCTCATCAGAGCCCATCAGTACTGCCTCATCAGAGCCCATCAGTGCCACCTATTAGACCCCTTTCACACTGAGGCGTTTTACAGGCGCTATTTAGCTAAAAATAGCGCCTGTAAAGCGCCTCAAAAATACCTCCCCACCCACCCCAATGTGAAAGCTGGAGTGCTTTCACACTGGGGCGGTGCGCTTGCAGGACGTTACAAAAAGTCCTGCAAGCAGCATCTTTGGGGCGGTGCGGTGAGTGGTGATTCACCGCTCCTCCACCGCCCCTGCCCATTGAAAACAATGGGCAGCGCTTCCGAAGCGGCTGCACACCGCCTCGGTAGCGCGGTGCTCCGGCACTTTTAACCCCTTGTGGGGGGTTAAAAGCGCCGCGCACCTGCCAGCATAGCGGCGCCGTAGCGCCGCTATAACAGCGGTAAATCCCCGCTGAAACTAGCGGGGATTTACCGCTCCCGCCCGCCAGCCCCAGTGTGAAAGGAGCCTAAGTGCCCATTAGTGTAGCCTATCAGTGCATCCTCATCAGAGCCCATCAGTGCCACCTATTAGTGCCCATTAGTGTAGCCTATCAGTGCAGCCTCATCAGCGCACAACAAGAGAAAAATTACCTGTTACCTGCAAAATTTTATAAAACAAAAAATATTTTCTTTTTTCTTCAAAATTATTTTTTGGTTTGTTTAGCAAAAAAATGAAAAAACCCAGTGGTGATTAAATGCCACCAAAAGAAAGCTCTATCTGTGTGACAAAAATGATAAAAATTTAGTTTGGGTACAACGACGCATGGCCGCGCAATTGTCAGTTAAAGTGTGAGAGCGCTGAAATCTGAAAATTGGCCTGGGCAGGAAGGGGGTAAAAGTGCCCGGTATTGAAGTGGTTAATAATGGGAACTTCTATCGCTTGACTTCGCTTAAACCTGAACTCCAGTGGGGCTGGGGAGCCGAAATGCAGGCACTACCCTGTATGGTAGACCGAGGTGCCACCGAGCTGGCAGATCTTCTATTTACCTCGACTGGAGGTCCAAAATTCACATCACTGTCTGGGCAAGCGTTGGACACTTTATGTTGCTTTTTTCTTTTAACTTTTTTTTTGGTTTTTGTGAACTGGTTATTTTTTTCTAATGAAACCAACTGTTGGTTCCTCAATTTGTGGTTGATGTTGTCTGTTTTTTGTCAAAAAACTCAATAAAAATAATTTTCCAAAAAAAACAAAAACCTGAACTGTAGACAGACATAAAGCCACAAATGAATGCAGATCTGTAAAGAGGAAGTAAACCCAGACGGGGTTTACTTCCTCTACATTCCCCTGTAATGTAGAAGCATAATGGGCTACTATACATTGCATAGTAGCCCATTATGTGCCACTTACCTGCAAACGAAGCCTGCGATGTCCAGCGATGTCCCCCATGCTGGCAGCGTCCATCTTCAGCCCGTCTTCCCTTCGGGGCCGCGACTCCGGCGCTGTGACTGGCCGGAGCCGCGTGACGTCACTCCTGCGCATGCACGCCAGTCACAGCACGATCACAGCGAAGAAACGGCACGGAGGTCGTTTCTTCACTGCGCATGTGCCGAAATGACGTTGGCACATCTAGTACCCATGCAAGTTTAGGAGATATGCAGGGCACCTACAGTTAAGCCTTATGATAGGATTACCTGTAGGTCAGTGGTTCTCAACTCCGGTCCTCAGGACCCACTAACAGGCCAGGTTTGCAGGATAACTGAAATACATCGCAGGTGATGGAATTTGCTGCTCAGTGATTGCAGCATTCTAGTCTGCATCTCCCCAAGGTAATGCGTAAAATCTGGCCTGTTGGTGGGTCCCAAGGACTGGAGTTGAGAACCACTGCTGTAGGTTAAAGTGGTTGTCACAAGTTGACAAGCACTTTAATCAATAATCCATCATGAAATGTGTTTTTGAAGTACCTGACTGTGACCTGCTATTGGCCGCTTTCAGTCCCTGTAGTGTGAGAGGATCAATCAGTTGATGTGCTGACAAAGAAGCACGCTGATAGGGGACAAGAGCAGAGTGACAGAGAGAAGAGCTCCTCATCACTGTGCTGCTTCTCCTTTTACTGTCCAGTTACAGACTGGGGGGTGGGTCTTGGACGACCTGAGCTCACAGAAAGTGGGATAAATGACACTGCCCATCAGACTGAGGACATCTAGTGGCAGAAAAAAAAACTTCAGGGCGAATCTCTGGAGTAAAAGAAAAAAGCTTGTTTTGTTATTGTTTTCTTGTTATTTTTGACTGGAGTTCTGCTTTATTGTATCGCTACCCAAACTACACATACAGATCAGGTGTCCCGACTTCACTGGCTGCATGCCCGTTCCCTCGTTAGCGCCTCACTCGTCAGGCAAGGATGGCGGCACCTGAAAATAAAAAAAAGGCGTCAGCCGCCGTTATTTTTTTTTTTTTCATTTTCCCAACAAGTTTCCCTTTTAATAAAATTATCCAATTCCAAAGGGGAGATGGAAGAAGGGTTTATTTCTGCTCTCTAAAGGGGTTAATCTCGGGGCCGCGGCACAAGGCCACCTCTTGCTCTCCGGCTGTGATAATCTGTTCCCTGACACAGCTGCCGGCAAGTGGAAGGATTGTGCGTCTCTCCAGCGGTATAAGAAATCACGCCGTGACAGCGCTTCCGTTTCATCTGTGAATGAGGCTGCCCGTCCTCGCTTCTCTCTCTCGTATTCTCTGCCACCGCGCCCCCTCCTCCTCGCCTGTCACCCACACACAGACTGAGCTCCTCATTAAATAGTCATTAACATGAATAAAGCACAATGTTCACTTTCCCCCTCTGGTTGTACAAAGCTGGCATTCGCCTGCGTTGCACCGATGGCGCTGTGATTGCCGTCTCCCCCCCCCAACACCCTCAGCTTGGCGCTCCGCTCCCCACTTCTCCGAGCGCTCGCAGCCGACCCCCTCCCCTCTCCTTGACACGGGCTGACAAGACCCATTTCCAAGATGGATTGATTCAATTTAGCAGGCATTTGGCGGGGTTGGGGAAGGTAGGGCTTCCGTGTTCCAGCAGCACTGATATGTGACTTAGTCCGGCCTAGAAATGTATTAGTCCTCTGTGTGCGGCCAGTAGCCTGGGGGGCACTGATTGGCTGGCGTTTGTTCTGTGCCCACTTTACCTGTCCAGTCCATCATCCTCTCTCTCACGCTGAACGCGCCCGGGTCCACTGACTGCTGGGTCTTCATCCTTTCTGTTGTGCCCAGAGATTCACCAGGGGTGAAAGACCCATCGCTCTTTTTGCTAGTTAAAATTCTCTTATAGTTATTGTATTCATTTTACGTTTTCCAATTCAGAGTTACCTGATTTCTGTACCGCCCTCATATTGAATGCCAATATTCCCACAACCTCCTTCCAAATCCCACCATTTACATCGGGTCAACTGCAGTCCCCTTCACTAGAATCTTCTGTCCCTACAGCATTTCTGCTGCTCTCTGTCCTCATCTACTGCACTCCACTTACCCAGTCCTCATTTACTTAACTTCAATTCTATCAGTCCTCATCTTGTAACCTCTACTACCTTCCGTGCTCATCCACTGCGCTGTACTATCCTTAGTCTTCATCTATTGCACTCTACCATCCCTTGTCCTCATCTACTGCACTCTACTATCCTTAGTCTTCATCAATTGCACTCTACAATCCCTTGTCCTCATCCACGGCACTCTACTATCCTTAGTCTTCATCTATTGCACTCTACAATCCCTTGTCCTCATCTACTGCACTCTACTATCCTTAGTCTTCATCTATTGCACTCTACAATCCCTTGTCCTCATCTAATGCACTCTAGTTTCCTTAGTCTTCATCTATTGCACTCTACCATCCCTTGTCCTCATCTACTGCACTCTACCATCCTTAGTCTTCATCTATTGCACTCTACAATCCCTTGTCCTCATTTACTGCACTCTACTATCCTTAGTCTTCATCTATTGCACTCTACAATCCCTTGTCCTCATTTACTGCACTCTACCATCCTTAGTCTTCATCTATTGCACTCTACCATCCCTTGTCCTCATCTACTGCACTCTACCATCCTTAGTCTTCATCTATTGCACTCTACAATCCCTTGTCCTCATTTACTGCACTCTACTATCCTTAGTCTTCATCTATTGCACTCTACAATCCCTTGTCCTCATCTACTGCACTCTACTATCCTTAGTCTTCATCTATTGCACTCTACAATCCCTTGTCCTCATCTACTGCACTCTACTATCCTTAGTCTTCATCTATTGCACTCTACAATCCCTTGTCCTCATCTAATGCACTCTAGTTTCCTTAGTCTTCATCTATTGCACTCTACCATCCCTTGTCCTCATCTACTGCACTCCACTATCCTTAGTCTTCATCTATTGCACTCTACCATCCCTTGTCCTCATCTACTGCACTCCACTATCCTTAGTCTTCATCTATTGCACTCTACAATACCTTGTCCTCATCTACTGCACTCTACTATCCTTAGTCTTCATCTATTGCACTCTACAATCCCTTGTCCTCAACTACTGCACTCTACTATCCTTAGTCTTCATCTCTTGCACTCTACCATCCCTTGTCCTCATCTACTGCACTCTACTATCCTTAGTCTTCATCTATTGCACTCTACAATCCCTTGTCCTCATCTACTGCACTCCACTATCCTTAGTCTTCATCAATTGCACTCTACAATCTCTTGTCCTCATCCACGGCACTCTACTATCCTTAGTCTTCATCTATTGCACTCTACAATCCCTTGTCCTCATCCACGGCACTCTACTATCCTTAGTCTTCATCTATTGCACTCTACAATCCCTTGTCCTCATCCACTGCACTCTACTATCCTTAGTCTTCATCTACTGCACTCTACTATCCTTAGTCTTCATCTATTGCACTCTACTATCCTTAGTCTTCATCAATTGCACTCTACAATCCCTTGTCCTCATCTACTGCACTCTACTATCCTTAGTCTTCATCTCTTGCGTTCTACCATCCCTTGTCCTCATCTACTGCGCTGCACTATCCTTAGTCTTCATCTATTGCACTCTACCATCCCTTGTCCTCATCTACTGCACTCTACTATCCTTAGTCTTCATCTATTGCACTCTACCATCCCTTGTCCTCATCTACTGCACTCCACTATCCTTAGTCTTCATCTACTGAACTCTACCATCCCTTGTCCTCATCTACTGCACTCTACTATCCTTAGTTTTCATCTATTGCACTCTACCATCCCTTGTCCTCATCTACTGCACTCCACTATCCGTAGTGTTCATCTATTGCACTCTACCATCCCTTGTCCTCGTGTACTGCACTCCACTATCCTTAGTCTTCATCTATTGCACTCTACCATCCCTTGTCCTCATGTACTACACTCCACTATCCTTAGTCTTCATCTATTGCACTCTACCATCCCTTGTCCTCATCTACTGCACTCTACTATCCTTAGTCTTCATCTACTGAACTCTACCATCCCTTGTCCTCATCTACTGCACTCTACTATCCTTAGTTTTCATCTATTGCACTCTACCATCCCTTGTCCTCATCTACTGCACTCCACTATCCGTAGTGTTCATCTATTGCACTCTACCATCCCTTGTCCTCGTGTACTGCACTCCACTATCCTTAGTCTTCATCTATTGCACTCTACCATCCCTTGTCCTCATGTACTACACTCCACTATCCTTAGTCTTCATCTATTGCACTCTACCATCCCTTGTCCTCATCTACTGCACTCCACTATCCTTAGTCTTCATCTATTGCACTCTACCATCCCTTGTCCTCGTGTACTGCACTCCACTATCCTTAGTCTTCATATATTGCACTCTACCATCCCTTGTCCTCATCTACTGCACTCCACTATCCTTAGTCTTCATCTATTGCACTCTACCATCCCTTGTCCTCATGTACTGCACTCCACTATCCTTAGTCTTCATCTATTGCACTCTACCATCCCTTGTCCTCATCTACTGCACTCTACTATCCTTAGTCTTCATCTATTGCACTCTACCATCCCTTGTCCTCATCTACTGCACTCCACTATCCTTAGTCTTCATCTATTGCACTCTACCATCCCTTGTCCTCATCTACTGCACTCCACTATCCTTAGTCTTCATCAATTGCACTCTACAATCCCTTGTCCTCATCCACGGCACTCTACTATCCTTTAGTCTTCATCTATTGCACTCTACCATCCCTTGTCCTCAACTACTGCACTCTACTATCCTTAGTCTTCATCAATTGCACTCTACAATCCCTTGTCCTCATCTACTGCACTCTACTATCCTTAGTCTTCATCTCTTGCACTCTACCATCCCTTGTCCTCATCTACTGCGCTGCACTATCCTTAGTCTTCATCTATTGCACTCTACCATCCCTTGTCCTCATCTACTGCACTCTACTATCCTTAGTCTTCATCTACTGAACTCTACCATCCCTTGTCCTCATCTACTGCACTCTACTATCCTTAGTTTTCATCTATTGCACTCTACCATCCCTTGTCCTCATCTACTGCACTCCACTATCCGTAGTCTTCATCTATTGCACTCTACCATCCCTTGTCCTCGTGTACTGCACTCCACTATCCTTAGTCTTCATCTATTGCACTCTACCATCCCTTGTCCTCATGTACTGCACTCCACTATCCTTAGTCTTCATCTATTGCACTCTACCATCCCTTGTCCTCATCTACTGCACTCCACTATCCTTAGTCTTCATCTATTGCACTCTACCATCCCTTGTCCTCATCTACTGCACTCTACTATCCTTAGTCTTCATCTATTGCACTCTACCCTTGTCCTCATCTACTGCACTCTACTATCCTTAGTCTTCATCTATTGCACTCTACCATCCCTTGTCCTCATCTACTGCACTCTACTATCCTTAGTCTTCATTTATTGCACTCTACTACCCCTTGTCCTCGTCTACTGCACTCTTCTATCCTCAGTCTTCATCTATTGCACTCTACCATCCCTTGTCCTCATCTACTGCACTCTACTATCCTTAGTCTTCATCTCTTGCACTCTACCATCCCTTGTCCTCATCTACTGCACTCTACTATCCTTAGTCTTCATCTATTGCACTCTACCATCCCTTGTCCTCATCTACTGCACTCTACTATCCTTAGTCTTCATCTATTGCACTCTGCCATCCCTTGTCCTCATCTACTGCACTCTACTATCCTTAGTCTTCATCCATTTTACACTACTATCCCTTGTCCTCATCTACTGCACTCTATTATCCTTAGTCTTCATCTATTTCACTTTACCATCCCTTGTCCACATCTACTGCACTCTACTATCCTTAGTCTTCATCCATTTTACACTACTATCCCTTGTCCTCATCTACTGCACTCTACTATCCTTAGTCTTCATCTATTGCACTCAACTATACTCTATCCTCTTCTACTGCACTCTACTATCCTTAGGCCTCATGCACACAGGACATTTTTTGACTGTTTTACAGCAGCTGTTTTTCCAAAGTTATCTAAAGTTAAAACAACAAGGGCTGATAGATGGAAAGATGAAAAAATGACCAAAGTTCCGCTTTAAGGATTACACTTTACAGCCTCTAATCAGGGCTGGTGCAAGGATTTTTGACACCCTAGGCAAAACCTCATTTTGCCGCCCCCTTTGGCTCCGCCCCTGACTCCACCCCCTTTGCCCTGTCCCTGTATATGATGGAGGTGGTGGAGGTAGAGATTTTTTGCAGAGCCTCTGTACCCATTTCTTTAGCCGTGGTCCACAGGCCCACACCTGTGCCCCTGGATCCGCCTCATTTTACCGCCCTGGGGTGCTGGCAGCCGCGGCTCTCCAGTGACATGAGTGATTGATGCTGAGCAGTGACGGATCAACAGCGGATGGGCGCCCCTGGTGGTAGTGGCGCCCTAGGCGGCCGCCTACTCCGCCTAGTGGTAGAGCCGGCCCTGCCTCTAATCCTCTACTATTACACTCAACTACCCCAGTTCTTATCCATTACATTCTACTGCCCCTACTTCTCATCCACTGCACTCTACTATCACTATTCCTCATTTAGTACATTCTACCATTCGTCCCCATCCTTTGCCTTTACTATCCCATGGCTTCCTCTACTGCACTTTAGGGCTTCTAGCCCCCATCTGGCACTCTCTGCTACTCCCAGTTCCCATTATCTACACCTTACTACCCCCTCTTCTCATGTACCGCACTCTACTGCCTCAGTTCATACACATTGCATTTACCTACCCCTGCTTCTCATCTACTGCTCTCCTTTCTTCTGTATCCCCCTTCACTACATTTCTCTTCCTAGTCCTTATCTACCATGTGTCACTGGCCTTAGTCTTCTTCTATTATACATTTCAGTATATTATCCTCATCTGATTCTCCTAGTCCTTAGCTCCTTCACTCTACTGTCTCTAGTTCTCATTGCCTACAACCCACCACTGTGCTTTCTCTAGTCCTTATCTTTTATATCTGCTTTCACCTAATACTGATCTGCCACACCTTAATCCCCAACTTCTGATTTACTACGCTGACCCCCACCCCCCTCAGCTCTTTATCTCCTACCCTGCCCTTCCTAACGCCTCTTCTCTTCTACTACACTTTACTCCCACCAGTTTATAATTTACTATACTCTGCTTCTACAACTCCTGATTTACTATACTCCACTCTCCCCCCTTCCCTCTGCTTACCCTGATTTACTGTACTTTACTCCCTCGTCTCCATGTCTGCTACCACCTAGTAGCTTTGGAGCATTCCTGTTTCCTATCTCCTGCATGCACTCTTCTGTAATGATGCATCAGAATTATTAATGTGCATCATCGAGCTGCCATGTATGTAGTCCACCATGGTGTGAGTCTGGCCTGCAGGATGAGGGATTTCCAAACCAATGAAAATGGGGATCATTGTCTCGAACTTAAAACCGTCTAGTCTTTGACATGTTTCTGGACCACATAGGACCGAACAGAGGAGTGGTCTGATTGTGGCGGTCAATGTGAAGGCCAAATGCTCTCCCTTCTGGGTATGAACCACGTATGGGTTGGGATCTTTGTGTGACGTGTCCCTCAGATTTCCTCCTGTCTGGGCTTACTGTCACACGTGGCATATCTTCCAGGGGCTCACGTGTGTTCTCGCCTGCAGGCGAACAAACACGCCGTACACCTTATACCATTCCATCATACTGGGAATTAAACTATTTACTATTCGTTATAATTGGCACTTATTTTTGGCATCAACCTCCTCTGTATTATAATTCTGTTTTCCAAGGAAGGGTAAGACTTCATTTTCTGAGTCTGAATTTATTTCTCAGCTATAGAAAGTCCCAACTCCACCTCCTGTTGATGTCTCAGTCTTAGAACTTTAGACCCAAGGAAACATCGTTAAGATAACATTCCTGCATGCCATGGTTTAAGTGGTGTCTCCAGTGAAGGGGCCTGTTACTTCCACGTCATACAAACACATTGTAGACAATTTTGCTATTCTTACCTTGTGGTAACAGTTTGGAGAAGACCCTTTTAGGTGGGCCCTAACACTGGAAGGTGGAGTCCCTGGTCATGTGACCACTGCCCCACCGGTTCATGATTGGAAATGGTGATCGGGAGATGTTGGTGACAGCTCGGTAAGTGTGCTTCCAGCACACAACAGTGTAGCCCTATATAATATTGTAGACAATTGTGCTCCTCCAACCTTGTGGTAACAGTTTGGTGAAGACCCTTTTCTGCTCCACCATGATTGTACCCCTTTGTACAAAGCCAGCTCCATAAAGACATGGTGTGACCAGTTTGGTGTGGAGGAACTTGAGTGTCCTGAACAGATCCCTGACATCAACCCTACTGAGCAGCTTTGGGATGAATTGGAATGGCAATTGTGAGCCAGGTTTTCTCATCCAACATCAGTACCTGACCTCACAAATGGGCCCAATTTCCCACAGACACCCCCCAAAATCTTGTGGAACGTCCCAGAATGTCCATGGGGGGGGGGCATCTTCAGATTGATGATTATGGGGGAGGAGGTAGTGCCATGTTAATGGCCTTGGGGGTGGTG
>BLSH010036936.1:414015-428525 GCA_018402905.1 Glandirana rugosa
CCCCCCTCTTTTCCGTACGCCGGGAGACACTAGACACCAAAGCATTTTACGTGGAAGCAACTTTACGTAGTCATCTGCCCTTCCGCTGATCGCATCTTCTCTACATTTTCTCAAACCACAGATCACAGAGGGCCGCATGCCTTTTCTCCCCCCCATAACCCTGGGCACTGCCAGCTGTTTCTCCAGCGATTGCCGGCTGCGGCGGGAAGTCGCTGTTGACTCTCTGATATCTCCCTCTGCAGAGATGTTTGTGGTCACCCGGGATGTCAGACAGATAACCAGCTGCCTGTGGTTTCCACTAACTGCGGAGACGAAGCGTTGCGGCAATAGATGCCTCCACATTTGCCCCATCAGCATGTGGCGCCGGCTGAGCGGGCCCCGGTCCTTGTCTCCGGCTGAGGACCATCTTCTTATCTCCTGGTACAGAGGACATGCTCTTTGTTTGGCGGTAGCCCCGGCGTTTCATCGCGCTCTTTTGTCACTCTTCCTGCTCCCTCTCCAGGACAGGCCATGGGGGACGAGCGCCGCTCCTCAAGGGGGCCGATGATAGGAGCTCGCAGCCCCGTTTCCTTTGGCTGAGGTTACTTATCTCTCCTGTCCAGGGGGCTCTTATCAGTCCGCAGCTCTGTGTGGTCACAATCTAAGCAAATCCTGGAATACAGGAGGGAGCCGCCACTTCCAACGTGCCACAAGCCGCTCTCCGTTCCCATTTTTCTTATCTCACAAAACATCACGAGAAGCAGGAGTCGTTTTTTTTTTACCATTTTCTGAACAAAAAAAAAAAAGGTGATAAATGCTAAAAAATTTGGAAAGATCGACAATTAATTCAAGGGGCTGTTTGCTGCCAGAGAGACATAAAATGGGGGGAGGTTTGGACCCTCCGTCGCGTTCTCATTACAGTTCATGTGTATGAGTAGAGTCTACGGAGAGCGACCAGGGTGGTGGCAGCACCTGCGCACCTCTCCTCCACCTACCTTCTCTTTTAAGCCTGTTTCACATGGGCTTAAGCTGGTATCATAGTAGTGTGAATAGCAAGCTTTGGCAAAGCATTTGCAGAGCTTTCAACAAATTTTGTTAAAGCTTTTAAAGAACCATTCAGGGTACGTTCACATTGGGGGCAGGTTTAAAATCAAAGTTCAAACCCACATTTCATTGTGAGTTCAGGGGGCGATTTGAAAGACATCTATGCGGGTTCATGCACAGATGTCTATTGAAATCGCCCCCAAAGTCTCCAAAAGTAGTGCTGGTGCGGCGCCGCAAAGTCGGGCGGTGCCGTTGCCAGCAATAGGCTGCGATGTGTGTCAAGTCGTCCCAGTTTGTAATTGTTGATCACAGACCCTAATGGGGAGTGCTGATTGCCACTTTATACAAGCTGCTAGCAGGCTTCAGCGGGTTTTCAACCAGCTTCAAGAAGTGCTGAAGCCTGCTAGCAGCTTGTTTAAAGTAGCAATCAACACTCCCATTAGGATCTGTGATCAACAGTTACAAAATGGAGTTGAATGGTTCTTTAAAAGCTTTAACAAACCTTGTTGAAAGTTCTGCGAATGCTTTGCCAAAGCTTGATGTTCAGACAAGCTGAATCCTGTGTGAAACGGGTCTTAGACCCCTTTCACACTGAGGCGGCTTTCAGGCGTTTTAGCGCTAGAAATAGCCTCTGAAAAGCAACTGAGAGCCGCCTCCCATTGATTCCACTGGGTGCTTTCACACTGGGGCGGTGCGCTTGGGGGATGTTAGGAAAAGTCCTGCAAGCAGCATCTTTGGGGCGGGTTTGAAGCACTTAAAATAGCACTTCAAAAAAGCCCCTGCCCATTGAAATGAACGGGCAGCGCTTCCGAAGCGCCTGAAAAGTGCTTCGGAAGCGCCGCAAAACTGGTCTTCTTTGGGTTTTTTAAGGTCACGTGACCTTAAAGAAAAACAGCCTGCTAGTGCCCAAAAACCGCCACTAAAGCACTGCGAAAATAACCGGCGATTTAGCGCTGTTTTAGCCGCGCTGCAGTATGAAAGGGATCTGAAAGTACCCATCAGCTCCAGTTTGTACATTTTTAATACAGATCCTAATGGGAGTGCTGTTTAGCATTTTAAACAAGCTGCTAGCAGGCTTCAGCTTTTCTTGTAGCTTGTTGAAAACCCGCTGAAGCCTGCCAGCAGCTTGTTTAAAGTGGCAATCAACACTCCTATTAGGATCAACAGCCACAATCTGTGCCCCCATTACATTGAGAAGCATCCAGTGATTATGTCACTGATTCTAAAATAAGGTATAAAATGAAAATAGCAAGGCTTTAATTAATCATTTTAATAGCATGTTGATTGTTGATGGGGGAGGGGGGGGGGAGGAACCATACAAGGCAGAAGATTAAACGTGGTTTAGTCTTTGTCCTGAATGCAAAGGGCTTCATTTCTGTTGTGTCCTCCAAGCGCTTAACCCACATAGAGAGATTTTGATCATCGCACCTGTGTATGGCCGTTTCTTGACCTTGATGTGGTAGAAAGAGGCCTGCTAGAACACAGAGTCCACCCCAGAATACCTGATCTTGGTTCAGTCCTCTCCCAGCCCTGATGAAGGGGGATTGGAGAAGTCCATGAAACGCATCGGTTTCCTTTTGATTCTTGTAATGATTAAAATGTGACTGGACTGCCACCCATAGATTTGATTCTCTCCTCCTTCCTCCTCCACATACTGCTAGTCTGGTCAGAGTATTCTGTTTTTCTGTACACAGATGAGGAATTATTTGCTTAACAAAACAGGTGTTTTGCTGCCGCTGGTAATCCTGGCAGAGGTTATGTTGGCACCTGACTATCCTGTGATCATAAATTCACCTGCACAGGGAACTGCAAAACGTCTGTGCTGCCTGTAATGTCCAATCAGATCCCAGCTGTGGTTTTATCTACTGCAGTTAGAAGAGGAAGTCCCCCTTACATCAGTGCCCCCTTTACATCACAGCCCCCATAAGGCTTCCTCTTATAATAGAGTTCCCCTGTAGATCACAGTCTCCATCAGAGTCCCACCTCTTTACATCAGGGTTCCCATCAAAGTCCCCCCTTATATCAAGGTCTCTATCAATGTTTCCCTTTCATCAGAGTACCCCTTATATCAGGATCTCCAGCAGAGTCCCCTTTTACATCACTGTCCCCATAAGGCTTCCTCATATCAAAGTTCCCATCAGAGTTCCCCCTTACATCAAGGTCCCCATCAATGTTCCCCTTTCATCAAAGTCCCTATCAGTGTACCCCTTATATCAGGGTCCCCATCAGAGTCCCTCTTTACATCACTGTCCCCATAAGGGTTTCCCTTATATTAGAGTTCCCCTGTAGATCACAGTTCCAACCTATTACATCAGGATAAACATCAGAGTCCCACCTTGTTACATCAGGGTCCCCATCAGAAGCCCTGCTTACATCAAGGTCCCAATCAGAGTACCCCCGTACATCATGGTCCCTATCAATGTCCCCCTTTCATCAGAGTCCCTGTCAGTGTACCCCTTATATCAGGATCCCCATCAGAGTCTCACCTTATTACATTAGGGTCCCCATCAGAGTCCCCCTTTACATCACTGTCCCCATAAGAGTGCCCCTTATATTAGAGTTTCCATTAGAGTTCCCTCGTAGTTCACAGTCCCCATCGGAGTCCCACCCTATTACATCAGGGTCCCCATCAGAGTCCCTCCTTACATCAAGGTCCTCATCAGAGTCCCTCATTATATCAGGGTCCCCATCAGTGTTCCCCTTTCATCAGAGTCCCATCAGTGTACCCCTTACATCAGGGTCCCTATTATGTCTGTGCTGCCTGTATTGTCCAGTCAGATCCCAGCTGTGGTTTTATCTACTGAAGTTACATCAGGGTCCCCATCAGAGGCCCCCTTTACATCAGGCACCTGACTATCAATGTTCTCCTTTCATCAGAGTCCCAATTAATGTACCTCTTATATCATGGTCCCTATCAGAGACCACCTTTACATCACTGTCCCCATAAGGGTTCCCCTTATATTAGAGTTCCCATTAGAGTTCCCCTGTATATCACAGTCCCCATCAGGGTCTCCCCTTACAGCAAGGTCCCCATCAATGCTCCCCTTTCATCAGAGTCCCTATCAGCGTACCCCCTTATATCAGGGTCCCCCTTTACATCACTGTCCCCATAATGGTTCCCCCTTATATTACAATTCCCATTAGAGTCCTTCTTTGGATTACAGTCCCCATCAGAGTCCCGCCTTATTACATCAGGGTCCCCATCAGAGTCCCCCTTTACATCACAGTCCTCATCAGGGTTCCAATTGCATCAGAGCCCCCCTTCCCCTTAGATCAGAGTCCCCCATTACATGGGGGGGGGGGGGATGTTTGATGCAGAGACTATAGACAACCTCCACTGACTTTATTCTTCAAGCTTAAAGCGGAGTTCTACCCAAAAGTAGAACTTCCGCTTTAAGTGCAGCTGACCCCCTGGCATGTCATTTTTTTTTTTGGGGGGGGGGGGGAGCAGCGGGTACCTAGTCTTCATAGGCACCCGCTTCCTCACCTCTCCCCCCTCCCTCCCTGCATTCTGGGACACATCATGGGTCCCAGAAGATTGCCCGGCCATTCACAACACGCGGCTTGCGCATGCGCAGTGTGCGCCTGGCTGTGAAGCCACAGCCGGGCGCCCACACTTGTGATGCCAGCGCCGGTGAGGGGGAGAGGAGCTAAGCATCGGGCGACCGCATCGCTGGACCGGGGTACAGGTGAGTGTCTGATTATTAAAAGTCAGCAGCTGCACTTTTTGTAGCTGCTGACTTTTACCTGGGTGGAATTCTGTTTTAAGTAGAACCTAGCTGCAGATTAGATAAAGTCTTGTAGTGTGCAGGATGTGGCCCGCAGGCCGTAGTTTGGAGACCCCTGCTGTAGGGTCACAACTGTATCTAGATCACCCCCTCACCCCTTATACTTACCTGAGCCCTCTCTCGCTCCAGTGCTGTGCCCCGTCTGTAGCGGCTCTCTCCCTGCTCACAGAGGCAGCAGCGGGAGCTATTGGCTCCTGCTGCTGTCATTCAAATTCTGTGAGCAGGGGGCGGGGCGAGCCGTGCTGTCTGTGTCTATGTACGCAGGCAGCACACCTCAGGAGCAAGCCCGCAGGTGGTCCCCTGTAGGAAACTGCTTACTATAGCGGTCCACTGAGAGGAGGGGAAGCGGAGAAGAGGAGGTATGGGGATGCTCTGTGCAAAACCACTGCACAGAGCAGGTAAGTATCAGGTTTTTATCACGTAAAAAAGAAAATTTGGTAGCTTTACAATCTCATTAAAGTTTCTGTGCCCGGAGTTCAGATCTGGTGACAGAATACAGCATATATACAGTATCTCACAAAAGTGAGTACACCCCCCACATTTTTGAAAATATTTTATTATACACCCTGTTCCAAATTATTATGCAAATTCTATTTCAGTGTCACAAAGATTAAATATTTTGGTTTTCAGTTTAACTCATGGATGGCATTGTGTGTCAGGGCTCTTTTGATCAGTGAAAACAATCTATAATATAGAGCTTCACAGGTTGCCACTGGAGTCCTCTTCCCCTCCTCCATGATGACATCACAGAGCTGGTGGATGTTAGAGACCTTGCGCTCCTCCACCTTCCATTTGAGGATGCCCAACAGATGCTCAATAGGGTTTAGGTCTGGAGACGCTTGGCCAGTCCATCACCTTTACCCTCAGCTTCTTTAGCAAGGCAGTGGTCGTCTTGGAGGTGAGTTTGGAGTCGTTATGTTGAAATACTGCCCTGTGGCCCAGTCTCCGAAGGGAGGGGATCATGCTCTGCTTCAGTATGTCACAGTACATGTTGGCATTCATAATTCCCTCAGTGAACTGTAGCTCCCCAGTGCCGGCAGCACTCATGCAGCCCCAGACCATGACACTCCCACCACCATGCTTGACTGTAGGCAAGACACACTTGTCTTTGTACTCCTCAACTGGTTGCCGCCACACACGCTTGACACCATCTGAACCAAATAAGTTTATTGTGGTCTCACCAGACCGCAGGACATGGCTCCAGTAATCCATGTCCTTAGTCTGCTTGTCTTCAGCAAACTGTGGGGTTTTTTGTGCATCATCTCCAGAAGAGGCTTCCTTCTGGGAGGACAGCCATGCAGACCAATTTGATGCAGTGTGCGGCGTATGGTCTGAGCACTGACAGGCTGACCCCGCACCCCTTCAACCTCTGCAGCAATGCTGGCAGCACTCATACGTCTATTTCCCAAAGACAACCTCTGGATATGACGCTGAGCACTGCACTCAACTTCTTTGGGCGACCATGGTGAGGCGCTGTTCTGAGTGGAACCTCTCCTGTTAAACCACCGTATGGTCTTGGCCACCGTGCTGCAGCTCAGTTTCAGGATCTTGGCAATCTTCTCATAGCCTAGGCCAACTTTATGTAGAGCAACAATTCTTTTTTTTCAGATCCTTAGAGAGTTCTCTGCTATGAGGTGCCATGTTGAACTTCCAGTGACCAGTATGAGAGAGTGAGAGCAATAACACCAAATTTAGCACACCTGCTCCCCATTCACACCTGAGACCTTGTAACACTAACGAGTCACATGACACCGGGAAGGGAAAATGACTAATTGGGCGAAATTTGGACATTTTCACTTAGGGGTGTACTCACTTTTGTTGCCAGCGGTTTAGACATTAATGGCTGTGTGTTGAGTTATTTTGAGGGGACAGCAAATTTACACTGTTATACAAGCTGTACACTCACTACTTTACATTGTAGCAAAGTGTCATTTCTTCAGTGTTGTCACATGAAAAGATAGAATAAAATATTTACAAAAATGTGAGGGGTGTACTTACTTTTGTGAGATACTGTATATATATATTGTTGTATTCCACTTTATGTATTGTGTAGTGCTGGAGCATGTCTCCCGTCTGTGTGTAGAAATGACTGCTATACAAAGCGCTGCTCCAGCCAATTAGCGATATTAGAATGAGGATCCTTGCTCTCCGTGGCCCGCTCTGCCTGTTGAAGTGCCGGTAAGCGATACGGCCGCTCGTCTCCGCCTCGCCGCTGAGCTTTCATTAAAAATGGAAAATTGCTACTTGATTCATTAGAGAGGCGAAGGAAGGGGGGGGGGCGCCACTAATGCCTTCATTACGGGAAGAGAGGAGTGCAGGGGCCAATAGGCTATGCCAGCCCACCATGGCGAGAGCGAGGTAATGCGCCGCCGCTTACAACAGGTGGGAGAGCTCTTAAAGGGCAAGGCGACCATGCGGGGAGGTGGGGGGAGGGGGCAGGATGGCAGCTGGCGGTATGGGCAGAGCAGCAGCTGGCAAAATGCCTTGATCACAATATCAAATATATAAAATCAGGCAAGATGACCTAAAACCAGCCAAGCCAGGGCGCTGCAACTGCAGACTGCGCGTCTGATGCATGCTGCAATCATTGCATGCTCCTGAGGCTGACCTAGCATCAGATACATGTTTATGTTAAATCCATGCATGCATGTCTCAGTGTAACCCTTCCAGGGATGTATTCCCTCTCACAGAGATCACAGTACTCCCCCTGACAATGCCTTCATCTATTTTTTTCTCCGTAGAAGGAAGGCGCCATGTATATTTAGGCATCATTTAGGGTCACTGTCTACTTCCTGAAGTGAGATTCTGGCCCAGAGGTGACACGATCCTGTAAATGCAGGTGTGCTCACAGTTGTCTGACACAGATCTGTCCCCCAATGCAGCCTTGTTAGTTGCTACACAGTTTCAGTGTTGCAGTCTGAACACTGTGGGAGGGGAGACTGAGGAAATGCTTCTTCCTTGCTGCAGAAGACTGATGACATCATCTCAGCCTAGGCAGAGTCACTGGTACTGGGGGAGTTGAGACTGAGGAAATGCTTCTTCCTTGCTGAGGATGACATCATATCAGCTTAAGCAGAGTCACTGGCATTGCAGGAGGGGAGACTGAGGAAATGCTTCTTCCTTGCTGCAGAAGACCGATGACATCATCTCATCCTAGGCAGAGTCACTGGCACTGGGGGAGGGGAGACTGAGGAAATGCTTCTTCCTTGCTGCAGAAGACTGATGACGTCATCTCAGCCTAGGCAGAGTCACTGGCACTGGGGGAGGGGAGACTGAGGAAATGCCTCTTATTTACTTCAGAAGGCTGATGACATGTCAGCGTAGGCAGAGTCACTGGCACTGGAAAAGGGGAGACTGAGGAAATGCTTTTTCCTTGCTGCAGAAGACTAGTGTCATCACCTCAGCCTAGGCAAAGTTGCTGGCACTGGGGGAGGGGAGACTGAGGAAATGCTTCTTCCTTGCTGCAGCAGACTGATGACATCATCACAGTCTTGATGTCATCCCTGACTCCACTGTCAACTCGATTTTTTCCCCAGTTGGTAGAAGGACAGCAATATGGCTTCTCTACTTATTTTGTACAGATTATTTTAGAAGTAATTCACGAATTACAATACTATTGTGCCCATTGGTAGGGGTGTGACAAGACCTGTAATCTAACTGCAGCAGACAAAGACCAGGTCTCCGCCTCTGCTAGATGGGGATGTGCTGTGTGGCAAAGCTGTTTACATCTCAGAACTGGATGGACATAGAAGCAAATCCTTTAACAATAAAATCAGATCCCCTGTATGTGCTTTATCTTTGCCTGGCATTCGGCTTTAATATATTTTGGGTAATAACCTTCTTTATAGTGAATAAGGGACACTGCTTGTTATTTCCTTGGGGTTGTGCGGGGACACGAAGCGGAGATGGATTGCCACTGATACCCCCAGGGGTGAGCGCAAACGGCTGCCCCGCGGCGTTCGGGGGTTCATTGCGGCAGAGCGCGCTCTCCCGATTGCGATGAGCTCTTCTCTCACATCTGCTTCCTGTTGGCATTCTTTTACGGCCCTCTTTAATTCCCCGGGATTACACGTACAGCCGAGGTAATTAATGGTCAGGCCTCCTCTACTGTATCTGATAATGGCAGGCGCTGTAAAAATTAATTTGCAAACATGTCATTAGGCGGCAGCCGTACAGGCAATAAACCTGTAATTACAGCCCGGTCCGCGGCCAGGACACGGGGGGGGGGAGAGGGGAGGCAAAACACCAATCTGTTCCTTTCCTGTCACCGCCGCTAAACAACCCAAGCTTGACGGAGCTCCCGCGTTCTGCTCAATAGCCAATCGCACCCCGGCTCCTCATTTCTACAGTTCTGGCGATAAACCTTAACGACCGCTCCGCTCCGACCGCCAAATATAAAGATGAGACGCATTTCCAATGGCCAAAGACTTGCATGGTTGATGGACCAGAGATGGCGTTCGCCCAATCTTGTGTTTGGGTGGAGCAGATAAAGATCTTCTACCTGTGTGGGGCCTCTGCGGGAAACGCCCATTTCGCGCTTTCTACGAATAAATTATGGAGTGCGGGGTAGGGGTTTGGCGGGACTTTTTTCCCCAGCACTATACCTCATGTTGGACCTCTTTGTTTTCTTATGTCAATGCAACAATAGACAGCTACAGTATTGTATAGGCCGGTTTAGAGGCACCTATAAGTGTGGGCCTCGTACTTTGTTCCTACTGTCCTTTCATTAACAAAGAGATTCCGTTTTCTCCACCTCTAGCAGATCTTTCCCGCTCACATCATTCATTAATTGCAATACCAGATACCTTGTCTATGTGATCACCTGCCGATTTGTCAGATCCAGTACCCGTCGGTTGAGGGATCATCTACAGTCTTGGTTCCCAACCCTGTCCTCAAGTACCCCCAACAGACCATGTTTTGGGAATTTCTCTTAGATAAAGTAGCTGTCCAAAATACCAAGCCATTGACTCTAATTTAAAGCACCTGTGCAAGATAAAGGAAAACCTGAAAACATGGCCTGTTGGGGGTACTTGAGGACAGGGTTGAGAACCACTGGTCTACAGCATTGGTTCTCAACCCTGTCCTCATGTACCCCCAACAGGCCATGTTTTGGGAATTTCTCTTAGATAAAATAGCAGTCCAAAATACCAAGCCATTGGCTCTGATTTAAAGCACCTGTGCAAGATAAAGGAAAACCTGAAAACATGGCCTGTTGGGGGTACTTGAGGACAGGGTTGAGAACCACTGGTGTACAGCATTGGTTCCCAACCCTGTCCTCAAGTACCCCCAACAGGCCATGTTTTGGGAATTTCTCTTAGATAAAATAGCAGTCCAAAATACCAAGCCATTGACTCTGATTTAAAGCACCTGTGCAAGATAAAGGTAAACCTGAAAACATGTCCTGTTGGGGGTACTTGAGGACAGGGCTGAGAACCACTGGTCTACAGGACCATCTGCTGGACATAGACAAGGATCATTGCTAGACATTGGATAGGTTGTCACCAGAAATGTATCATCTCTAGTGATTCGGGGAATAGAGACGACCACTATGCCAATAAGGGGTGGTGCCAAATTTGGTATCTCATGCTGTTTTCACTTGGGTTTTGCCCACATCCCTCCATTAGTATCTACAGCCAATGAGACAATAATAATTGTTTATATATCAGTTGGGGTTCTACTGATTTTTTCCCAGGTTTGAAGGTTATCCGTTAAACTTGCTTTTATGGTATTTATGTTGGATGTACTGCATTTCATGTTTCTTCTGGTCGTGCTTTTTGCGTGATTGGAGGACGTATGTAATAGGCTGATGGCGCTAGAGGGGAGTCACACCCACCTTGATGGATAGCATTTGTATTTATAATCATTTCTATTCCTTCATTATCCTGGTTGGAGAACGTTTATTGATCGTTAGAGATACATATGAAATTATCAATGCTTTTATTGTATCGTTCCCAATAAGGAATTTTTTAAGATGTTCATATACAATATCCCACAAAAGTAAGTACACCCCTCACATTTTTGTAAATATTTTATTCTATCTTTTCATGTGACAACACTGAAGAAATGACACTTTGCTACAATGTAAAGTAGTGAGTGTACAGCTTGTATAACAGTGTAAATTTGCTGTCCCCTGAAAATAACTCAACACACAGTCATTAATGTCTAAACCGCTGGCAACAAAAGTGAGTACACCCCTAAGTGAAAATGTCCAAATTGGGCCCAAATTGTCAATATTTTGTGTGGCCACCATTATTTTCCAGCACTGCCTTAACCCTCTTGGGCATGGAGTTCACCAGAGCTTCACAGGTTGCCACTGGAGTCCTCCTTTACAAAAATGTGAGGGGTGTACTCACTTTTGTGAGATACTGTATATATACACACACACATAGACTGTATACACATGCACAGATATATACACACATACCAGTATACACACACATATATACACACACACGCACACACATAGGCACACACATATACACACACATACACATGCACACACATATACACACACACACACATACACACGCACACACATATACACGCACACACATACACACGCACACACATATACACACACACACATATACACACACACACACACACACACACATATACATACACACACACACACACATATATACACACACACACACACATATACACACACACACACACACACACACACATATACACACACACACACACATATACACACACACACACACACACACACACACACACATATACACACGCACACACACACACCACACATATACATATACACACACACACATATACACACACATATAAATACACACGCACACACACATACGCACACACATATACACACGCACACACACACACACATATACATATACACACACACATACACACACACACATATACACACACATATAAATACACACGCACACACACATACACACACACATACACACACATATACACACGCACATACACACGCACACACATACACACACATACATATACACACGCACACACACTTGTTCACACACTGTCTGCAGCTCATGAATTAATCATGTGGTCTTTGGCTAATTAGGATGTGACAGTCCTTTGGCTTTTTTTTCTCACCCATCATTTGTGTTTTCTCATAGACTAATTGGCTTTGTTTTTTGGAGTCTCTAGGGTGGGGGTTGGGGGTTGCTGACAGGAAGAGCCGGTGCTGTCAGGCTGTGGAAAGTGAGAGGTTAACAGCGGTCGGGTTGTCGCATTCTCGCCTCGGATAGAAGCAGGAAGCCCGCTGTGCTTTGTGGTGACAAAAATGTCATCAGAGATATAACTTACCTCTGCCTTTGGGTTGCCCAGCCTCGCCCCCTGCAGGTGGGTTCAGTTGCCACCCATGCTGAACGATGTCTTGTTAATTGCATTGACACATCCACGACGCGCTCCAAAAATAGGCATGGAAACAGCAGCAGCTTTGTCACCCACAGTGGGGATCTGGCCAAACATTTCCTACCTGGCTGATTCCATTTTCATCCCTTTTTGGGATGTCCAAATCCCACCAGTGAGGCTTCACCACATCCCAGCAACAAAGCACCTGGATTCATCAATGGCAGCATTGCCTAGGAGGCGCTCAGTCATGCGTAAGCCGGGTGCACACTGCACACTTCTCCATGCAATCCAGCGGGCTGCACAGAAGAAACAAACTGCCAGCTCTGGGTGGAGCCGCTGTACCAACAATGCAATGTTAGTCCAGTGATCTCCCCCGCTGAGCTGCTCTGTTCTGACAAGGGAACTTTTTCAGTCATTCCCCTTCAATAGAAGCTGGACTGACTCCACTGCACACAATGCCACCCGACATTCAGCCCGTGGGTACTACTGGGCATTAGAAAATCGGGAGTCGGTCAGACAGACCAACATACAAACGGGCCGATTGTCAGACGTTTTTTTTTGTAAACGGCAAATATTCTACATTCTACCCATGTGCACGGGGCTTTGGGGAATGCTGAAATGACCCACATTCATGTCAGTTCAGTGACCACTTTGGCATTCCTTTAACACATTTTAAGGCTCCTTAAATGCAAATGCAGCATTATGAATCCGGAAATCTCCCCATTGTGGGAGGGGCAGAGACACAAACTACTGCAGGAAATCCCCCCATTGTGGGAGGGGCAGAGACACAAACTACTGCAGGAAATCTCCCCATTGTGGGAGGGACAGAGACACAAACTACTGCAGGAAATCTCCCCATTAGAGTTTCTGAGACATGTAAGAATCCAGTGAATTATATGACTCTCCAATGTCCACAGAAACATGAAATTTCAGTTTTGTCTGAGGTTGGCCTTTTATCGGTCCTTTGTGGTGTATTTCCCCCATCATCCCCTAGTATCCTGCAGACTTGGCTAGACATCCTGAGCCGTGGGACACTCGCTGAGCTGGGCGTACTTCAGTTCTCGCCCTCTGGGGGGCAGACGTGTTTGGTCAGCCTTGGCAGAACTGTTTACCCGGCTGGACAAAATCCACACAAAGTCCTCTCCAAATGTCAGCGCTGTGCTGCTTTAGCAATAAAATGGTGTTTTGGATGGAAGTCAATATTGACTGAGAAGCCGAGTATCTGAATTGTTACAGCCAGCCCCACGCACGGTGCATCCCCACATTGTCTCGGGTCGCTCCAGGCATATAAAATGTCTTTAGAATATATTCCTCAATAGCCAAGAAGGATATACAGTAATTCCATGTTCTCTGCAACAGATGCCTTTGAAAACCCAGATATTACCTTGTAAAAGTAGCAGTGACATCATCACTGTACACAGCTTGAGCAGAGATGTGGGAGGGGCCAAGATGACCCCACCTACTACAGGCTGTCTGCAGAAAACTACAGGAAGGGGCGGAGACAAGACCAGTCAAGAGCAGCAGGATAGTTTAGGGGGTAGAAATGGTCTTCCCAATCAGCCTGTTATGCCAGATATCAATCTTAACTAAAAGCCAAGAGAGGGTGGACCGGCCCTTTAAGAAAAATACATATAAAGAAAGCTGGAAATGTTTATCTTTTTTCATGTGACAGCTCCTTGTTTCTGTAAATCTTCAGGCTGCTGCAAATCGGAAGTTAATATTGAAAGTGCTTGTGAATAGCAGATAGTTAAAATAAGTGGTCATGAAAATGAATCTGGCATCAGATCTGTTGGATGCAACTTGCTGAGTAATGTGTCAGTGTAACCCTTCCAGGTATTCATTACTTCTCACTGACATCACAGGACTCCCCCTGACAATGCCTTCATCTGCTTTTCTCTCCAGAAGACAGCACCATCTTTGTTCAGGCATCATCCTGGGTCACCATCTACTTCCTGCACTGAGATGCCGGCTCAGAGATGACACAATCAAGTAAATCCTGGTGCCTGTGCAGTCTATGGCTGTTTTCACAAATGTCTGACACAGGTCAGCCCTCGCCGCATTATTTCACCTTGTGACTTGGTACAAAGTTGCAGTGTTGCAGTCTGATCACTGGGGGAGGGGAGACCGAGGAAATGCTTCCTCCTGACTGCCTGCAGCAGACTGATGACATCATCTCGGCCTAGGCAGAGTCATTGATTGGAGATCAAGGATGGCTTTTTAATGATAAAAGGTAAAGCTTTATTTTTATGGAAGAGTCACGTCCTTCATCTACCACTGGGTCCTACTACGGACTTGTTTCTACCACGACAGAAGACCTCTCTTTTC
>BLSH010036936.1:468908-497560 GCA_018402905.1 Glandirana rugosa
AGCTCACCATCCATGCCCACCTGGTTTTATAATAGATATTGATGTTATGAAGCAAAACAAATATGATACAATGTGGTAAAATAATTTAATGTTAATAGCAACAAAGGAGGTGCAGCCTGATCAGTGCCCATCAATGCAGCCTTACCAGTGCCCATCAATGTAGCCTCACCAGTGCAGAAAGAGGAGAGCCGCTGGATTACAAAGAGCGGGGATCTCCTGCTTACCTGGCGCAGACGCTGTCATATGAAGTCCCACCTCCTGGACCGGATCTTATAATAAACATCATCCATGGTAGGGCTGGCCCTGGGCGGCCCCCTCTGCTTGCAGTTAGTTGGCGGCCATGCCCCTGACCCCTACTGCCTCCACAAAAAGAAAATATTGTCAGCGGGCAACAGCCGCCAGCCATTTTGAATGTAAGTTGGGGTGGCCTGGGGGGCAATTGCCACCCTGCCCCCTGGCCCAGCCCTCCCCTGGAGGTGGTACATGGTCCCAGCAAGGATCGCTGCCTATACACCGGGAGCATCCTCTTTGTGTTTTCGGGGCTGCGGACAGGAGGGGGCGGTGTACCACATCTGGGGGCAATGCCCTAAGGTGTGGCGGTACTGGATAAGGGTGTATAATTTCATATACTCACTCACCCAAGTTAACCAGGTTAAGTCTCTAAGACAGGCTCTGCTGGGTTGTAAGGTGGAGAATGCATCCAAAGCTCAGAGGCGCCTTGTAACCTTTATATCCATGTCAGCCAAAATTATCATTGCAAAATCTTGGAAGTCAGCTTGCCTGCCATTCGAATAACTCAAGCATAAACTTTCCTGGATCATAGTAAATGAGCGCATGACAGCGATCCTACTCAATAAAAATCAGTGGTTTGAAAAGGTTTGGGACCCATGGCTCAGATATTTGAACGGAGGTCCAAGGGCCATGTCGGATTAGCGGGGGCCCAGGATGGTGGGGCTCGGGGTCATACTTGAATTTGTCTTTTCCTTTCTTCTCTTTCTCTTTCCTCTTTATTTCCAGTTTGGAATGGGTTTCTACTCACACTGATTGTGAGGACATTATTTCAAAATAGTTTGCGACATTTATAAGTCTGAGTAATGTTTAATAATGGTCGCCATATTGATATGTATGTCAATTGCAAGTAATTTGTATTATTTGTCACAACTTTTACACATTTCTTTGGGAAAATCCAAGAAAAAATATTGAAACATAAAAAGAAATCCCGACATGCCACAATATACAGCAATAATAGAATTTATCAGTGACTTTGCCTAGGCTGAGATGATGTCATCAGTCTGCTGCAGGCAGGAGGAAGAATTTCCTCAGTCTCCCCTTCCCCAGTGATCAGACTGCAACCTTGTAACTTTGTTACAGATCGCCTCTCACCTGGTGACTTGCTACATAGTTACAATGTTGCCGTCTGATCACTTGAACGTGCGGTATATATCTGTTGCCAATTCTTCTTTAGCAAAGGGAATGGTAGCTACTTTGCTGGGGGTTCTGTAGAGAAGCTGCTGGTATAGAATTGACCGGATATGAGAAGCGACGCCGCTTGTTCTTCTCTTCTACCACAAAAATGCAGACGTTGTATTAAAAAGGAGACGTGCCACACAGTGCTCAGAGCCATTTATCTCCCCACCCTGACTGCAGGTGACACGAGGGAGCCTTGTCTCTTGGTATTTATAGACATGTCAGAGGGAAAGGTGACAAATTGGACGTCCGCCCTTGTTAATGACCTGATCGGATGTGACAGCGGCGCTGGGTACGCTTTGCAGATATGATAGAGTGTCTGCTTTATAAAAGCTATTCAGAGGCTCTGGAAGTGGCTGGTAATATACAGGCTGGGCTAATAGAAAAGGGACTCATTGACATTAATAAGGTTATGCCTGTTAATTATTCTTTACCAGAAGAGGGGAGAAGGACTTCAGAGGGCCCTGTATGGTTCAGGCCCCTTGGGCACTCGTTATGCCGACCTGCCTTAGAGCATGACATCTCCAGCGCACATCACCCGCCAACTCAGCTGCCCATTCTGTGCCTGCTGCTTGGCATATCTTCCAATGATGCCCAATCCCTGAGCCTCTTAATGGAACTGGCAGTTTCAGTTAGAATTTATATTATCTTTGTCAGATGGCGGCAAAGTGTCTGGGCACAGTGCGACCATTCTCACTTTGCGGCTTGGCAGGGCGGGAGATTTTTTTAATATAATTTACAAAGCAGCATTTGACACTTTATCTCTCCAACCTTCTTGCTAAGCACAGGACCAGGTCAAGGGGTAGGCACAAGGGGCAGTCACTCTGTGGTGATGGGCACCAGAAAGGGGAGAGCACCTTCTATGGTGATTGGCACTAAATTGGGTTAGTCCTGCTTCTATGGTAATTAGCACCAAAATGGGGAATCCTCCATCTAAGGTGATGAGCACCAAAATGGGAATTCCTCCTTCTATGGCGATCAGCACTGAAATGGGGGCCCCTCCTCCCACGGTGATCAGCACCAAAATGGAGGGGCCTCCTTCTATGGCGATTAGCACCAAAATGGGGAGTCATCCTTCTATGATGATCAGGACCAAAATGGGGAGTCCTTCTGTGGTGAAAGGCACCAAAATGGGAAGTCCTCCTTCTATGGTGATCAGCACCAAAATGGGGAATCCTTGATCGGAGGTGAAAGGCACCAAAATGGGGAATCCTTGATCGGAGGTGAAAGGCACCAAAATGGGAAATCGGCATTCTATGGTGATCAACACCAAAATGGGGAATCCTTGATCGGAGGTGATTAGCACCAAAATGGGAAATCGTCATTCTATGGTGATCAACACCAAAATAGGGAGTCCTCCTTCTATGGTGATTAGTACCAAAACAGGGAGTCCTCCTTCTATGGTGATTAGTACCAAAATGGGGAGTCTTCCTTATATGGTGATCAGCACCAAAATGGGGAGCCCTCCTTCTATGGTGATCAGCACCAAAATGAGAGGGGGTCCTGCTTCTATGGTGATTAGTACCAAAATGGGAAGTCTTCCTTATATGGTGATCAGCACCAGAATGGAGGGGCCTACTACTGTGGTGATCAACCTCAAAATGGGGAGTCCTCCCTCTATGGTGATTAATAACAAAATGGTGAGCCCTCCTTCTATGGTGTTCATCTCCGATGGAGGTTACCCATTCTAGATGACTGTTTTGTCCTTATGTGGCCCCAATGTTACCCCTCCATTTGCCCTCCTCTTCCACTGTTGTCCCTTTGGTTCTGTGTGCAGCAGGCAGTACAACCTTCCCAGTAGGAAGCCGCTGTGCGCCCATATAAAGAACAGATATACGGGCGGCATTAGCACACCAAATCAGATTGCTGGATAAGATAAATCAATGTGTCACAAGATCAGGTTCACTCAGCAAGCCACGCAGAAAGGAAGAGGCGCCGCAGAGCAGAATATAGTAATTAGCGGTTGCCGGTGACGGCTGGCACCTTGGTGTTAATGATGTCATGCAATTTAACGACCCATTAGCTCCGCTGTGACATGTCGCTCGTCTGCAAAGTGTTGCGGGGCTGTGCGGCAGGCGAGGGGTTAATGAGCCATATAAAGCGGAATTAGACCCGAGATTGGATGTTTCTGGTTGGATCTGCGGCTTTTATCTGGAGATGGAAAGATGTTAACCCCTTCCCCAACATTAAACAGTTCTGCCGCTCACTATAGTATCGAGCTCTTCTCCTGCCCGAAATTTGAGTGACCGTGCTTTTGCACAAATACATCTCAGAGCATTGCCTGTGATAATTGGATTGTTTTCTACTGCAGATCGGTAATAAATGGGTCTGAATGTCAGAGGGCTGATCCTTGGGCCCTTGCAGCTAATAATACATTGATTTGTAAAGGGGCTGTAATGACAGTGATCTCTAGCAATCCCAAGTCTCCAGTCTCTAACTATCTCCTGTAGTATGTCTGCAGTCTCTGACTATCTCCTGTAGTATGTCTGCAGTCTCTAACCATGTCCTGTACTATGCTTACAGTCTCTGACCATCTCCTGTAGTATGTCTGCAGTCTCTGACCATCTCCTGTAGTATGTCTGCAGTCTCTAACCATGTCCTGTAGTATGCCTGCAGTCTCTGACCATCTCCTGTAGTATGTCTGCAGTCTCTGACCATCTCCTGTAGTATGTCTGCAGTCTCTGACCATCTCCTGCAGTATGCCTGTAGTCTCTGACCATCTCCTGTAGTATGTCTGCAGTCTCTAACCATGTCCTGTAGTATGCCTGCAGTCTCTGACCATCTCCTGTAGTATGTCTGCAGTCTCTAACCATGTCCTGTAGTATGCCTGCAGTCTCTGACCATCTCCTGTAGTATGTCTGCAGTCTCTGACCATCTCCTGTAGTATGTCTGCAGTCTCTGACCATCTCCTGCAGTATGCCTGTAGTCTCTGACCATCTCCTGTAGTATGTCTGCAGTCTCTAACCATGTCCTGTAGTATGCCTGCAGTCTCTGACCATCTCCTGTAGTATGTCTGCAGTCTCTAACCATGTCCTGTAGTATGCCTGCAGTCTCTGACCATCTCCTGTAGTATGTCTGCAGTCTCTGACCATCTCCTGTAGTATGTCTGCAGTCTCTGACCATCTCCTGCAGTATGCCTGCAGTCTCTGACCATCTCCTGTAGTATGTCTGCAGTCTCTAACCATCTCATGTAGTATGCTTGCAGTCTCTGACCATCTCTTGTAGTATGTCTGCAGTCTATAACCACCTCCTGTAATATGTCTGCAGTCTGACCATCTCCTGTAGTATGTCTGCATTCTCTAACCATCTCCTGTAGTATGCCTGCAGTCTCTGACCAACTCCTGTAGCATATCTACAGTCTCTAACCATCTCCTGTAGTATGTCTGCAGTCTCTGACCATCTCCTGTAGTATGTCTGCAGTCTCTGACCATCTCCTGTAGTATGCCTGCAGTCTCTGACCATCTCCTGTAGCATATCTACAGTCTCTTACCATCTCCTGTAGTATGTCTGCAGTCTCTGACCATCTCCTGTAGTATGCCTGCAGTCTCTGACCATTTCCTGTAGTATGTCTGCAGTCTCTGACCATTTCCTGTAGTATGTCTGCAGTCTCTGACCATCTCCTATAGTATGTCTGCAGTCTCTGACCATCTCCTGTAGTATGTCTGCAGTCACTGACCATCTCCTGTAGTATGTCTGCAGTCTCTGACCATCTCCTGTAGTATGTCTGCAGTCTGACCATCTCCTGTAGTATGCCTGCAGTCTCTGACCATCTCCTGTAGTATGTCTGCAGTCTGACCATCTCCTGTAGTATATCTGCAGTCTCTGACCATTTCCTGTAGTTTGTCTGCAGTCTCTGACCATCTCCTATAGTATGTCTGCAGTCTCTGACCATCTCCTGTAGTATGCCTGCAGTCTCTGACCATCTCCTGTAGTATGCCTGCAGTCTCTGACCATCTCCTGAAGTGCCTGCAGCCTCTGACCATCTCCTGTATAGAGTGTTAACGCACGTTTAGCCGTATCAGGCGTTTTACAGCTGTAACGCTGCTGCTCCAGCGATCACCCTGGCCCTGTTTTTTTTTCCAGCTTGATAATGCCTATGCCACCAAAAGCTCCTAAAGGCCTCCTAAAAGCGGTAGGAAAAACGCCCTGTGTGCATGAGGCCTTCAACTCTCTGCTGCAGGATAGAGAGATATTGCTGAAGCACTGAACTATATGAAATTTACAAGGCTTGTTCAAGGCTAAGGATTAAAGTAACCAAAAGTCATTTGAAGGTAGTGCTGGTCATTTGGAACTGTTCGGTCCTTGGTGCTGATTGGCTGCTGGTTGCAGAGTCATAGCAGAGAATATGAGCAATTCACCCCATACTTGGTTTATGAGCCGCCCCTAGAAGCTTGTGTGCGATCGCTAGGGCTCATCAGTGGCAGGTAAAGGTCACATGGTGTCAAACGCGGACCTTGGTTCCGATCCAGAAATGAAAGATGACATGAAAGGCGCAGCTCCCCTTGTACATAAAAGAACAGTGACATCTGTGAGAAGCAGCTGGCACTGAGATGTGGAAAAGCGACTTTCCTCTCCCCTCCTATTTTTCTTAGGCGCTTTTTTTTTTTTCCAGAGCAGGTTCTCCTGTCATTAATCGTATAATTAGCTAATTATCGCCGTACTGCAGAAAGGGCCTTAATTGCAGAGATGGCTCTTTTCTTTTCTGTGCGCTTCTCCTCGTCTGGCGGTCTTGTGTGCAGATTGGGGAGGGGGCCCCGCAAGCTCAGATTTGGGGAATCATTGTAGTCTGAACATTGGTGCATTGTGGGAAGCTCGGCGTAGGCCAGCTGTTAATTCTGGTTTGTTAGAGAAACCGCGGAGAACCAGCATCTTAGATAGCAAGAACCAAAATCTGTGAAACCCTGGCTGCGCCGCCATCCTGGAAGCCACCTTGTTTTCCTAGTCCAGAAGGTCCAATAGGTCGGCCTCCGTCACATTCCCACTTTTTAATTCCACCGGGGTTTAACCGGACATTTTCCATCATAAAATACAAAAATTCCCCACATACTGTAGAAAAGTGGACTTAAAGTGATTGTCAACTCATGACAACCACATTACCCTACAGGTAAGCAGGGCCACCTTAATGCATGGGCACCCCTGGGCAGTGCCCAGGGGCCCAAGGTGCATGGGGGCCCCATGATAATCTTGCAAAACATCATACTTGCCAACCATCCCGGATTTGCTGGGACAGTCACGGTTTTTACTAAGCTGTTCCAGGATGGCAGCGTCCAGGGCAGCGTTCCAGATCCTGTACAGTGCCCTCCTGATACCAGTATTGAGCCCTTCTGCTTCCCCCCTGTACTGTGCCCTTTGTGTTGATTATGGCATGTTTTATTATTGTTAAAAATCAATTTTATTAAAAGTACTAATAAATATATATTTATTTCTATCAACGATTTATACTTTAATTCTTGAGAGTAGGTGCATAAATTGGGACAGGCTGGTAAGGGCCCCAGAGTATTTCTTTGCCCAGGGGCCCATGATGCTATTAAGATGACCCTGCAGGTAAGTCAATAATAAGGCTTACCTGTAGGCTCCCTGCATATCTCCTAAACCTGCATGGTTTAGGAGATATACAGTGTACTGTGATGTGCCCACATCACCGGGTACATGCGCAGCGAAGAAACGGCCTTCATGCCGTTCCTTCACTGAGATCGTGCCGCGATTGGCGGCTCCCGTGCGTCACGTGGCAAATCACAGAGCCGGAGTCCGCGGCTCCGGAAGGAAGAGGGGCGAAGATGGACGCTTCCTACTGTGGGGACAACGTGGGCTTCCAATGCAGGTAAGTGTCACATAATAGGCTAGTATGTAATGCATACTAGCCTATTATGCTTTTACATTGCAGCGTAATGCAGAGCAACGAAGAGGAAGTAAAAAAAAAACCCAGGATTTACTTCCTCGTTAAAGCGGCATTAAACCCAAAAGCAAACATTTATTATATTGCAGCTTAAAGTGATTGTAAAGGTTAGTTTTTTTTTTTTCTTTTAAATAAACATGTCATACTTACCACCTCTGTGCGATCCTCTTCTTCTGGGGTCCCTCCACGGCGCTCCTGGCTCCTCCTCATATCGAGTGCCCCCATTGGGAAGCACTTCCCTGGGGTCACCCGTGCGGGCGCACTCCCGAGTCCTGCTGCTGCGTCCATTGACACAGACAGCAGGACTTGGCCCCGCCCCCGGCTTCCACGTCATTGGATTTGATTGACAGCAGTGGGGAGCCAATGGCTGTGCTGCTATCAATCTATTCAATCAGAACCCGAGACACCGGCTGGAGCGAGGTGGGCTCGTCCCCGGCATGGGAAAGACAGGGTTCAGGTAAGTAAAGGGGGGGCTCTGGGGGGCTGCTACACTAAAGGAGGTTTTTCACCTTAATGCATAGAACACTCATTTTTAACACTCCTAGAATCCAGCAGCCTTTTTGCAGAAAAAAACGCATGATGCTTATAAAAGCGTCTAATACTTTTATAAGCGTTTAGGTGCATTTACAGGAGTCAAGCACTTGGTTGTTAATTCATTTCATTGGCCAGAATAAATATTTTATTGTGGCCATTGACATTAATTAAAGTGTTACTAATTCCACAACAGTAAAATCAGTCTGTATATACAGTAAAGTATGCTTGTTATACTCACTGTGGAACCTAAGGGGTTAATCCTCTGCATTGTGTAAACAGGCTGTTTGATCCTGTCTTCCCTGATCCTCCCCTTCTTCCACTGTCCCCAAGCCATCTCCTGATAGTACAGAGCCTTGGGAGCAAGCACATGCTCAGTTTGGTGTGTACTGCTAGAAAGTATTTTTTTTTTTATCTTGGGAGGGTGCATGTGATCAGCACAGGGCCAATCAGCACTGTCCAGACAGAGGGTCGGGGGTCCTGTAGTCTCATAGGACAGTCAGAGGAGAATGAAAACGTCTCCTACAAGCTTTAACCAGAACCTGATAGAAGTCACAAGACTGCTATATACTGCTGATGAGAAAAGGTATTCGTTTATATTTACTAAAATAATTGCATTTTTGGGAGACCAGATATAGTGAATGCAGGCTCCTGGGTTTAGTAACACTTAAACGCTCAAGCGCTAAACGCGCGTTTACAAATGTTTTTTCTGCCCAGATTCTGCTACTTCTAGACGCACTGGCAGAGGGTTTTTAATCCCTGCCTCTAAACTCTCCTGCCACTAAACGCTGCTAAAAGTCTATGGGTGCATGGACACTGTGGGGTTGATTTACTAAAGGCAAATAGACTGTGCACGCTGCAAGTGCAGTTGCTCCAGAGCTTAGTAAATGAGTAGAAGCTCTTCATCATCCAATCACGTGCAAGCAAAAATGCTTTTTTTTTTTTTTTTTTTTCCTTGCACATGATTGGGTATTCTTTGCAAAGTGAAGGTTTACCTCATTTACTAAGCTCTGGAGCAACTCCAACTTTGCGAAGTGCGTAGTCTTTTTGCCTTTAGTAGATCAACCCCATAGGCCAGTGGTTCCCAACTCCAGTCCTTGGGACCCACTAACAGGCCAGGTTTGCAGGATAACTGAAATACATCACAGGTGATATCACTTGCTGCTCAGTGATTGCAGTATTCTAGTCTGCATCTCCCCAAGGTAATACTTAAAATCTGGCCTGTTGGTGGGTCCTGAGGACAGGAGTTGAGAACCACTGCCATAGGCTAACATGCAGGGGAGTTTAGAGGCAGGAGGATAAAATTGCTTGATGCCCCTAGGCGCAACTGCAACAACGTCCAGCCATGAGGCCTAATACAGAAGGTGTGTTACTGGCCAAATCACCAGGTGAAAACAGAGGGAGAAAAGCCTAAAAAAGAAAACTAATGCCGCTACATTTAATGATTGGTAAGCTGCAATACATTACATTTTTGGGTTTTAAACTCCTTTAAAATCACACTTAATTTTTGAATACAATATCGTCCAAGTGATACAAAATAGCAGCAGATTCACTTCCTACATACTACCGGGGAAAATCAAAGCCCCCTCTGAATTGAAAGAAGGGGTTAAATGTGTGAGCGGCTTTCAGTCGGAGGCCCCTCTCCCAGCATTGCTGCCAGTTTTTAAAATCATTTCCAGTAGCACTCTGCCGCTGTCGCCACCTTTTCTGGGAAGAAATAGCGGCCTTCAGATCTATTTAATATTAATAACGTTGGTAATGAATCCAGCTAATTAAAATACTGGCCAGGCGGGAAGCCCATTGCTGTTGGACATGCTGGGAGTTGTAGTCCACGCACGGGGGGGCATTCTGGCATGCAGAGAGGGTGGCAGCGAGAGAGGAGGAAGAGGTTAATTTTCCAGGAGGGAGCCATGAAGTGGCTGGCGCCTGAGGCGTGATTTACAGCGGGGAGGATAATGTCAGTTCAGTCTGCAGCTCCCTGGAATCTGCGCTGAGTAGCTGCAGTCACACTCCTGGCGGCTGATGTGTGGGAATCATTACAGGAGCCACAATCCCCCCCACCGCCCTGGGAAAATCTCTACCTCTCAGCTGCAACCAGAAATATTTTTTTTTTCTTTATTGCCAAACCACTGCGATCTAAAGCAAAAACCTGTGTGAGAAGCCTCGGCGGGAGCGGCCTCGCCATGCCGCTTCCAGAGCTGCGAGGTTAAACCTCTTCGGCTTTACCGTAAATGGTGTCACTGGCCAATTCTAGAAGCCTGGAAGGTGAGGAATCCCTAAGGAAGTGAGGAGCTGGATGGGTATCCCCAACAAATAGGGGCAGCTCTGCACAAAGCAGGGGCAGGGATCACCCAGATTGAGAAGTCTGTGCGTATATGAACCAGAAGGAGCACCAAACAGACATTCATGAGGTCCAAAAGTGTTTATTTAAAGGAAAAGTACGGAGAAAGCTCGTTTGTCTGTACTCCTCCTATGGATCACAGGAGTGCAGTTCGTTCTGCACTCCCGTGACTCGTTTTGAGCAGACAGCGGGCTGAAGTCCGCTGTCTGCCGACATCACAGAGCCAGTCCAGACTCAGGCAAGATCGCGACAATGGAGGTGGGAACTACCCACATGCCTGGACTGGCACCTGGCTCATCCTCTCAGTGAGCCGCTGAGAGCCTGAGCCGGCCGCCCCCTGCACAGCTTGGCGCTCCAGTGAGCAAAGAGGGGGCAGAGCGGCGACTGACAGCAGCTCTCTGCTCATGGGGCCCTGAAAACCGAGCGACCGGTGGTGTTAGATCACTCAGTTCTCAATGTTAGAGCTGGTGTGGACAGATGCTGCATCCACCTAGGTAATTATGCTTCTGAAAAAGATATCCCATACATCTCTTTTAAATCAACAAAAGACAACAGAAAAAAACAAAAGGTATCCAACACTTTTCGGGGACCCAAAACCGCCTCTTCATCAAGGCTTTAGCACTTTTTTATTTTTTTTCCTACAAATGCCCCTCAATGTTAGCCTATGGGGTTGATTTACTAAAGCTGGAGAGTGCAAAAACTGGTGCAGCTGTGCATGGTAGCCAATCAGCTTCCAACTTCAGCTGGTTCAATGAAGCTTTGACAATAAAACATTGAAGCTGATTGGTATCTGTGTGGAGCTGCACCAAATTTTGCACTTTCAAGCTTTAGTAAATCAACCTCTATGGGTCCATGCTCACATAAGCATTTAGAGGCAGGGGCGTTTAGGAACAAAAAATTGAACGCACCAAAATTGCGTTCAGGAAAGGAGCGTTTTAAAAGAAAAAGCATTCAACATGCCCAGACACGTCTAAACGCGTCTAGACGATGGGCACGTTTAGTCCCTGAGCATTCATTTCAGTGGCCAGAATAAATTAATATTCTGGCAAATAAAAAAAAAATAATCAAACGCTCGATGCGCCTGAACACGTCTAAACACGATTAAACGCGTTCAGAAGAGCCTAGTGTGCATGAGGCCTAAAGCTCCCGAATATATCAGTCTAGACCATGAGGATGACCAGTGAGCCTTTTGTCTTTTCCTGCTGTAATCTGCAGATTTAATTAATTACTTTTGGATTCCAGGAATGTCTGTTTGAAGCTGCTGGTTCAAATACGCATGGAGGTTGAAGAATGGTCGCTTCCATCCTTCCTTCTGATGGGGTCGAGGGTCACTAGTAAAAGGGAATACTAGGTAAAGCACTGTATAAAAAATAGGTGGACCCCTGACCATCAGACTAAAATTAGCTTGTTTAGACATCCCATTCCAAAACCATGGCCATTAATATAGAGTTGTCCCTTCCCCATGGCCATTAATATAGAGTTGTCCCTTCCCCATGGCAATTAATATAGAGTTGTCCCTTCCCCATGGCCATTAATATAGAGTTGTCCCTTTCCCATGGCCATTAATATGGAGTTGCCCATTTTGTGACTATAACATCCTCCACTCTTCTGGGAAGACATTCCTTGGAGTGTGTTTATAGGAATTTGTGCCCATTTGTGCGGTCAAGTATTAAGGTTGGGTGATCAGACCTGTCTCTTCGTTGGTGTCCCAGTTCATCCTAAAGGCATTCAGTAGGGTTGAGGTCAGGGCTCTGTACAGGACACTCCAGTTCCTCCACACCAAACTGTTAAGGGTCTTTCACCAAACTGTTACCACAAGGTTGGAGGAGCACAATTGTCTACCATATTATATGGGGCGTCGCCAACATGTCCCAATCACCATTTATGATTACAAAATGGTGGGACAGAAAAGAGTCTTCATCAAATTGTCACCAGAAGGTTGGAGGAGCGCAATTGTCTACCATATTATATGGGGCTCCACCAAGCTGTCACCAACATGTCTAAATCACCATTTTTGATCAAAAACTGGTCGGACAGTGGTCATGTGACCAGAAACTTCCACCTCCCAGTGTTAAGACATACCTAAAGGGCCACCTGGAGGCATTTGCAAGCAATTTAAACAGTATATCCAATAAACCTATGCATATCGATGCATAATTTGGTTTAGACATCTTGGCTTTAATGAAGAGCGGTCATGAAAGGGTTAGAACCCCAAAGTCAGAAGGGGATCGGCAAAGATGTCCACTGCAGGGCCCAGTAAATTTTAGTCGGATTTTCTGGGACACACTGGCGCTAACAATATGTAAGGTCAATAAGTGCTGAATTTACACCTTGCCCTTTATCAGACTACTCTGGTACCTAGCCCACCGAGATTGGCTGCAGACCGAAATGCGGCCCCGTCCATGAGACAGCCAATGCTAATTATTGGCACAGGTATCTCGGTGATTTAGGATCAAGCCTTGACAAGCTCCCGTCTCCCCCTCTGGCTCTGTCTCGGATTAATTAGCTCCCGCTGTACTCTGACACCGAACAGGGATCCTGCCGACTCTGCACCAGCGCAATATTGCTCACCCGTCAGGGATCCCGGCTCTCCGGCGCTGCTAACTCTGACATTTGCAGAGCATAAAAATTCAATTAATTCCAGAAGGCAGATTAAATAGAAGTGAATTTTAATAATTTGCAGTAAAGTCGGAAGATTACCGGAGGCGAAAGGGAGCCGAATTACACGCACATGACAGTGTTTTGGCAAAGATAGGCAGGGACCGTTGGCCGAATAGAATTAATCTAATTAACTTCCATCTCTGGGGCTTGTGTGCCAGGAAACATGGCGGCCGGCTCTCATCAACCTGTTTTACGTGGCTGCTGCCTTGGAAGGGTGACTGCCGCTCTTTGGGAGAGGAACCGTCATAAAGCACAATGCCTGCTTGAAAACCTTCAGGTAGACGCTTCCTTTCTTAGGCCACATATGAGTTTCAACTGGAGAGGAAGCGGTGTCATCGCTGGGGACTACTGTGTAGCCCACAACGGCAACTTCCATCTAAGGCATTTCACACAGGTATGCTTTGCGACAGATACCCTACTGAAGTTCCCATAGACAGGGAAATGATTTAACCATTTAATCTCCAGAAGGTTTTACCCCCTTCATGATCAGGCCATTTTGTGCTATTCAGCATTGTGCTACTTTAACAGGCAATTGCACAGTCATGCAACACTGTACTCAAAAAAACGTTTTAGAATTTATTTCCCCACAAATAGAGTTTTATTTTGGTGGTATTTGATCACCACTGGGTTTTTTTTTATTTTTTGCTATGTAAATTAAAAAATATATATATATAATTTTTGAATTTTTGAAAAAAAAAAAAACATTTTCTACTTTCTGTGAAGAAACATATCCAATAAATTCATGTTTCTTCATAGATTTAGGTCAAAATATATTCTGCTAAAAAAAAAATCCCAATAAGTGTATATTAATTGGTTTGTGTCAAAGTTATAGCGCCTACAAACTATGGTATATAGATGATACTGAAATTTACACAGCTATAGACGCTATACTAGTAATGGCGGTGATCAGTGACTTATAGGGGTTGATTTACTAAAGGCAAATAGACTGTGTACCTTGCAAAGAAGAGCAATTGCCCCAGAGCTTGGTAAATTAGCAGAAGCCCTGCTGACTTCCATCATCCAATCACGTGCTAGAAAAAAAATGCTGTACTTTAATTTTCCTTGCATGTGATTGGGTATTTTTTGCAAAGTGAAACTTTACCTCATTTACTAAGCCCTGGAGCAACTTCACTTTGAAAAGTGCACAGTCTATTTGCCTTTAGTAAATCAACCCCATAGTGTGACTATGAGGCCTCATGCACACAGGACATTAAAAAAAGTCCTAAAAGCGGCAGTAGCTTATGAGTGATTTTTTCTGCTTTTATTAGCGTTATATTACCAGCGGTTTTTACACGTTTTTTTCCCCTCAATTGATCTAAAATGTCCAAAAATGTTGGGGCATTTTTGTGCGTTTTTGAGCATTTGAGCGTTTTTACAGCTGGAAAACGTCTCTCAGAACCCTCTAGTCTTGGGTTTTTTTTACAGCTCAAAAACGTCCCAGCCAAAAACAATTGATAACAGCCTATGTGTGCATGGAGACATAGGATAACATGGACACATAGGATAACATGGACATATAGGATAACATGGACACATAGGATAACATGGAGACATAGGATAACATGGAGACATAGGATAACATGGACACATAGGATAACATGGACACATAGGATAACATGGAGACATAGGATAACATGGACACATAGGATAACATGAACACATAGGATAACATGAACACATAGGATAACATGGAGACCTAGGATAACATGGAGACATAGGATAACATGGAGACATAGGATAACATGGACACATAGGATAACATGGACACATAGGATAACATGGAGACATAGGATAACATGGACACATAGGATAACATGAACACATAGGATAACATGCACACATAGGATAACATGGACACATAGGATAACATGAACACATAGGATAACATGGAGACATAGAATAACATGGACACATAGGATAACATGAACACATAGGATAACATGGAGACATAGAATAACATGAACACATAGGATAGCATGGACACATATGATAACATGGAGACATAGGATAACATGGAGACATAGAATAACATGAACACATAGGATGACATGAACACATAGGATAACATGGACACATAGGATAACATGAACACATAGGATAACATGGAGACATAGGATAACATGGAGACATAGGATAACATGGACACATAGGATAACATGGACACATAGGATAACATGAACACATAGGATTACATGGACACATAGGATAACATGGAGACATAGGATAACATGGAGACATAGGATAACATGAACACATAAGATAACATGGAGACATAGGATAACATGGAGACATAGGATAACATGGACACATAGGATAACATGGAGACATAGGATAGCATGGACACATAGGATAACATGAACACATAGGATAACATGAACACATAGGATAACATGGAGACATAGGATAACATGGACACATAGGATAACATGGATACATAGGATAACATGAACACATAGGATAACATGGAGACATAGAATAACATGGACACATAGGATAACATGGAGACATAGAATAACATGGACACATAGGATAACATGAACACATAGGATAACATGAACACATAGGATAACATGGAGACATAGAATAACATGGACACATAGGATAACATGGAGACATAGGATAACATGAACACATAGGATAACATGGAGACATAGAATAACATGGACACATAGGATAACATGAACACATAGGATAACATGGAGACATAGAATAACATGAACACATAGGATAGCATGGACACATAGGATAACATGGAGACATAGGATAACATGGAGACATAGAATAACATGAACACATAGGATGACATGAACACATAGGATAACATGGAGACATAGGATAACATGAACACATAGGATAACATGGAGACATAGGATAACATGAAGACATAGGATAACATGGAGACATAGAATAACATGGACACATAGGATACTCTTTAACTCAGATCTGGCTGCCTTTTCTGCCTACTTTTCAGGGAGAAGAAACTGCCAGACTGCTGTTTTGTGTACAGAGTTCTGTGTGTTTGTAAACACTGCGCTGATCAGCAGCTTTCAGCCAAAATCATTGAACTAATAACTAGGCTTAAATTTAATTTTTTCCCAAATCCATATGTTCACCAATGGCTGCTAGGTGCATATTACAAAACAGGCAGGAGGCGGAACACACAAATTGCAAAGCTGCAGACTCGGAAAAGCATTGTCCCCCTCTGCCGCAATCTCAGCAGTTTGCATCCTCCCTAATTTTTTTAGAAGGCTGCATTGTCCATAATGAATAATCCATCTGGCTGCAATGTCCTTTAGGTGACCCTGTCACCAGCTTAATAGATGGATGATAATAGAGAAATCAACATTTTTTTGTTTTCTTATTTCCTTGAATTATGCCTTATTCCTTGAACCATGATAAAATACATCATGATTTCCTCCAAGCTCACGCGTTTCAGCCCTGTGTGGGCCCAAGGCCTCTTTCACACTTGTGCGACTTGTCCTGCGACTTGGGACCAGGGCCGGATTAAGAGCTGGATTACACCGGCATTGCATCAAAATCATGGCAGAAAATTGCAGGAAAATTGCACGGCTTTCAAGTTGCACAAGTGTGAAAGGGGCCTTAAAGAGGAGTTTCAGGCTCCCGCAAAAAAAATTAAGTCAGCAGTTACAAATACTGTAGCTGCTGACTTTTAATATTAGGGTATTTACCTGTCAAGGCATCCTGCGCAACTTTGGAGCGGCAGTTTGTAATTTTCCTAGGAAAAGTCCATTTCCTAGCACAGCCCCCTCTCTGCTGGCATGCCATGGCCCTCTCCTCTTCTGGGAGCGTCTGATTACTGTCTGTGCTGGCCCAGCTCTTCTGCCCCTCCCCTCCCTATATAACCTTTGAAGTAGCTTCTAGGTGGGGGATGAAGATTAATACTATGAAGTGTCCGCTCTGAGTCTGCTGGGGCTGCTGACATCACATCCAAGATGGTGGCAAGGGGCCAGGGGGTGGGAAAAGCAGGCAGTTGAGCTGTGCGTCTAGTCTCCACCCTGAGGACATGCAGCTCAGGGCTGTACACATGCCATGGCCGTGATGCTTTGCAGTCATGGCCGAAATGAAACCCCTTGCCACACTTGGCAGGCAGTACCGCCACCAAACCCAACACATTCAAGCAAACTGGGTAACGTCACACCTGCCCTGCATGTAGTTGCAGCACGGTGGGTTGCCATTTTCAGGGTTAAAACAGGCGTCCGGAATGCACATTAGCGCTATAGGCGCATTACTGCGGCGGGTTAATGGCTGCTTTAAAATTCAGCGCCTCTGTGAACCTGACCTTAGTGCACAGCCAGTTAGAGAGAGCTGAGCGCAGGCTGGAGGAGGAAGGCCGGGATCAGTACAGGATTATGTGAAGCCGCCTCTGATCTTACGGAAAGAAACATCTCACGCCAGCAGCGGCACGCTCTCCTGGGACGCGTTAAGAGCTGCGCTGTCTCTTCCAGGCATCCTGATTACATCGCCATCTCCTGACCAATCATTTTCTGTCTGATCTGCTGCTCCTTGGAGACCCGGGCGGCTCAGCGGATGTCTCTGCTTACACGAAGCTCAACCAGCTGGGCTGCCCGCAGCGCCCCCCTCTGACACCCACCGCCTGCCACCAGCCCAGCCTGTCAATGTTCATCCTCTCCTGCAGCACGTCGCCTTCCCCGGTGGGCAGAGTGGGGCTGGCAGGGCCGGGCGTGTGATTGGCAGGACAAGGAGCCGGCTGCCAGCCAGAGCAAACAGCTGCGACTCCGGCGGTGCGTGCCAAGTGCACAGTGCCCTCTGCGCCCTCAACACAATGCGCTTAACCTCTTTTTGCAGAGTGGGGCAGAAATGTGACAATGCAGCCTGGGCCCGTTCCTGAGCAACCAGAACCAGTTCTGGCATAGAGCACAAGAGAAGTGGTACTGTGCAGAGTCCATACATACAGAATAAGAGCAGATACTGAGAATTACACCCAGCATAGAGCACAAGAGAAGTGGTACTGTGCAGAGTCCATACATACAGAATAAGAACAGATACTGAGAATTACACCCAGCATACAGGACAAGAGAAGTGGTACTGTGCAGAGTCCATACATACAGAATAAGAACAGATACTGAGAATTACACCCCACTTACAGGACAAGAGAAGTGGTACTGTGCAAAGTCCATACATACAGAATAAGAACAGATACTGAGAATTACACCCGGCATACAGGACAAGAGAAGTGGTACTGTGCAGAGTCCATACATACAGAATAAGAACAGAAACTGAGAATTACACCCAGCATACAGGACAAGAGAAGTGGTACTGTGCAGAGTCCATACATACAGAATAAGAACAGATACTGAGAATTACACCCAGCATACAGGACAAGAGAAGTGGCCCCATGTATTATAGTATGCTACACAAATAGTTAAGTCTCCCGGCCCCGCAGCGGTTGTACAGACATTACTATGGGATCGGTTTGCTGTAATGAACTGACCTTGCACTCTTCCTGGTTAACCCTTCACACCCCAGATCTTCCATATCTCTGTATACAGACAAGGGGCCTTCTGTGAATGGTTTATGCCTTATTCTTTTTATTGACTCCTGGAGCCACCGGAGTTCTGATCGTTGCCTAAACTTAGATTTGGTAGCTGACTCCCAGCTCCTGAGTGACCATTACAGTATCTACAGATTAACTCCCTTGTTCCAGTCTTTCCTATGTTTGTAGTCTTTCACCGATACCTAAGGAAGAATTGGTTGGATTTTCTGGACCATTGACCATTGTTGTCCTATCAAAAGACAATTCCCCGAGAAGGCAAGCAGACGGTGCACTAGCTTGTGGTGTCTTCCCAGCATGCGAGCAACATGAGAGAAGGAGGCAAAAGCCAACGCGTTCTTCCGAATATTGCAGTTTTTATTGCAGGTGCGGTGCAGGAGATACAGCTGCTTACGCGTTTCGGCTGTTTGCCTTAATCATACTTCTGGTGACCTCTGACCTTTGAATCCCAGGAGTTGGAGTCAACATTAAGCCTGGTACTATTAGTGTATTTTTGGTGAATCTAATCTTTTTTTTGACGCCACGTTTTTTGGCGTTTTTTGCAGCTGTCCATGTTATTCAATGGCCCCATAAAAACGCTGACGTTTTTGAGCTGTAGAGGGCGTTGGCGTTATTAAGCTGTAAATAGAACGCGGGACCAGCACGTTCTGAGGCTGCAGCGTTTTGGCATTTTTGACGCTAAGCCGGCAAAACGCTCACTACCGACATTAACCAGCGTTTTCAGGTAAAAAAATAGCAGAGGGCTGTTTTTTTTTTTTTAAATGCCTACTAACGCTCATTAACGCCGATGCAAAATGCCGGAAAAAAAACGCTGATTTTTCCCAACGTTTTGCTTATTTTTTTTGCATGCACCCGTGTGTATGAGGCCTAAAGGACACGGCACTGCATAGAGATTGTACAATCATATTGTAAGATGTATGGTCATCTTAAGTCTGGTTAGGAGAGAGATGAAAACCCTTTGTAGGAGAACCGGAACCCCCATCATAATTTGAGCTATTCAGATTCCTGGCCAATCCCGGTGACAACTAATCCTCTGCAAGGCAGCTGCTTAGCAATGGGGGGGGTCACCATCACCTGCCAGGGACTCCATAGCCTTGCCCCCCAGGCCCTTAGCACCCCTGTGACCCTCCCCAGGCCTGATTTAAAGTGACAGCCCCCCGAGGAGCGCAGTGTACCTGCCACGCTCGGTGAGGCTCCAGCAGCCGCAGGCACTTGTCATGTATGGGATTTCTTCCTGAAATTCTCACCTTACATGCTGGAAATCTGCCATGGGATGGCCTCAGCGGATGATTTACATAACTGTGTACGTGGCTGGAGGGACAGGTGCAGCGCCATTTTACTGAGCAGGGAAATTCCGCCTGTAGACGGGTCTTGTATCAGAAGAATGAGGTCAAATGTTTTGTATCGGCTGAAGGATCGCCACTGCTGCTACTTTGTAAGCGATTCCTTGGATCAACCAATCCCGGAGCTGCGGAGAGATGCATTGTATCACTTGGCTGAGCTGAGGATATAGAAGGTTACATAGTTAGTCCATCTACTTCAGGGGTAGGCAATCTTGGCACTCCAGCTGCACTGAAACTACAAATCCCATCATCCCCCTTCTCTTCGGACTCATGCCTATGGCTGTCAGAGTCTTGCAGTGCATCTTGGGACTTTTAGTTCCACAATAGCTGGAGTGCAGAGGTTGCCTACCCCTGATCTAGTTCAACCTATTAAAAAAAAAAAAGGTGCCAGGAACAAACCATCGCCCCCCTATACTGGGCACCCTAATATACAGCTCCAATCAGCCAATCACTCCATCATTAGGGCAGACCCAACATCTGATCTACTGTATAGGTTTCTATGTTAAGTGCCGTGTGCTGAGTTACGAAACCTTTGTGACCCTTCCAGGCATTTATCACCTCTTACAGAGATCATAGGACTCCCCCTGGCAATGCCTTCATCTGCTTTTCTCTCCAGAAAGACGGTGCCATCTTTGTTCAGGCATCATCCAGGGCCACCATCTATTTTCCTGAAATGAGATTCTGCCTCAGAGATGGCACAATCTTGTGGCAGTGTTCACAAACGTCAGACACAGATCAGCCCTTGCTGCAGCCTCACACTTTGTGACTTTCTACAAAGTTACAATGAACAGCATTAAATGTGCTTTCCAGATACTTGTATTACAGATGTCCTCTACTGCCAAACTCTGGGATCATCCCCGGGACTCTCCCGCTGGTGATCCTTAGAGGCTCATTCGTATGGGTCCCAAATATATTAACGCAGGAGTTTTCACCGTATCGTATAGTAAAAGAGAAACTCGCCATCGTGTAAAACCATTACAGTAATTTATTAAACATGGTTGAAATCACTTACATCTCCATTAAAATCAATCTCCATCAATCTAAAACATGGCGCAGTGACCTGGGGGGGAACCAAACCCAACGCGTTTTGTCTTTTGTCACACCGCAGAAGACGTCTTTAGGAGACGAAACACGCTGGGTTTGATTCCCCCCAGGTCACTGCGTCATGATGATCCCAGAGTTTGGCAGTAGATGACATCTGTAATACAAGTGTTCTTCTTGCTGGTTACTTACCAGTATCTGTTAAGCACATTTAATTTGCGGTGGAGGATTTCTCATGGAATTTGATTGCTGACACTCGTCACCTTTACATGATTGTTGTAGGCACCAGCCACTTTCATCTTTATTTACAAGCACTGGACACTTTAAATATTTTATATGAAATTATCCCCTGTCCAAGCATGCTCCTCATATATTATTTGTTGTTGTAAACAAGACCACGCACCTCATCCCAGATAAATAGTATTGGATAGATTGGTTTTTGGAGAGCGTTCCCCTATGGGATTATCCAGTGCAGAGAGACAAGAATACAAAGAGCATAAATATACTAAAATAGAATCACAATTTTCTTTTACACATGACTATAAAACATGATAGAACAAGCAAGACAGGTACAAAGGAATCAATATTTAAAATCGATACCGTCAGGTATCACCACAATGGTTGTGAGTGTTCCAAACAGTCATATATAATTTAGGTCAAAATCCCGACATGTTTCGCCTATCTCAGGCTTCCTCAGGGGATATTGATTGACCGGTACACACTTTTCTCTTTACATTTTGTGTCTGGAATCAATATTCAAAAAGAAGCTGGGGGTGTCAGATTAGAGATTCTGTAAAAACGGTCCATACAGACTCGTAAGGGATGGATAGTTGATTATAAATGAAGAGCTCCAAAACGTGACAAATAGAGGCGCACCCCCCAGATCCAGCCTTCTTGTCTCTCTGCACTGGATAATCCCATAGGGGAACGCTCTCCCAAAACCAATCTATCCAATACTTTAAATATTTGTTTTTGTCTTTTGCACTAGACACTTTAAAGTGTTAGTAAACCCTAAAAGCTGTTTTTACCTACAGGTAAGCCCATAATAAGGCTTACCTGTAGGTAAAAAGAATATCCCCTAAACCTGCATGGTTTAGGAGATATTTGCCCTGCATGCAGCCGCTGACATTAGCGGCGCATGCGCTCTGACGATCCGGCCGAGGCGGCCGGCATCTCAGAGCTGGCTGCCGGAGCGAAGAGCTCCCGCGCGCATGCGCGGGAGTGACGTCACGCGGCTCCGGCCACTCACAGCGCCGGAGCCGCGTACCCGGAAGACAGAAGAGGACAAACATGTCAGCGTCCTTAGTGCTGACCGACTCGGGCATCGGGGGCCTCGTTCTAAGGTAAGTATTTCATAATATGTTAGTATGCGATGCACCCTAACATATTATGCTATTGTCTTGCAGGATTTTTTTTAATTCTTTTTTTTGCCAGCGGGTTTACTACCGCTTTAAATAGTGTGCTTAAGGCCACATACATATCGGCGTATTAGCAAAACACCGGGTCCGACGTCAGGCAAAAATCTGCGTTTTCGTTGGCATTTTGCTTCGCCGTTAATGAGCGTTAGTGAGCGTTGGCGTCAATAGGTGTTTTTTTTAAAAAAAAACATTCCTCTGCTATTTTTTAACCTGAACACGCTGGCATCAAAAACGCTGGTTAACGCCGCTACGGCGTCACTGCGAGTTAGTGAGCGTTTTGCCGGCTCAGCGTCAAAAACATCAAAACGCTACAGCCTCAGAATGCGCTGGTCCCGCATTCTATTTACAGCCCACTAATGCTGACGCCCTCTACAGCTCAAAAACATCAGCGTTTTTATGGGGCCATTGAATAACATGGAGAGCTGCAAAAAAAAAACACGGCGTCAAAAAACGCCCGTGTGTATGGGGCCTTATACTCACGTTGGACTTTTGATTATATGTTTACAGATAGTTTGCATGCACTAGACACTTTATTTAGTGTCTTCCATATTTATATCTAGATTTCTGTGGTTACATATCTGTTGTGTGCATTAGACACTTTAAGCAGTGTCTTGACATTGCTATTCTGTTTTCTGAGCAGATGAATGGGATTTATTAATGCATTTACTGACAAGTTCACTTTAGAGAGTGAAAGCTTTCAGTGCTTGCAGCTTAGGACATGGCCTTCAATGAATCACCTTGGAACCACGCTAGATGCAACCTTTGTGTGAACATGGAGCTGAGTCTAAAAAGGAAGGTGGGTGACCGCACTCTAATATATGGAAAATCCAGTCGTTTATATGAAATAATCCATTAATAAAAGAACATCACAGCTCTTCAAGAGGAGTATATAGTGGTGCTAGGGGGGTGTACAAATCAAATTAACATCATAATAAAATTAATTAGTCACATAAAAAGTCGGAGCCCAAGTTGCCCCTGTTTGAATGGGCACTAAGGCTGGTTTCACACTCTTTGCTCAGCAGGGATCGATCTGTTGATCCCCGCTGAGCCGGCGGATGACAGATCCATCTCCACTCTCTGTGCAGGGATGGATCTGTCAGAACGCCGCTCTCCTCTATGGGAAATCGGATGACAACGGACTGTCTGTCCATTTTCATCCGATCCCCAGACGGATGCAAAAAAGGGTTTCCATTCGTCAGGCTTTATGGTACAGGAGCGGATCGGGGAGCGGCGGGTGGCAGGGGACATCACCGCTGACCATCTGTCCATCCATAGAAGTTCATGGAGCGTCCGTTCGGGTCCGCATGAAAAAACAGACAGGTGGACCTGACCCGTGTGAAAGGGGCCTTAGCAAAAAGTGGCCTGGAATGTATCGGGAGTGCATTTTGTGGTGTGAACAGGCCTTTAAAGTATTCTGCAGATGCAAGCTGGACCTGCACCTTTACTGTGGGGTCTAGAATATAGGTGGACCAACCTGGAGCAGTGTCCAGTGTTATAAATGGTGTTGTGTTTGGTGCGCCTCAAAAAAGTGCGTTTTTCTTAAGACGCAGTGGTCTGCTTCCAATGAGAAGAGAGTGGCTGTATTAGGGCCTTCTAGTTAAACGCTGTTTTTCCATTCAAGTGCATGCAGGTCAGCAAAATCCCATTGACCCTCACTGAGCAGAACATATGACGGTTCAAGCACTTGACGTGCTGCATGCAAAGAAACGCAGCGCAACGCAAAGCAGGTCAACTGCAGCCTCTGAGGTGCCATGTGTTCTGCTCAATAAAAGTCATTGGGATTTTACTAAGTGGCATTTAGGTTCATTCCAAATAACATGAGTCCTCATAGATCCATTGGCTTAGGCTGGGTTCACACATCTCCGGCTGCGGGTTGCAATCCGGAGTGCGGTGCTTTTCTGTTCACCGGTTCAGGTGCAATTTAGGTACAAATTATTCCCTATATTCGCACCTGAACTGGACCCAAAAACGCACAGGACCCTTTTCAAAACCGCACTGCGGCCGCCCCAGACATGTGTGAACCAGCTCTGTTGAGAACCGGTCACATTTACGTTATGTGAATTGAATGTGGTTAAAAACTCATCTAATTTGCTTCTGTAAAAAAAAAAAACGCATTCCAGTTGGCATATATGTGAACCCAGCCTAAGGTATTTCTCAGTACTGGAGGGGCAGCCAGGACCAGCCAATTCCAAATCTAAGGCTCCATGCACACGGGACGTTAAAAATATGATCTAAAACATCAGTAGCTTTGTAGTGAGTTTCTCTGCTTTTATCAGCGTTAATGCACTAGCGATTTTGAGCGTTTTTTCTCTCTCAGTGGATCAAAAAAGTCCTAAAACATTGGTGAGCCGCGTTTTAGGGTGTTTTTGGGTGCTTGCGCCGTTTTTAAGCTTTCAGTGTTTTTTGTGGTCAGAAGAACGACTCTTGAACGCAATTTTAGGGCATTCTGACAACAGCCAATAAACTCCACTGCTGATAAACATCAATAAACGTCCATGTGTGAATGGACACATAGGATAACATAGAGGGGAGTTTATGGGCTGTTAAAATAAATGCCCAAAAACGATCATTTATAATTATTATTATACAGGATTTATATAGCGCCAACAGTTTACGCAGGGCTTTACAATATAAAAGGGGGACAATACAGGTACAATACAATAGAATACAAAAGGATTAAGAGGGCCCTGATCAGAAGAGCTTACAATCTAATAAATAGTTAAGCAGCTACAGTGTGCATTGAGCCTAAGAGACACAACCTGCAACCTAGGGCCGTTGCCAGAAGATGGGCACACCTCATTGGCCGAGCCTAGCAGAGCTGCTGCCTGGGGCTGGGAAGGACGTTGTGCGCCCATTATTAGGTGTAAACTTCAATACCTGCAAGAATGAATCAGGGGCCGGTGATTGGGTCTGAATTGTACATAATGAGGTTTGTGGGGATTGGATGGGGAGATGATATCACAGCTCAATATTAGATAATGAGGAATTCCACCAATGCAGACACACGTCCTGGAGGTGTGAGAGGAATGCCGGGGAGGAAGCCGCCTGACACACCTCATAATCATTACATGATTACATTATAACGAGCTGTTTAACAGGTCCCGTAATCCGGCGCCAACTCACCTCTCTGTCACAATACGGCCTCTGAGCAGAAACGCGTATTAAGGCAAGGGAGCAACCAATCAGCTGTCACCAGCAAGGGCCGATCTGATTGGTTGCTGTGGAATACTAAACATAAAAGAACTCCTAGAAAGTCAAGTTTTTTTTGGCATGTTTTTCTGACAATGAAAAGCTGCTTCTCAGCGCTAGCAGTTTGTGCGTTGTGTGCACGCATGGTACACTTCCTTCCGCCATCTGTACAACGCCAGGAATGGAGCTGCGTGTGGGGGGCGATGTAATACGCAGGAATTACATCATCAGAGGTCGCCCAATGAACGAAGAGCATGACAGGTTACGTCATCAGAGGTCGCCCAATGAACGAAGAGCATGACAGGTTACATCATCAGAGGTCGCCCAATGAAAGAAGAGCATGACAGGTTACATCATCAGAGGTCGCCCAATGAAAGAAGAGCATGACAGGTTACATCATCAAAGGTCGCCCAATGAACGAAGAGCATGACAGGTTACATCATCAAAGGTCGCCCAATGAATGAAGAGCATGACAGGTTACATCATCAAAGGTTGCCCAATGAACGAAGAGCATGACAGGTTACATCATCAGAGGTCACCCAATGAACGAAGAGCATGACAGGTTACATCATCAGAGGTCGCCCAATGAAAGAAGAGCATGACAGGTTACATCATCAGAGGTCGCCCAATGAACGAAGAGCATGACAGGTTACATCATCAAAGGTCGCCCAATGAATGAAGAGCATGACAGGTTACATCATCAAAGGTTGCCCAATGAACGAAGAGCATGACAGGTTACATCATCAGAGGTCACCCAATGAACGAAGAGCATGACAGGTTACATCATCAGAGGTCACCCAATGAAGGAAGAGCATGACAGGTTACATCATCAGAGTTCGCCCAATGAACGAAGAGCATGACAGGTTACATCATCAGAGGTCACCCAATGAAGGAGGAGCATGACAGGTTACATCATCAAAGGTCGCCCAATGAACGAAGAGCATGACAGGTTACATCATCAGAGGTCGCCCAATGAAAGAAGAGCATGACAGGGTATATCACCAAAGGTCGCCCAATGAACGAAGAGAATGACAGGGTAACCAGGAGTAGCGGAGAAGGGGGATGGAGGCGGTGGGGGGTGAAGCAGCGACTGCAAGCCTAGTGCATACTGCATACCTGAAAATTATGGCAAGAGCTCGCCTTTAAATTTCAACTTTACTTCCAGTCTGTACTATTTCAAGGCGACTTCTATCCGACTTGTGCCCATAGACTTTAATGGAATTCGAATCCTCCTCTATATTGTTGTGATTTGGATGCGACATTACAAGAAGATTACCAGGGCATTCCCAAAAATTGCTTCTAAAGTCGTATTAAAGTAGCTCTCTAGTTGCCAGGAAGTCGCCTGGTAAAGTCGCACCATAAGTCACATGACTTTCAGGTCCCAGTAGTGTGAACCCAGCCCTAGGCATGGTGTAAAGCTTGTAGCATAAGCCTGGTGCACACTATGAGTTTGGAAGTAAAAAAGAACTGTCAGCTCTAGTTGGAGCTGCTGTACTAACTATGCAAAGTTAGTACAGCTACCTCCCCTACTGAGCTGTTGTGTTGCCCCCTCCCCTCCGCCAGAACACTAATCAATGCTCTCTGCTGCCTCTGGCTGAGAGCGCTGATCGGGAGTCGGTCGGATGCTGGTTTTCCAGCATGTTCATCCGACAGAAGCCGGCCAAATGGCGTGGCATACGCACAGGCCGAATGTCGGCCATTTTTTTTTTTAACCGGCCGATGTCTCCAAACATTTGTCCCGTGTGAATGGGGCTAAAGTTGCAGAAGTTTCCACCATGCTGGCAATTTTTTGTTGATTGTGAGAAGCTGAGAACAGTTAACATTCCATTTACCAAACAATTGCTTAACAAATAAAAACCTGATATCTGTGGCGTGTTTATATAAAAGCTGTTTTTCCATTAAAGCTGCTTGTAAATTTATCCTGTGAAGATGAGGCAAAATCGAATGTTCTCTGGCTGCATTCTCGGCAAATCGAATGTTATTCATTGAATAAAAAAAGCAGTTTGAAGAGGGAAAATACCACCTTATGTCCACTAGATGGCGCTTAGTATCATAGCAAATAAGTGTGTTCCTCGGCTCCAGCTAGTGCCCATAATGCAGTATTTCCCCATTTACAATGTTTTTTTTTATTTATTCATTTATTTTTGCCTGGTAACATTTGATTCACACAGAATGAATTTACATGCAGCTTAAATGGATGGACAGCTATTTTTCCAGATTTTTATACACGTACCCTTATATGTGGAAAACCATGAAGAAAATTTGGGGGTGGTGAATTTTTATGCGTTTCCCGCGCCGTGGACAAGTAGCGCTATTTCTGCCAAATCGACAAAAGAAAAATGCTTCTGTCTCTTACGCTTCCATTTGTCTTATCTGAGTGCGTTTCTCCGTCGGCTGTGATGCTGCCTATCGCCCCACGCGGCCGCCTTCCTCTGTGTGCGGCTGTTTAATTCCGTAACGTGACGACTTGGGATGAACCTTGGTAGAGCCATTACCGCGGCGGTGATGGCGGTGGGGAGGAAGTTGTGCCCGCTGCGTGTGATATATGAGCCGCTGTGATTCCTCACCGGTGGGAGGATGGATGGCTCACATTTATCTTGTTGGTGGAGCCTCCGCTTAAGTCCAACCATCCGCTCCCCCTCACTCTGCAAGACAGGCGGCGCATCTGAGATTCACACACTGTCGCTCGCTATTAATCAGTGCGCGGGTGGCGAGGATGGCGCCGCCACATAGCGTGGCGCAGTGGCAATGCGGGACAGAGATGGCCTCCGTGTAGGCAAAAATCGACCAAAATCTGAGGCTCTTGGTTCCAGAATAGAATCCTAAATCTTCCGTTTATATATGAGCGCCATCGTACTTACACTGTTAAAGTGGAATAATGAAGCAATTGCGAATACGAAGAGTTTTTTTTTTTATATATAAACAGAGTTCAATTCGGCCGGATCATCAAGAATTAAAGTGGCTGTAAACGTTTACATATACCCAGTGAAGTGACTGATACACAAATCCTCCTACATAGGTTGTACCTGTTTATCTGCAGTCTTCTCTTCTCTACATCCGTTCAAAGTGCAGAATTTATAAAAATTAGTACCCCTTGGGAGCCTCGAGAGGAGCGACTCGAGACGTCTACCATTGAGGTCGAGGGACGGAGGACAAAAGAATTTCGAGTCTGTTCGAAATATTTAAGACGTGAAACTTGCCTACATCTCTTCTCTTCTGACGTCTATTTGTC
>BLSH010036936.1:557746-582064 GCA_018402905.1 Glandirana rugosa
AGATATATGTCTACCCGTCTAGACGATGGTTATCTTCATATGTCGTTAAGTATTGGTAGCAGATCTGCCCATCTGTATATAGATACAGGAATTGCTGTATACTTCTATTGGTAGCAGATCTACCCATCTGTATATAGATACAGGAATTGCTGTATACTTCTATTGGTAGCAGATCTGCCCATCTGTATATAGATACAGGAATTGCTGTATACTTCTATAGGTAGCAGAGCTACCCATCTGTATATAGATACAGGAATTGCTGTATACTTCTATTGGTAGCAGATCTACCCATCTGTATATAGATACAGGAATTGCTGTATACTTCTATTGGTAGCAGATCTGCCCATCTGTATATAGATACAGGAATTGCTGTATACTTCTATTGGTAGCAGATCTACCCATCTGTATATAGATACAGGAATTGCTGTATACTTCTATAGGTAGCAGAGCTACCCATCTGTATATAGATACAGGAATTGCTGTATACTTCTATAGGTAGCAGATCTGCCCATCTGTATATAGATACAGGAATTGCTGTATACTTCTATAGGTAGCAGATCTGCCCATCTGTATATAGATACAGGAATTGCTGTATACTTCTATTGGTAGCAGATCTACCCATCTGTATATAGATACAGGAATTGCTGTATACTTCTATAGGTAGCAGATCTGCCCATCTGTATATAGATACAGGAATTGCTGTATACTTCTATAGGTAGCAGATCTGCCCATCTGTATATAGATACAGGAATTGCTGTATACTTCTATTGGTAGCAGATCTGCCCATCTGTATATAGATACAGGAATTGCTGTATACTTCTATAGGTAGCAGAGTGGTGATAGAACAGCATGTTGTATTCTGGTTTTCCTGTCCCTTTAACTGCCATCAGCTCCCCATGGCTTCCTGTTCTCTCCATCCTCCTCCTGTAATGAGGCTCTCACCATTCTCCTCTCTGCCTTTCACTAATCCGCTCTCATTCTGTAGCTTCTTCATTTAGCTCCTACATGCTGGTAATCCTCAGCTTCCGCCCTGCGTGTGCGTGCTGCTCTCTGCTGGCCAATATGGAGAATGCACTTTAGATGGCATCTAGAGCGCCTGTCTTTTGCTTGAGTAGCTTTTTCATGAACTGGACTGCTATATTGCAAATAATATTCTGTATTAGGGGGTTGGCACTAAATAATATGGAGTGTAAGCTTCTCTGGTGCAGATGGATCAGTGTTTTTTTATTTTTTTTTGTACAGCGGCTACAGAATGTAAGATGAAAGTAAATGTGTAATATAAGGACCTTTTTCAGATGGAGCGGATCCGTCCAGGGGGATGCTCCTGCTCAGCGGTGAATCTCTCAGCTGATTTGCGCTGATCCAGCGGATGATAGGTCCATGTCCACTCCACTATGCAGAGCAGACATGGACAGAGCCCGCTCTCCTCTATGGGGCCGTCAGATAGAAATGCACTGCATGTCCCTTTCCATCCAATTCGATCTACCGGATAAATGGCGAACGTATCGCATTCGTCTGTTTTTTAGTGGATGCAGAACAATGGGTGGTCCGATCGGTCTACTGGTGTGAAAGGGGCCCAAGTGTAAGCTTCTCTGGTGTAGAGACTTATGTGACTGGCTGTACAGCGCTATGATATATGTCAGAGCTATATAAATGTATAATGGTGTGACTGTGGTTGGTCATTTTAGAGTGTAAGCTCCTCTGGTACAGAGATTGATGTGACTAGCTCTTGTGTTCTCACTACAGCACTGCGGTATATGTCAAAGCTATATAAGTGTATGAGTGTGGTGGGACATGAGCGTAAGCTCCTGTGGTGCAGAGACCGATGTGATTGGTACATTATGCTCTGTACAGCATTATGGAATATGTCAGAGCTTATAATTACTGCTGTGGCTGTAATTATCCTGCTGGCATTCAACGCCTGTGGCTCTCATTGAACCTATAGCATTGCTGTTATCTTCCCCTTTTTTTTATTTTTTTCAGGACCACGCTCCTTCGGACCCTGTGAGATCAATAAGTCCCCTGGTTCCAGCACCGCTTTCTCTAGTTCTCAGAGAGGGACTGACAAATTGTACCTGTGCCTGGGAGCACTGTAAAAAACCTGCTTAATCTGGCTGCAATAGATTAAAATTTAGATTGTGGAAAACTATTATTATACAGGATTTATATAGCACCAACAGTTTGCGCAGCGCTTTACAATAAAGAAGGGACAATTACAATACAGCTCAATACAGAAGGAATAGGAGGGCCCTGCTCGTGGAGCTTACAATCTAAAGGGAGGGGGAGGGGGGACAAAAGGTAATGGCTGCAGGGGATGAGCTGATAGAGGTGACTCAGGCACCTTTCTTAGGTGGAGGTGGGGTAGGCTTCCCTGAATAAGTGAGTTTTGAAGGAAAACTAAGACCCCTTTTCACAACAAGGCGTTTTCAGGCGATTTTGCGCTAACAATAGCGACTAAAATGCGCCTGAAAAACTCCCCCCATCCACCCCAGTGCGAAAGCCCGAGTGCTTTCACACTGGGCGGTGCTCTTGTGGGACGGTAAAGTCCTGCAAGCGGCATCTTTGCAGCGGTGTGGGAGCGATGTATTCACCGCTCCTATACCACCCCTGCCCATGGAAAGCAATGGGGCAGCGCTCACGAAGCGCAGAACACCGCTTCGGTAGCGCCACTAACCGGCATTTTTAACCCCTTGTGGGGAGGTTAAAAGCGCACCACCGCTGCCCGAATAGCTATACCATAGCGCCACTATAAGGAGCGGTTGAGCGCCACAAAATAAGCCATGTTTTACCGCTAAAGCTCGGGCGGCCCCGGTGTGAAAGTGGTCTAAGTGAATTTTATGCCTGATTTTGTTTTCAGGGCCCCAGATTTATGAGAATGTAGTGTTTTTTGGGGACCCCACCTTCCTCCTTTTTTTTTTCAGGACAGGCTAGCGAAATATCCTTTGCAAATGGGATGCTCCTTTTACAGAAGGCTGAGCAGATCGATGGCATGCTATGCTACGTCTGGTGGATTCTCTATTGTAGAGTCTGATGCGAGATTCAGTGGCCGCAGTCTGATGTTTCCATATTTCACGGAGGAGCCATTCTGCACGGGTGACTTGGCGTGACAATGCACCTGGACCGCTGTCACTGGAAGATTAATGTAGTGGCGAGGCTCAGTGCTCCTGCTGGGAACGGCTGGAAGGCTCTGATGAACCTTCCCCGCTCCCCTGAGACCTCAGAACCATCCACGGAAAATGCAGAAATCCAATATCCTCCATGCAGAACCGGCGCCGGGCGCCAAGAGCTGACAGAGCGTCGCGGTGATAACGGGTGCCTCGTCAGCATGCTCCAGAAGTGGCTCTCCCGCTAATTATCTCTCTACACCCCGCATCATCCTGGGGGGGTCTGGGCACAAAGAACCTGGATTTGAGGAAATGGCGAAGCCTTGAATTTTTTTTTTTCTGCCGCCAAGCTGGTCAGAAGATCGAGAGTGTTATCGCTCCAATTAAAGTGTGTTTGTAAAATCAAACTTTATGCAGAGAAAATTAACTTGGCACGTTAATTTGCCCAATGTGGTGGAGTTTGGACTCATAGCTGCCAACTTTAAATCAAGAACTTGGGTGGCACAGTGGTGTAGTGGATAGCACTTTCACCTAGTATCAAAAGGGTCGCTGGTTCGAATCCCAACCATGACACTACCTGCCTGGAGTTTGCATGTTCTCCCTGTACCTATGTGGGTTTCCTCTGGGTACACCGGTTTCCTCCCACACTCCAAAGACATGCTGGTAGGTTAATTGGCTGCTGTCTAAATTGGCCCTCGTATGTATGAATGTGAGTTAGGGACCTTAGATTGTAAGCTCCTTGAGGGTAGGGACTGATGTGAATGTACAATGTATATGTAAAGTACTGCGTAAATTGACAGCGCTATATAAGTACCTGAAATAAAATAAAAAATAAGAACTGAAAAGCTGTTTGCCGCTTTATCTTGCCGGTTCAGTTTGATTTCTGCCAGCGAGGGAGTAAATTGCACACAGACACAATTAATGTATTAGAAATAGACGTTGGCATTTGAGAATTTCCCTCTAGTTGTCTGTGGCCTTGTCCTCAGTCCAGGCCGCCGATGGGCAATTCTCTGATAAGCAGAACTTTTCCCTGGAATTGGATTGCAGACGTCATCTGCTTCCTTCCTTCATCTGTCTGTAGGTAACCTGTATGTCCTCCCCACCATAGACCCCTCCATAGAATGCTGTTTACATTAGTCCATCAGGGTGACGGTCACAGAGCCAGTCAGTCTGCCCCCTTCCCTGCAGGGGCCTGGTTTAAAGGGCAATCAGCGGCCAATTAGGTCGGACACAGCACTGGGGGGGGGGGCCTTTCAATGAATGTGCTGGACTAGTTCCCAAATGGCATTCTATGTGCCCCGGGCCAGGTCCTCTGATGACTGGTAAGAGACTTTCAGCTGCTTTCATCCAGTACAAGCAGACTCAAAACAATGTATGTGTGACTGTGGGGGGACATTAGAGTGTAAGCTCCTTTGGTTCAGAGACTGAGGTGACTGGCTCAGTGTTCTCTGTACATCACTATGATCTAGGTCAGAGCTATATAATTGTATAATAACTGCGTGTGACTGGGGGACGATGGTATTAGAGTGTAAGCTCCTTTGGTTCAGACAATGGCTAGCTCAGGGTTCTCTGTACAGCACTGCAGTATGTCAGAGCTAAATGTAAAATAGTGTGTGATTGTGGGGGGACATTAGAGTGTAAGCTCCTCTGGCGTAGATGGATGTGACTCGCTCAGTGTTTTCTGTACATCACTATGATCTATGTCAGAGCTATATACATGTTCAATAACCGTGTGTAACTGGGGGGCGGGGGGGGGGACAGAGTGTAAGCTCCCTTTTGGTTCAGAGATTGACTAGCTCAGTGATCTCTGTACATCACTATGATCTATGTCAGAGCTATATACATGTCTAATAACTGCGTGTGACTGGGGGACGACAACATAAGAGTGTAAGCTCCTCTGGTGCAGAGACTGATGTGATTGGCTCAGTGTTCTCTGTACAGCACTATGATATGTGTCAGAGCTATATAAATGTATAAGTGTGTGAATGGGGGGGTCACTAGAATGTAAGCTCCTCTGGTGTAGAGAATGATGTGACTGGGTCAGTTTTTTTGTATGTACAACGCTGCGGAATATGTCAGAGCTATGTAAATGTATAATAAGGCTCATGCACACTGAAGCTGATAAACAACAGTTTATGGTCATTTGGGCCCTTTTTTTATTTATTTATTTTTTTTTTTTACAGCCCATAAACGCCCCTTTATTTTATCCTATGTGTCCATGCACACATTTTTTTGTCATTTAACAGCTGTGGCATTTATTGTCTGTTATCTGAGTGCCCTGAATTGGCATTCAGGAGGAGTTCTTCTGACAACAAAAACCGCTGGATGCTCCTAAACGCTACTAAACGGCCATTTATCGGCATCCGGCGCTTTTTGTAGTCGATGGAAGCTAATGAAGTTAAAAAAAAAAAAGCTCAAACGCAGACGCCAATAAATGCTGCTAAAAGCACGTTTTCTAAGCAGCGTCTCCTGCCACATAATCCGATGCCCGGAGAGCCTTAGGCTCCATGCACACTGGACCCTCTTTATAGTCCTTTTGGACTTCGGATTTCTGGCTGAAAAACGCTGCTTTTAAAACCTAGCTTTTATCAGCGTTTTGTAATAGCGTTATGCGCTTTTATCGGTGTTGGCGGTTTTATTTTAACTTGGCTTCCATTGACTACAAAAAAACGCTGGACGCCGATAAATGGACATTAATCGGCGTCCAGCGTCTTTGTGGTCAGAAGAACGACTCTCAGATAACAGCCCAATAAGGCCACTGCTGATAAACGACATAAAACATAAAGAGGCGTATTGGGGCTGTTAAAAAAAAAACAAAAAAACGCCCAAACGACCATAAACAGTAATTTATCAGCTTCAGTGTGCATGGAGCCTAACAGTGTGTGGCCGGGGGGGGGGGGCGGCATTAGAGTGTAAGCTCCTCTGGTGCAGAGCCTGATGTGACTGGCTCAGTGTTCTCTGTACAGCTGACTTATACCATAGCGCTGTACAGAGAACACTGAGTCCGTTCCATCAGTCTCTGCACCAGAGGAGCTTACACTCTAATTCGTGGTATTGGTTTATATTGGACTGTAAGCTTTTCTGGCAAAGGTTAAAAATATATTGGGCCTTTTCTGGGAGAGAACTTGCCACTGTGTTGTAGTTTTTGTTATTGTGTTGCGATATATTTTTGTCTAGTCTGCTTTGTATACAGTTTGTCTAGTTTTGGCTTTTAAATACATTTGTATTTAGGTGGCTTTAAAAAAAAAAAAAAGTACATCTTTTTGTGTTGGCCTTTTTTTTTTGTGCAGCACCACCATGGATGCAGGCGCTATATAAACGGCTGCTATAATATTGTGCGTCCTCCAGTAGTGCAGCAGCCAGGAAAGCCCTTTTGTATTTATGTTATGGATTCTTCTGTGCCACTATCCGCCCCCCCCTTGCTGAGAGGACACAGCGGGGTCAGACGCCCCCTGATCGCTGCTGCCTCAGACGCTTTGAATAGACTCCTCTGCTGAGTCTCATGACAAAACAGTCAGTGTTATCTGCAGGCTGCCTGCTCGGGGAGATGGGGCCAGCCCATGTGACGCTGGTGGCAGCTGTTCTAGGCTCAGTGTCAGCTTGTTTTCACAAGGCAAGTGTGCTGTTGCTTTGTTAGATAAGCCCAGGCGCTCTGGAGGAGCATTATGCTGTGTCCCGGAGCCTTTATCCGCAAAGCGTGCGATTCAGCCCGTCGACTCGGCGGAAACTGAGCCAAAAATAAGAGGGGGAGAGCCGACGCCAACCTTTGTAGTAAGCAGACTTCTCCGTCTCTTTGCTCCGCACCGTATGTTTAAATCTTTGTCTTTTTTGTCTTTGTCGTGTCCGTGTAAAGCCTTTGGGGAAATTGCGCAGGGCCACATGAACTGTGGGTGCTTTAGGAAAGCATGGGGAGGTATTTGTGGAGCGGGGCGCAAATGGCTGTCTATTGCTGATAGTTGGGTTCATAAGTTCCTGGAAAGAAGTATAGCTGCCCCAACATGCGCCCTGCGTCTTGTATGCGTGGTTTTAAAGGGGGGGGGGGGGTGTGATGCTGCAAGCATATTGGTAGATTTGACGGCATAGCCCCATCACCGTTGGCTGTCCAGGATTAGAGCGGTGACGGCTGCAAATGCCCACAAATCTATCTCCAATCCTGCATGATGCAGTGGGGTTTACGGTGGATTGTCGCAGGATTCAGCGTGCATCTGGATAAATCCCTTCAGTGTACAGTAGCGATTGGTTTGCCTGATTTGTAGCATCGATCTGTCTCATTAATGCACCCTTTCCCCTGTCCTATTATCCCCCTCCTTCAGGTTTTGCAATAGAAATCTGTTCTGAATTGCTTTGACGGCAAGGCATGTCTCTGCAAAGTTTAGGTGTCAATGGGTTAGACCAGGGTTCCTCCAGAGGTTGCTGAGGGTTCCTTGAGCAATAAGCTCAAGGTTAGATAAAATAAGTTCCTATTGACACCATTGATCTTTTTTGCTATCTGTAAGGGGGTCATTCTTCCCAATGACCACAAGTGTAAGGGGGTCATTCTTCCCAATGACCACAAGTGTAAGGGGGTCATTCTTCCCAATGACCACAAGTGTAAGGGGGTCATTCTTCCCAATGACCACAAGTGTAAGGGGCATTCTTCCCACTGATCATCACATTATGTATCATTAATTGCAGATAGAGTAACTTTTAGCAGGGGTTCCCTGAGACCAGAAAGTTATTTCAAGGGTTCCTCCATGTTGAAAGGATGGGTTAGATCAGCCTTTCTCGACCTTTTAAACACAGAGGAACCCTTGAAATAATTCTCCGGTCTCGGGGAACCCGTGCCAAAAATGAAAAATCTACAACTCGTGATATATTAGTGTGATGGTCAATGGGAAGAATGCTCCCTACACTTGTGGTCATTGGGAAGAATTACCCCTTACAGAGAGCTAAAAAGATCAATGGTGTCATTGGGAATTTATCTGAGAGGTAGAAATTGACCATTGCTCAAGGAACCCCTAGCAACCTCTGGAGGAACCCTGGTTGAGAAACCCTGGGTTAGATCATTTAGTGCAAGGCCAGGCAATCATCATTGGACTGGTTAGCAGACCCCACAGAAATCTTCTGCCAAGGAAATGGATGCTGTGGAAGCATGGCTAAGTATTCTATGTTGCATAAACTAAGGATAATTGTCCATGCAAAGCTTTTTCAGCATGTTGGAAACCTCCGTATTAGAAGTGGTCTAACGCTTATTGTCGCCCCAGTGAACTGTTGCATCTCTTATCCGATGTTGCATGCAGGGCCAGGCCACGGGGTAGGCAGAGGAGACGGCTGCCTTGGGCACTTTAATAGGGGGGAGGCCCAAAAAGGGCAGGACCTGCAACCTGAGGCAGTCCATACATTAAACATCTTTCCCAAGTTCTCCTCCAGGAAGGTCACATGAGTCTACCTACCGTCCTGGAGGATTCCTGGAAAAGGAGTTGTTGGGTAATAACTCTGCCTGTGTGTGGGGTGTTTTTTATTTTTATTTTTTTTTTCCTTCAACCATAAATAAATAATGACCTGATTTCCCCATCCACACACTTGATGTGGGTGGGGAAACCACTCCCACTGAGTAATTGTATTGTGACAGCAGGGAGACTTCCCCACCATCAGGATACACCGATCGACCCAACAGGCTGGTTGTACAGAAGTTGATCAGTAAATCGATTTCTGTAAACTGTCCCCATACATGGATTGAAATTCCGCTGGTCCCTGCTGGACCGGCCAAATTGCGATCCATCTATGGCCGCCCTGAGGTTTGGCCTTTTCACCCTGGGTGCTAAAGTACCTTGTCCTGGCACTGGATGTACCATAGCCAGGCCAAGGGGTAGACAGAAGAGACGGCTGTCTTGAGTGCTTTATAACAGGATGGGGGTGCAATTAGGGCAACATCTGAAAACTATCCTGCTCAAGTAGTTCACAGCTCATGTTTTCCCCTTGAGTGCTAAAGGACCTTGTCCCAGGCTTCCCTGCACAACTACTGCATGCAACAGCAATCTAGCCCTAGCGGAACCCGGTGGGTTTAAAAGAGAAATATGGGATTTTTTTATGAATCATACTAGCCTAGCGGGATGCAGCATCGGTCCCTCACAAGCTCTAACACTGAGAACTGAGCGATCAAACACTATTGATCGCCTGCTTCTCGCAGCTCCCTGAGCAGAGAGCTGGTGACTGTCAGTCTCTTCCCCCACCCCCCACAATCACTGGAGTGCGCTGGGCTGTGGACGGGGCCGGCTCAGGCTCTCAGCGGCACACTGAAAGGCTGATCCAGGCATGTGGGCGGATCTCGATTTAATTGTCGCGATTCTTGTCTGAGCCTGGACCAGCTCTGTAATGTCAGCCGACAGCAGGCTTCAGCCCGATGTTTGCTGAAAATGAGTCACAGAACGAGCTGCACTCCTGTGATCACAGGAGAAGTACAGCCAAAAAAAAGCTTTGGCTGTACTTCTCCTTTTTAAACCAGCATATTAAACATTCAGAAAATGTCGTTTTTGTTTTGTTTTTTCACTTGACAACCGCTGCTCACTTGCTGCATTGCATATATATCTGGGGGTACATAAGCAGTTAATATCTTGTCACATTTATTAAAATCTTCAGTGTAGGCAAGTCTTAAAAAGTGAGTATCCCTTTAAGAAATATAAGTTCATGCCGGGGTGTGGCTGTTTAGTGGAGAACTGCACCCTTTTTGGTTTAACGGTATTGTGGTATTACTTGGATAAGATGGATGTCAAGGATGGAAGATCCACTATTTAAAGTAACCCTATAGATGGACGGTGCTGTGTATCATAAACAAAGAATCCCCCCCATCAGTGCTGCTGATGTCCTCCAGCCTCTTTCAGCCACTTCTTGTCAATTTGCTCTCCAGTGCTGGCTGCACATCATTCTCTGGATCGGCTTTCTGATGAGTGACAACGGTTCAATGTGTGTCGGCACAACGGCTTGTAATCTCCACCAGGGGGCGCATGTGACAGGGTGGCAACACAGGAGCACAATTGGGAAGACAGAGCTCTGTCACCTTTATAACAGGAAGTGTCTGAACAAGGACCTTCGTGGCAGGATCACTTGGGATTATTTTAATGAAAGCTTGCCTTGAAAATTACGCGTTTAAACCTTTTTATATTTTAGTGACTGGGCTCAATCTACTTCAAAACGAGGCTTTTGTGGATTCCCAACAAAATGCACCTTGGAGTTTGTGTGTGTGTGTGTGTGTGTGTGTGTGTGTGTGTGTGTGTGTGTGTGTGTGTGTGTATTTATTTTTAGGTACTTGTATAGCGCCGTCAATTTACGCAGTGTTTTACACATATATTTTACATTCACATCAGTCCCCTCAAGGAGCTTGCAATCGAAGGTCTCTAACTCACATTCATACACACTAGGGCCAATTTAGACAGGATCTAATTAACCTACCAGCATGTCTTTGAAGTGTGGGAGGAAACCAGAGAACCTGGAGGAAACCCACACAGGCACAGGGAGAACATGCAAACTCCAGGCAGGAAGTGCCGTGGTTGGGATTCCCTTTTGCTGCTAGGCGAAAGTGCTATCCACTACACCACTGTGCGTGTGTGTATGTATGTATGTATGTGTGTGTGTGTGTGTGTGTGTGTGTGTGTATATATATGTATGTGTGTATATATATATATATATATATATATATATATATATATATATATATATATATATAATATATATAAAAAATTCCCCTTGATTACCAGGTTTCTGCAGTCCTTTCTTTACACACAATATTGTACACTTTGGGGGAAATTTACTAAAACTGGTGCAGCTGTGCACCGCAACCACTCAGCTTCTGGGTTTTATTGTCAAAGCTTAAAGTGGTTGTAAAGGCTGAAGGTTTTTTTCTATGCATTAAGATAAAAAGCCTTCTGTGTGCAGTAGCTGTACAGCGATGCCCACGAGTCCCTCCGCCGTCCGGGACTCTCCCTCCCTGATTGGCTGAGATGCAGCAGCGGGAGCCAATGGCAATGTCTATCAAAGTCCGTTAGCCAATCGGGAGAGAGGGGGAGCGGTGCTGAACCGCAGCTCCATGTCTGAATGGACACACGGAGCTTCAGCTCGGCTCAGGTGTCCCCATAGCAAGCTGCTGGCTGTGGGGGCACTCGACAGGAGGGAGGGGCTAGGAGCAGCAGGGAGGGGCTGGGAGCAGCGCAGAGGGACCTGAGAAGAGGAGGATCGGGGCTGCTCTGTGCAAATCCCACTGCACAGAGGAGGTAAGGATAACATTGTTGTTTTTTAAAAAAGAGACTTTACAATCACTTTGCACAAGCTGAAGTTAGAATCTGGGTACTATGCCCAGCCACGCCAGATTCCCTGTGCACCAGGTTTAGTAAATCTCCCTCCTTTGTGTCCCTCCCAGTTCTATCCACAGCTGCTCTTCCTCTCCATGCTTTCTATTATCACCCACAGCCAGCAGACCTGCCTTAGTCTCAGTAGGGATCACTCATCTATTTCTTTTTTTTTTTTTCCCGTTTTCTCTCTCCTAGATCCCACGGTGACACAGACAGAGATTGTCTGATCAGCACACAGTAGGTCCTCCAGAGCAGGCGGCTCGGAGGCATTTTAGCCTCTGGGAAATTCTTCTGCCTCTTTTGTTACTCTTTTCAATGATTAGATGGATCTTCTAAGCTGGAAGCCCTTCCTCGCTCTCTCCCCTCATCACTGGCAGGGAAGAGGCAATAATGCCCGTTGGCTCTGTGTTGGGAGTGCATTGTAGGTCTTCTGGATGGCGCTCTGCGCTGGCCTCATTTCTTACCGTTTTCATTTATTGGCCTGATTTTTTTATTTTTTTTTTATAGCTTCCCAGTGAGCGTGGGCATTTTTTATTTCCTTGTACATAATCGGGCTTTAGCATTTTTGTTTTGGTCAATAGAAAGCTAATTACTAAGAGGAAAAAAGGCAAGAAATTGCACAAATGCATGTGTTTTGTGTGTGTTTATTTTGTTTTTTGCTTAGGCATTCCTTTTGACGTCTATAGGGTCCAATGTGTGATTTGTTCACGCTTCGAGCAACAAGTGACATGGGTACCACTGAGTAGAAAAATCTTGACGTTGAGCAATGAAGCACTTAGGGAAACGCACAATTCGAGTCGATCAGCTATGACTGTGGTCTTACGCTTGAGAATAAGCAGTTTCAGGCACTTTTTAAGCATTTTCAAGACCATTGGTTCAGCCAGTGGAAAGACCGTAATATCTGTAGACATGTCGTCACCCTTGTATCTTCCTCCATGGTTATTCGGTGTGGTATATTTTCCTGTTGGAGCTCTTGAGCCATGGTCCCTGTGTCAATTTCTTCCCGTGCCCTCTGCTGCTTGCCATGTTCCTTGTAACGACCATTACTGGGCTCATAGAAGTTCTTGTGGGCCCCCAACAGGCAGATGAAGGTCTCCACATCCAGCATGGAAACCCCCTGAATCCTCCTCCATATTGGAGGTTGCTAGGAGTAGGAGACAGGTTCTTGGGTGCAAAACCACTTGTGTTGCATATTTTCAGGCACTCCCAATAAAGTTTATGTAACCAAAAGACCCGATTTCTGCATGACCCACTGGTGGGAATGGGCACCAGTGAACAAAACATGAAGCTTTATGTTGAGCATTGTCATGCTTCCTCAAAATCGCTACAAATCGCTCAGGAGCTTGGAGAATTACATTTTGCTGAGGATGCTCCCTATAATAGGTTGGGTAAAATAACCTCTCTCTGGGTGATGGCATTGGTTCTTACTAGGATACAACCAAAAGGCTGATTGGACAGTAGATTTTTGTTAGCAGAGCATATGGAGGAGTCCACCGACGTGCTCAATTGTCTGACAAAATGAGTCCTCCGAGGCAGGGAAAAGATGAACAGGATGCCATTCATGTGCAACAGACGATCAGAGCGGCCAGCTTTGAAGTTTGTAGGCATTATTGCTAACGGCAGTCTTGAGCGGTTGCTTAGGACTTCGTTCCAATGTGGCTTTGGGTATTTTCAGGGTGTCCGTCTGTTCATGGAAGACCTCTAGTTATACAGCGATGAGCGCCAATTTCTGGGGAAATCTCAATCTTTGTGGGTTTTGTTGCTTGTGTGGGTGTCACTGGGCCATCCATTCATCCCAGAACAAGCTTTGTATCCGGGAGAATCCACAATTTTATTGTTTTCATCCATTTTTTCCCTCTTTATTGCCTCCACCACCTCAATTCACTGTCTGGGCTGTGTTGCTGGTGTGCTGGACTGTGAATGAGAATCCATGCACAGTCCTGCCTGTGTCCTCTTTCCTGAATGCCTCCCATCCAACTTCTAATGCCTGAAACATGTTGGCACTGTGCGATATAACAGAGCATCAATGGTTCGCTGTACCGGCACTACCACTTTAAGTTTGCTAACCTGATGTGCAGTGCATTGTGAGAAGAATAAAAATGTGTGTGCATATCGAAGATTATTTGACAATGTTCAGTTGCTCAAAGGACAGTCATAGACTTGCAATGTCCCTGATTGGGTGAGGGGCGGAAATGACTGAGCAGTGTTCTTTGTGCGACTGGCCTGCTCTGGACTGGCCTGCTCTGGACTGGCCTGCTCTGGACTGGCCTGCTCTGGACTGGCCTGCTCTGGACTGGCCTGCTCTGGACTGGCCTGCTCTGGACTGGCCTGCTCTGCTCTGGCCTGCTCTGCTCTGGCCTGGACTGGCCTGCTCTGGCCTGGCCTGCTCTGCTCTATCGGCTGTGGAATCTGGCAGTCTATGGCTGCACTGAGATGCTTCCCAGTCTGGTATTTGCACTGCAGGGTGGACTGACCTCATGTTCAGTTCACAGCTTGAGTGGAATGTCACTTCGCTGCTTCCTGTCCCATGTTGGCCATGTGAGTCCTTGTACAAATGTCAACAAACAGTATTGGGCTGTGCATCCATTAACATTCCCGTTACTGACCCCAGAAAACAAATTTGCTTCCTGGTATCAGAGGTCACTTGATAACCACTTCATTGGGGAAGTCTTAACAATTTTCTATATTTTTATTCATGTATGCAGCACTGACAGATCCGGCGGCACTTAACATGCTGTGGCTTGAGCATTGATTGACAAGGTGAAGTGTTTTGGCAGAAAGTGAAAGCAGAAAGTGTGATTTGTCAGTTGCCTCAATGTTCAGCTTTCCTTTGCTGACTTTTAATCCCCATGACTTCCCTTTGGATTGAGATTTTATTCTGGCAGTCCCAGGATTTCACACAACGTTGCTCTCTGGCTAGGGTAAGGTTTAATTTGAGGATAAAGTGTGGAAGGGTTTGGTCTCTGGCGCGACTGTGTGGAAGGGTTTGGTCTCTGGCGCGACTGTGTGGAAGGGTTTGGTCTCTGGCGCGACTGTGTGGAAGGGTTTGGTCTCTGGCGCGACTGTGTGGAAGGGTTTGGTCTCCTGAAGAAAGTATGGAAGGGTTTGGTCAGGAGTCCTGCTGGACCTGAGGAACCTCTTAGGCCTGAAATTATGTGGATAACTGTAAATTTATTAGTGTCGTCCCGAATTAGGGTTTGCCTCTACCCACTAGGGCACCTTAAGTGAAAACTTGAGGCGAAGAAGAAAAGGTGCCCCAAATAGACAAATTGATAAAATGCTTAGATGCAAACAATTCTCCTATTAGCTGAAAGCCACCACCTTTTGAAGTTTAGGGAACCCACCTTTAGGGCTGGAACGGGCAGGTGAGTGACTCAGAAGTAGAAAGCACAGCTGTGATTGCTAACTTTTCCATAAGTCTCTCAATTTGGTGAAATGTCAAGACAGTAATCCAATACACAGCATAGATGCATGAAAATCCAAACCCCAAGGAAGGGGGGATTCTATCATGAAACGTGTTGGCTTTCAACTGAAAACAACCGTTTGACCCGAACTACAACAGCAACTACTTTTTGATGCCCCTTTTTCTCTTCATCTCCACATAATGTGCAGCGGCGTTGGGTTGATTTCCCCAGCGCTGGAAATAAACTCCTTGTTTGTTTTTTGTTGTTTTTTGTTTTTTTTCCTCATTCAGTTTTTCTTTCTTCTATTTCCTTCTAAACATTGCTGCTCCCTAGATCTACATCCAGAGGGGTCAGAACTACATAAACATTAATTTCATCCTGCTATTTCTGTCTAGTTAGTTATTTTAACAGACAGAAGATACCGAGTTGTCTTCCTTTTTTTTTCCCTAGGGAATTACCACAAACTCAATCCAGATGAGTAGGATAATGAGGTGCTTTAATGCGCTGCATTCCATAAAGTATTGTGTGTTTGGATGACAGGGCCTCTTTGAGCGCAGCGATTTTATGTGACATGTTTAGTGAATATAGCAGCCATTCCTTGCCCTGTAGTTGTAATGTTTTTTTGTATTTTTTTTTTTTTCTTTTGTTTTTAATTGTTCTGCTTTAGCCTTATTTTTTGTTTCTCCCTCATTCCAGGCATGAACCATGAGCCAAAGTCAGCTTCCATAGGAATGCTTTCGACAGCCACTCGGACCACGGCCACAGTCAGCCCCCTCACTCCCTCCCCTATCAATGGCTCCCTGGTACCCAACGGCAGCCCGGCGGCCAGCAGCGCGCTCTCAGTCCAGTCCGCACCCTCCTCCAGCTTTGCCGCCGCGCTGCGCAAACTCGCAAAGCAGGCCGAGGAGCCCAGAGGTAAGGAGAGATTTTTGGAAAAGCCACGTCCTGTGCATGCCAGAGTCACACCGCTATACACCACAGTTCCAGGGGCCAGATTTCCAGGGACACTGCCAGAAGTTTCTGGGCCGTCCCTGGAAATTCCTTCTAGGATGTTCAGTGATGTCCCGTAAAGTCTGTCTTTTCTGCATGTGTGATTTTAGTTCTTGTCTCTCTTGTATACCCTGAACCTTTTACAGAGGTGGTCTAACCACAACTGCCATTGTAGTTCATAGATGGAGCCTGGCGGAGAGTCACCCACCAGCAATATCTCCTATGATCTTCTGGGGGGTGAGAGTTTTCTGCTCCGCCTAACGCGACCATTCACATTGGTGTCAATTCTTTTTATGCACATTTTTATGTTTGTTTTTTTGAGGCTTTTATATTTTGGCATGCTTGCCCATTGTATTTAAGACTGCTAATGCTCTTCTTGTGTAAAGCTGCGAATCCACAAGGTTGACTGGCTAGGAGTGTGCAGTTCAAATGGCTTCAGGTGGTGGGAACGAGTGATGGGTCCATTAAGGAAATGCTCTTGCTCTACCAAATGTTCCTACTTCCTAGTTATGTCAATGAAGGAGGGGACTGATGGCAAGATAGGATTTTGGAAGACATTAGGAAGACATTAGGGTAGGTTTATTAAAACCGGTGCAAATAGAATCTGGGGCAGCTGTGCATAGTAACCAATCTGCTTTTAACTTCAGCTTGTTCACTCAAGCTTTGACAATAAAACCTAGAAGCTGATTGGTTACCATGCACAGCTGCACCAGGTTGCATGCGCACCAGTTTTATTAAATCTCTCCCATTGTGTTGGGATGGATAAGCTGGGATCTCGCCAGCTGACTGAATGTTCTTGTTTGTCAATGGAGAAGGGGATGGATGGAAAGATGAGCGATCGGTAGACACTATGTTGTGATGGGGGAGGGGGGCGAGCGATCAGAGCAGTTATCTCCCCAGCCAGGCGGCAGGGCTGGGGAGAGTTTCCAAAGCTTTGAGATCTCCACCCAAGTTTGCCCCAACAGTATACTTTGTGTATTGTAATTATGGATCTGAGCTAATCTGTCAACATCCTCAAGGGCCTAGAAAAGTGCAATCACTTTGCAGTATTACTATACCAGGTTGTATTTCTAATGAGCAAAAAAAAAAAAAAAGATACCCCGTGTACATTTATAACTATGTGCATGGCAATAAGGTTTCTAAAACGCATACATTTCCTGCAGTGGAAGAAGGGAGACTGTTAGGAGTAGAAGAGCTAGGACACCTTTTTGCCCCGGGACTCCAAGAGATCTTCTATAAGGCCAACAGTCTGTTGACACCAACCATCACACCTATATGAGCCTGTTGGATATCCCATTTAAAAACCATGGGTAGTAATATAGAGTTGTCCCCCTCTTGGTGAGTATTGGCTTGCACTCTTCTAGGAAGATTTTGGAGGGTGTCTGTGGGAATTTATGCCCATTTGTGAGGTTGGGTACTGATGTTGGATGAAAAGACCTGGCTCACAAACTGTGTTTCAAGTCTTCAGTGTTGAGGTCACGGCTCTGTATTGGACACTAGAGTTCTCCACACCAAACTGGTCACTCCATGTCTTTTATAGAGCTGGCTTTGTACACGGGCACAGTCAGAGTGGAACAAAATAAGGTCTTTCCCAAACCATTACCGCAAGGTTGGAAGAGTGGTTGTCTTCTGTATGCTGTAGCGTTAATAGTATCATTCATTGGAAACACCTGAACTCCATCTGAATTGGGAGTCCATAGTCGAGGCCTTAAAGAGTATATACACAATTCTGTGAGCGATGTATAGTAAATTGGAAATATCTGCTTTGTTAGGGCTGGCATTGAAGATCTAGGAAGGATTGATGTTTAATTCTCCCTATAAACATGCTGTACTGGGGTGTGTGTAGTGTATATATGTATGTGTGTGTATATATATGTATATATATATATATATATATATATCAGTATCTCACAAAAGTAAGTACACCCCTCACATTTTTGTAAGTATTTTATTCTATGTTTTCATGTGACAACACTGAAGAAATGACATTTTGCTACAATGTAAAGTAGTGAGTGTACAGCTTGTGTAACAGTGTAAATTTGCTGTCCCCTCAAAATAACTCAGCACACAGCCATTAATATCTAAACCACTGGCAACAAAAGTGAGTACACCCCTAAGTGAAAATGTCCTAATTGGGCACAAAGTGTCAATATTTTGTGTGGCCACCATTATTTTCCAGCACTGCCTTAAACCTCTTGGCATGGAGTTCACCAGAGCTTCACAGGTTGCCACTGGAGTTCTCTTCCACTCCTCCAAGATGACATCACAGAGCTGGTGGATGTTAGAGACCTTGCGCTCCTCCACTTTCCATTTGAGGATGCCCCACAGATGCTCAATAGGGTTTAGGTCTGGAGACGCTTGGCCAGTCCATCACCTTTACCCTCAGCTTCTTTAGCAAGGCAGTGGTCGTCTTGGAGGTGTGTTTGGGGTCGTTATCATGTTGGAATACTGCCCTGCAGCCCAGTCTCCAAAGGGAGGGGATCATGCTCTGCTTCAGTATGTCACAGTACATGTTGGCATTCATGGTTCCCTCAATGAACTGTAGCTCCCCAGTGCCGGCAGCACTCATGAGGCCCCAGACCATAACACTCCCACCACCATGCTTGACTGTAGGCAAGACACACTTGTCTTTGTACTCCTCACCTGGTTGCCACCACACACGCTTGACACCACCTGAACCAAATTTATCTTGGTGTCATCAGACCACAGGACACGGTTCCAGTAATCCATGTCCTTAGTCTGCTTGTCTTCAGCAAACTGTTTGCAGGCTTTCTTCTGGGACGACAGCCATGCAGGCCAATTTGATGCAGTGTGTGGCGTATGGTCTGAGCACTGAAAGGCTGACCCCCCACCCCTTCAACCTCTGCAGCAATGCTGGAAGCACTCATACATCTATTTCCCAAAGACAACCTGGGCACGTGCACTCAACTTCTTTGGTCGACCATAGTGAGGCGCTGTTCTGTGTGAAACCTGTCCTGTTAAACCGCTGTATAGTCTTGACCACAGTGCTGTAGCTCTGTTTCAGGGTCTTGGTAATCTTCTTATAGCCTAGACCATGTTTATGTAGAGCAAGAATTATTTTATTTTTTTCAGATTCTCAGAGAATTCTTTGCCATGAGGTGCCATGTTGAACTTCCAAATTTAACACACCTACTCCCCATTCACACCTGAGACCTTGTAACACTAACGAGTCGCATAACACCGGGGAAGGAAAATGGCTAATTAAGCCCACTTTGGACATTTTCACTTAGGGGTGTACTCACTTTTGCAGATGGTTTAGACATTAATGGCTGTGTGTTGAGTTATTTTGAGGGGACAGCAAATTTACACTGCTATACAAGCTGTACACTCACTACTTTTACATTGTAGCAAAGTGTCATTTCTTCAGTGTTGTCACATGAAAAGGTAGAATAACATATTTACAAAAATGTGAGGGATGCACTTACTTTTGTGAGATAATGTGTGTGTATGTATTTTATATATAAAAAAAATATACTCTGCCCTATTGCCCTTGGGTAATACTGTGTGGGAAAACGGGAACCTTGATGTGATGGGACCACTTGAGATTTGGGATGATGTGATTCTACCATTTTTTTGGAATGTTGGCTTGTATTATGTGGTAATGTATTTCCTTCATATGATGTGAAGTTCCTTCCCTGCCCTTGCACATACATTTTTTTTATCAGATGCGTTTTCTAGGATCAGCTGTGATTTGAAACTTTCCGTTAGCCCATAATGAGACACAGAAAAGTGTTTACTTCCAATAAGGAGACCTGGGTCGTTTCCTATATGAATCTTAGAATTCCGGATCGATGTCTTCCTCTTCTAGACTTTCAGCTTGCTGGTGAAATGCATCTTTCCCTGAAGGGAGAGCCACATCTGATATTGGTTTCTGAGGTTTCTTGGCGCATCTTTTCTGTAACCAACTCTCCAGGCGTTGGTGTAGAACGTGATCTGTTTGGGGTTCCTTGATGGATGAAACGAGGAGTGATAACGTGGAGGATTGATGTTGGGGCAACATTTCCCATACTTTTCAATCAATGGATGAATCATGCAATATTTAAAAGAGCTGTACATGAAGTGCAAGGTTTGTGTTGCCTACCCAGATTGTTTGTTTTTGGTTTGATGAATCCAGTGCTGTGGAAGTGGCGAGTGCAGAAAATAAAAAACTCATTGTATTTCCGCCATAGGGCAATACACAAATTTCCTTTTTGCCAAATGGAAACTGTCTGTTGGTGCCATTTTTTTGAAGTAACTGAATATTGATTTGGCATTTTCAGGCTACTATTTTAACACCGCCATGCCTGGATGAAGCAGGAAAAGCTCCTCACGGGGTTATGGTCCCCTGAATGCTGATTCCTGGACAAAACCATAATTTAGACCCATAGTAAGCTCATCCTATAGATCAGTGGTTCTCAACCTTCCTAGTGCCGTGACCCCGTGCTAAAATTTCCCAAGTTGTGGGGACCCCGAACAGTAAAATTACTATCGTTGCTTCCTCATTGCTGTAATTTTGCAACTGTTATGGATTGATGGTTTGATGGCAATTAATAAGATTGTTTGATAAAACGGTTTTATCAAACAATCTTATTAATTGCCATCAAACCATAAATCTTGAAGAACAATAAAAACCATCACATGATGTCGCTGCTGCATTAAAATGCATGGCAGCACTGGCAGTGTCATGCCAGTGCTGCCATGCATTTTAATGCAGCAGCGACATTATCACCACACCACTAACACCCCCCCCCCCCACGTGCACTGGCCTAGGTCCAGGCAGCTCAGCCACAGGGCGGTTGGCACCCTGGTGCTTACCGCAACCGCACCCCCTCCCCCCCGCTGGGGCCCTGCATCCCCATAGCAACGCCACTCTGGCCGGGCCGCCGAGACAAGACATATTTATTGAGACACACAGTAGTACTGTGACAGTACTCAGATCATGTGGGCGCAGTCTGCCAGACCCGCGGCTGGCGTCCTATCCGCTCGATGGCCTCCTGTCCGTCGCTCGCCATGCCTCATGCGGTCACGTGGGAGCGGGAGTCACGTCCGCCGCCAGTGACCCGCCCCCGCATCGTGCCAGCCAATCACACTGAGCCACAGGACAGCCAATCAGACTATGAAATGTGCGCCTGCTCAGCGCACATCTATAGTCTTAATATGGCTGACCAGGAGGAGCCAAGTCCAAAAAAAAAAAAATAATAATAATTTTTTTTTCTTCTTGGCGGTGGCGTCGCGACCCCCTAGAAATTGGCAATCGACCCCACAGGGGGTCGCGACCCACGTGTTGAGAACTGCTGCTATAGATGGTATAGGATCAGGAAGATGGCACTTCAATGTCGCTGTGTGGTGACTACATGTCCAGGAACCTAACTTTGTTGAAACTCGATTGTCATTGTGATGTTGCATAGCAGGGCCCTGGCAGGATTCTGCTGTAAGGGAAAATGGTAGTCATTGGGCTGTTTTAATGAAGCTGTATGCTGACAAAGATTTGTGTCTAATATTGTTATGGTGCCACTTGTATGTTGGTGCCACTTATATTTTGGGTTTTTTTTGTTTTTAAAGTGCCGCTATGCCTTTTCTTAAAATTTTCTGCTTGGACATCTAGTAGCGAAGTCACCCCAGCACTCATACTATGTCCAAACCAGAAACCGCAAATGTTCTTTGTTGGTGACCACAAAAAGTCCAAGTGTGACTTTACCATTTTATATTTAGCCCCAAATGGCATGTCTCCTTATTTATTTAAGCGCACATTCCTCAACAGTAGCAGATTAAATGAATGTAATATGCAACGGTCTGGAATCCTAGAAATCTTTGGGACTGCATCTGGAACCTCGATCATATCATCTTTCATACATGGGTTATATGACCACATGCTTGTGGATACCGGACCACCACACCTATCCGATCTTGTTGTACATCCCATTTCAAAGCCACGACCTTTAATGTGGAGTTGTTCATAACATCCTTGACTCTTCTGGGAAGGCTTCTCCCTAAATTTTGGAGCGTCTCTGAGAGAATTTGTGCCCATTTGCTGTTGGGTGAGAAGACCTGGTTCACAATCAGTGTTCCAATTCATCCTAAGGGTGTTCAGTAGGGTTGAGGTCAGGGCTCTGTGCAGGACACTTTCATTTCTTCACACCAAAGTGGTCACACCATGTCATGCAAACTGTTACCATAAGGTTGGAAGAGCACAATTTATGTAAAATGTCTGTGCATGATGTTTGCATGATGTTAATTGTACCCATCACTGGAAACATCTGAACTCAATATGTGGGATGAGTTTTCTCAAACTTTTAGCCATGAAGTGTAGGGTCTTGGCAACCAGGCAGCCAAGTGCTCATGGAGTCCACATAAGCCAGTCCAAAATATATATTAACTGAACATATGGATGGCGTGGCAGAAAATTACTTGCAACCTCAATGGAGCAATAAAAAGATTGGTGCAACACCTCTCATATGAGCTGGGTGTCCTAATGTGTCTTCTTCTCTGACTTGGCTTCTCCTAGCCTACCCCCCCCCCAAATCCTCATCAAACCATCTTGTCCTAAAAGGATGTGGACCGCACTACTGGGGCAACTGAATTTTGTCTTTGCAGGATAGTACTGTAGAGAAACCTACAAGAAAAATTTGAATGCGGCCAAGCGACCGCCTTCTTTTGAACGCGGCCGAGTGACCGCCGCCTTTTGAACGCGGCCGAGCGACCACCGCCTTTTAAACGCGGCCGAGTGACCGCCTTGGTTTGAGCGTGGCCGCCTTCCTTTGAACGCGGCCAAGCGACTGCCTTGGTTTGAACGCGGCCAAGCGACTGCCTTGGTTTGAACGCGGCCAAGCGACTGCCTTGGTTTGAACGCGGCCAAGCGACTGCCTTGGTTTGACCCTGTTGGTGACCAATATTTTGGATGACATATTTCAAACCAACGCTCATAACATTGACTTCACTGAGATCTGTCTTGTACACAAAGCAGACCAACTTGCTTTTGAATTTATATAATTGCACCCATCCCCCTTCTGTTCTGTAGCATCCTATTTCCTCCGCTCGCATTTGTTTGCGGTCTCTAATCCGCTCTCATTGCACCTGTTCTCTTTTATTGTTCCCGTATGTTTGATCCCCTTGAGCTCAGTTTTTCCTGTGTCTGCCTGGCTGCAGGTGTCTGTCATATGCACTCCCCCCCCTTACAGCGCTGCTATCTGTCACTGACAGCCAGAAGGCCACCCCGGTGCTCAGCCCTTGTCGGGGTCTCTCAGAGGTTTGGCCAGAGAGCAAGAATGGTTGGCTCACCGGGGCAGCCAGGGGAGCCCTCCGCTGACAGCCTATTTTTCCAGTGAAGAAGGGGAATTTAATGGCGGCAAATTAATTTCATAATTAAAGTAGAAATTACCGGTCGTTTTGCAGAGTACATTAATCTCATAAGTGCCCCATTTAGTGGGATGTGAGCAGTGGATTAGGCTGTAGTGCGGGAAGGGGAGGGCGCTGGTAAAGCCTTTTTAGTATTCACTGGTTAGGAGATCATTCCAGATATTCCTCTGTATACTGGACCAGAAGATGATGAGCTTTATCTTCTGCAGCCCTGCTGAGCCTTCACCCCATATGTTCCCCTTGTTATCAGAATGCATGCTGCAATTATAATATCCATATCATAGCTGAACTGCAAGCAGATATATTATATCAGATTTAGATTAGATTATATTATAAAAATGTATATTAATCTATATTAATACAGCTCTGTAATCCTTTAATAAATCATTAAATGTATTTTTAACTGCAACCAGCACAAGGTATTAATCCTGTATTGCCGTGAAAGAAGCATGCTGATGGGGGTAGAGTGCAGAGAGATGAGCTCATTAATCTCCTGCGTCTTCTGTCCATGGTGGAAATTGGAATGGGACCTGAAAGTGAAACGGCAGCTGACAAAGATCAGGGCCCCTCTCTATCCTGCGGGGCAGGACTCTCGCAAACTGGGGAACACGATCATACTATGTAACCACATGGCACAATAGTGGAGTAAGGTTCCTAAGAGGATGCTGAATGAAATGTAATGTGGTTCTAAAGGCAGATTTTTTTTTTTTAACCTTAATGCATTCTGTGCATTAAGGTAAAAAACCTTTTGCAAGCATCTCCCTCCTCCAGCCCCCTAAACATTTACCTGAGGCCGATCTTGATCCAGCAATGTGCACGGGAGCAGAGGCTCTCTCTCCTCATTGGCTCACATGCAGCACCAGACGCGATTGAGCAGAGGCTCTCTCTCCTCATTGGCTCGTACGCAGCACCAGACGCGATTGAGCAGAGGCTCTCTCTCCTCATTGGCTCATACGCAGCTACAGACGCGATTGAGCAGAGGCTCTCTCTCATTGGCTCATACGCAGCACCAGACGACGTCGACGCACACTCGGTTACTCCTCTCTCTCGGAGACGAGTTAGCGCAGACCACGACGCATACTCGGTTACTCTCTCTCGGAGACGAGTTAGCGCAGACATCGACGCATACTCGGTTACTCC
>BLSH010036936.1:601098-625193 GCA_018402905.1 Glandirana rugosa
TGAGTTTACTGGGACTAGTTTTCAAATATATGGGGTCAAGAATTATGGCACATAACGGGGGAAATTGTAGTTACTTTCAGAAAACACCATAAACATAATAATAAAATAGAAGAGTCTACCATTTCGACGGGTAAGGAGAACCGTTTTTCGGAGGTCAAGGACCTTTAAGAACCCGACAGAACGTACTTGACGTACAAACTCTAGAGGGGTCTCACCGAGTTACTATAACTCCAAAGATAAAATAATAATACAAATACCACAAAAGACTTTCATTGATGTTAAAGGGGGCAATACACGGTATTAAGAACTGGGGTATATAAACTTTTGATCAGGGTCATTTGAGTAGTTTCTGTTGTCATGATTTAAAAAGAGTAAACACAGTTGATTGATAATAAATGGCTTCAGCCAAACACTAACCATGAGTGAAAGAAAAGTTTTGTGTTCTCATTCATATTCTCTGAAAAATGGCCAAGAAATCATAAATTCTGCCAGGGTATGTAAACTTATGAGCACAACTGTAGCATTATGGTATATGTCAACTATTTAACAATAATATTGTGCTTTGGGGGGGGGGGCATTAGAGTGTAAGCTCCTCTGCTGCAGAGACTGATGGAACTGACTCCGTGTTCTCTGTACAGCGCTATGGTATATGTCAGCTGTACAGATAACACTGAGCCAGTCACATCAGTCTCTGCAGCAGAGGAGCTTACACTCTGATGTCCCCCCAACATTATGATCTTTTATCATATACAAAAGCATTGCAGTTTAAAGTGGAGATCCACCCAAAAGGGGACACTCCAGGCAGCAGCACATTAGATGGTTGAAAAATCTGCTCAGATGAAGACGCCGCTGGATTCTTTACACAATTTACAGCTGACCTTCATTCCCTACCTTAAAAGGGCCACCCTACCCTGTATAATCTACCCAAGACCCTTCCCTGACCAGGTCAAAGGAGTTCTGTAGTGTATTTAAAGCCCGACCCTGGGCTGTACCCAAACTGCACTGGTCATCTGCTCGTTTTGTCAAGGGGTGAGTAGAAAGCTTGTACTCGCCCAATCCTTTGATCCTACGGAAAGCGGTGCCCCTGTTGTCCAGCAATGGAATGTTCCTGGTCTGTGGAGTCCACTTTGGGTTTGATGACGTTGGGAACAGTCCACTATTCAAGACTGCAGTTATTAAATGAACACTGTGACAAACTTTATCTATATGGTTAGCCATTTCTTGGAGCTCTCTTCTATAAACTGTGGGATATTACACTGAAGGCCAGGCCAAGTCAAGATTGGAATACATGCCTAGACTGAGGTCCAACACTCTATCACTGTACAACACCCTAATATTAACATGTTTCCTTTTCCCTCCAGCAGTCAGACAGTGCCTCCCGGGCGAACAGTCTCAGCAGAGAGCGCCTGATTGCAGAGTCTCAGCTGCCACCGGACAAGACGGGCAATCCCTCCGTACCCTCACATCTACTGGGGAACGCGTATGCCTTTGCCATCCCGCCAAGCTCTGTCGTCCAAGATTCCCGCTTCCAACCCTTAAAGTGAGTTGGTGGGCTCTCATGGTTGGTCAAGCCAGGCTCTGTTAGAGGAACTCGGGTCGAATGGAAATGTTGGGTATTTTTAATGCAATTGCATATTACCACTCCTAGGGGCAGCACGGTGGCTTAATAGCTGGCACTTGAGCCTTTCAGCGCAGGGGTCCTTGATTCCTATACCAACCAAGATGCTGTCTGCATGAAGTATGCATGTTCACCCTGCGTGGGTTTCCTATGGCTACTTTACATTCCAAAGACATTCTGGTAGGTTAGGAACCACAGCATATTGGGGGATGCATGCAACTGACACTTATGAAGGCCACAGCTCTTCAATAGATAGGAGGTTGGAGCCAATGATACCAGAGAAGTCCTCTTTTGCAGGAAACTGCTCCTTTATTTTTTGTTAATTAGTCTTAAAGGTTTAAAGATACTGACATAGTTTCAAAAATTTTGCATTGATGGGAAATGTTCTTGCCTTTCAGCCTCCAAAGGCCGGTTCCCCACATGGTCCCTTCCAGCACAGTAACCGAGGAATACCTGCGCAGCTTCCGTCCGTACCACACAGCCGAAGACCTTCGCATGCCATCACTCCCCCACCTCAGCCTGGACCCAACCGCGGCAGCAGCATATTACCACAACAGCTACCTAGCGGCCCATCACCCCTTCCCGCACCCGGCCTTCAGGTAAAAAAAGGTTGCACTTGCCACGGAATAAAGCATCGAACACGATTACCGAGACTTTCAGTACATGTGTAATGCTGCCTGTTCAACAGAAGCCGATTCACAAGCTTCTGTCAAACAGTCATGCTGGAAAAAGAAAAAGAAACTGAACGTGTTTACCCAGCTTGGTATTAAACCCAAAAGCAAACAATTGTTATCTTGCAGCTTACCAGTTCTTAGTTGTCATCGCCTCATTCATTTTTCTTTTTTTAGGCTTTCTTCTATTTTGATTTGGTGATCTAACCAGTAAGTCTGTTTTTCAAAAGAAGCTGTTCAGCAGAATATATCAGTTACCGAGACAAATCATTTAACACTGGCATGGGTGCTTACAATGGTCAGCTTTTATTTGTGCAAAACTTTTTTTATCACAAAAGGAAAAAACTGATGTAACTGCTTATAAAGTATTGGCTGGAATTTTGGTTTCAATTTGTTAGTGTATCTAAATCTGCCAGCACATCTAACACTCCCCTCCACCCAGACTGACAGTGGCGGCTGGTGGTTATTTATTTTTATTTTTTTTGGGGGGGTGGCAAACAAACCCCCCCCCCCCTCAAAAAGGTTGTGGGCGGGCAGCGGCCGAGTTGTGGGCTCCTACAGGTGGCGGGCAGTGGGCGGGTTGCGGGCTCCTATGGGTGGCGTATTGCGGGCTCCTATAGACGGTGGGCAGCGGTTCCTGTGTCCTCTCCTTCTGCATCACGGCGGCTTCCGCCTCCTCCTAGGAGTCCAACAGGATCAACTGTCCTTTCAGCCAATCAAGTGACGGGTCTCAAGACCTGCTTCCTGTTTGGCCGGGAGGAAGATCAGTGTGGCAATAGCAAATATTCATTCTCTATTGTCACACAACTGGGTGGGATCAAGGCACAGTGCTCTGCGCCCTGAGCCTACCCTTTTTTGAAGCCCATTGGAGCCTCTGGCGCCCGGTGCCCTGTATGTAGATCAGGGGGCTGGACATATGGATAAGGGGGGCCGCGCCCGTGCTCCCCTAATGGACGGGCCCCTGCTGCTGACAATGCTGCTGTCCACAGGTGTCCCCTGTGCTCCTTCATCCAGAGTGTAGGCACTCTAATACAGGAGGCGTTACTGGCCAGATCCCCAGGGGAATAAAGCCTAAAAAATAAAATGAATGCAGCCACCACATCCAATGATTGGTAAGCTGCAATATATTCCTTTTTTGGTTTTAATATTGCTTTGTTTTTCAGGGGAGGGATGATAATCACCAGCTTTTGTTTGCTTTTGCAGAATGGATGATTCGTACTGTTTGTCCGCCCTGAGGTCCCAGTTCTACCCATTGCACAGCCCTGGATCCCTGCCACCCCTGCATCCCTCTATGCACCTGCACTTATCTGGAGTTCGCTACCCAGCAGACCTCGCCCATCCATCACTGTCCGCCCTGCAGTCAGAGCGAATCTCCAGCCTAACAGCCGAGAGGTAATGTCCATGATACTGAGATCTCCAGTTGAATTATGAGCCTGATAGGCACCAAGGTCACATGCTTTGATTAGTCGTCCTCGGCCTGTGGGGTCAGGACAATTTAATTCACCAGAATGCATTTTTTGTGGAGTCCCAATCCTCTAGGCTTGCAAAATTTGGAGCCCACAAATTTCAGGTCTATACTTCTGATGTGAAATGTAATGTGCTTGTTGCATGAGCAACTTATTAATAAGCTCAATGACAAGAGGATTCGAGGTTCACGCATAAGAGCCATTAAAGTTTTTGTTACCCCCAACATTTCATATTCCTGATATGTGCCTGCTGTACCATGTGCTTGTATGAAAAGGTATCCTGTTCTGTTTGTATTGCTTCCTTTGTGTGAAATCCCTGGTGTTCCTGCCAGTCCCTCTGCTTTCCTATTGAAAACTGACCACACTAAGCAGGAGAACACACCATGGTCAGTTCTCCAGCTCTGCTGGGAACTCGGTGTGCTCTCCTCCAATGATCAGACTTGTCCTGACACGCCCCCTCTGCACAGCCATTCACTGGAAAGCTCAGTGTGCTGTTTCTTCTCCTCCCCCAGCTCTTATGCAGCTGAGAACAGAGGGAATGTGATCACTTATAGAAAAGGGAAAAAAAGGTAATTATAATGTTTTTATTTATATCTATACTCAAATGTTTTGCCTTTCATTTCAGTTTTAAACTGAATGGGTTTACTAGGTGAGGGTTTACAATCACTTTAACATGCAGGTCTCATTGATCAAGCTGATTTGTTTTAGCGAGGCTGTTCACTCTATTTCAAGAGAGGAAAGGGATTTGGGGGTGGGGGGCAGCTGAGCAAAGCCCAACTATATAAGCTTGGGGCTCCATGCTGAAAAAAAGCTGGTGGTGGTTGAGATCTTACCACAGTTATTGTAATCCAATTAAGGTCCGCCATGTTTGAGGTGATAGAAGACCCAAGCCCTGATTTAGGGTTGTCCAAACCCCCAAAATGCATTTTTATTTTATTTTTTTTATTCTACTAAACATCTAATAAAATATCATCTTGGACTCCACTGACCCATGGGTGTGGAGCTCTCACTTCTGCCTATACCAGTCTTTCCCAACCTTTTGGAACCCTTAACCACTTAAGGACCGGAACGATTTCCCACGTTAGGACCAGAGCACTTTTGCGATTTGGCACTGCGTCGCTTTAACTGACAATTGTGTGGTTGTGCAACATTTTACCCAAATTAAATTTGTGTCCTTTTTTCCCCACAAACAGAGCTTTCTTTTAGTGGTATTTGATCACCTCTGCGTCATTTCTGATCACCGCTATAAACAAAAAAATGGGACAATTTTGCACAAAAATAGAAATTCTTTTTTGCTAACATACAAATCCAGAAAAAATATATAAAAAAATGAATTTATTCATCAGTTTTGGCTGATATATAAACTTCTTCATATTTGTGGTAAAAAAAAATTGTGATCAGCGTCTGATTGGTTTGCGCAAAATTGCAGCGTTTACTAACCATGAGAATTAATTTATGGCGTTTTTACAATTTTTTTTTTTTTTTTTTTAATAGTAATGGCGGCGATCTGCAATTGTTATCGGGACTGTGATATCGCGGCGGGCATGTCAGACAATTTTGACACTTTTTTTGGGACCAATGACATTTGTACAGCAATTAGAAATGTAAATATCCACGGATTACTGTATAAATGTCATTGGCAGTGAAGGGGTTAACTTGCAGGGGCGATCTAGGGGATAACTGTGCTCCCTAGGCGGTGTTCTAACTGTGAGGGGGCTGGGCTGGCAGGGGCATAAGAGATCTAACTGATCCCAGTGACAGGGATCAGTAGATTTCTGTTATGCTGCCCGACAGACCGGGGAACGGCCGTGTTTACATTGGCAGTTCCCCGTTTTTCTTCTCTGCCAGGTCATCGCGGGTAGCCAGCAGACATCGAGTCTGCCAGACCCGCGGCCACACTGCTGCAGAGTGCGGCGGGCACGAGAGTGCAGCGGCGCACTTCCGCCCGCTAGCCGCACACAAGCGAGCCGCCGTTTATAAAGGGTGATTCGCAGGACAGCACCTCTCTGCAGCAGTAAATGTATGCAACGCGGTCGGGAAGTGGTTAAAATAGCTTTCTGCTCTCAGGGAACCCCTGAAGGTGAGAAATGCTCCTTGCGCTTGTGGCCTTTGGGGAAAAAATCACTCCCTTACAGATGGCTAGAAAAAGATCAGTGGTGTCAGTCGGAACTTATCTGAGAGGTAGAAATTGCTCAAGGAACCCCTATAGCAACCTGCTGGCGGTTCCATGGAACCCTGTTTGAGAAACCCTGGTCTATAATGTTTTTAAAGGGGAGCGTCTGTACGCAATACCCATTTCCAGATTTTTCATAGGATTCTTGGTGGCGAGGGGGTACCGCATCGAGATATGTCTTTTGCAGAGTACTTAAACCGCTTGCAAGGAGGGAGGTAGAGGGTTGGTACATTTTTATGTTTTAGGTGTGCTTTAAGCTACAGTAGAAGATCTTTCCAATCTTTAGTAACTTGTGCCAGATAGGAAACAACGCATTGCTCAAAAAGTGAAATGTTTGTTTTTTTTTTTTTTTTTCCCCCTCCAGACTTCAAATGGATGAAGAGCTCCGGCAGCGGGAGAGGGAACGAGAGCGGGAACGAGAAAAAGAAAGGGAAGCAGACCGCGAGCGGGAAAAAGAGAGAGAGCGGGAGAGGGAACGAGAGAGGGAGAAGAAAGAACGGGAAAGGGAGAAGGAGCGAGAGCGGGAGCAGGAACTGGAAAGGCAACGCGAGAGGGCAAGGGAGAAGGAGGCTGCCCTCATGAAGAACCTGGAGAGTCAGTTCTTGGTAGAGTCTGAACTCCACCCGATGCGGAGTCACCAGGAAGAACGGGTGAAACCCACAGAGCAACCCCCTCCCAGCAGACCCGGTAAACGTTCATCACATATATGTCTTTTGCCTGGACATGAGCCTAAGAAACTTTTTTGTTAAATATACTTGACGAAAAGCCTCTGAGCATTAGTGAGAGGTTACTTTGGGGTCCATTTAGATTTGACTTTTAGCATTCAACTTGAATGTCACCAAGTCACGTTGCTTTACAAAAAGAAAGGGGTCCAGCATGTGGTTTTGGCACAATGGGGTGTCTTGGCACTCCATTATTTTCAATGGGTTGTCTTAACGCAATGCACATTGGCATACAGCATAACGCACATAATCACTTGACCTCAGGAAGATTTACCCCCCCCCCCCCCTTATGACCAGGCTATTTTTTGTGATACAGCACTGCATTACTCTGACAATTGCGTGGTCATGTGATGCTGTACCCAAATAAAATGTATGCCCTTTTTTCCCCACAAATAGAGCTTTCTATTGGTGGTATTTGATCACCTTTGCGTTTTTTTTTTATTTTTTGCGCTATAAACAAAAGACAGACCATTTTGAAGAAAACAATATTTTTTAGTTTGTGCTATAAAGCATATCCAATAAAAAATGTCTTCATAAATTTAGGCCAATATGTATTCTGCTACATATTTTTGGTAAAAAAAAAATCCCAATAAGCGCATAATGATTGGTTTGCGCAAAAGTTATAACCTCTACAAACTATGGAATATTTTTTATTTTTACTAGTAACGGTGGCGATCAGCGACTTCTAGCAGGACTGCAATATTGAGGCGGATTACCAACTGACACTTTTTGGGGACCAGTGAAACTAATAGTGTGATCAGTGCTAAAAAAATATGCACAGTCACTTTATTAATGACACTGGCTGGATAGGGGTTAACAGGGGCAATCAAAGGGTTAACTGCATGCCTAGCCTGTGTTTTACTGTACTCCTGTGAGGTGCTTTCACTAGGGGAAGAGGTGGAATTTATTCCTTGCTCTGCAGGGACACAAACTCCATCCCTTCTCCTGTTAGAATGGCAATCTGCCTTGTTTACATGGGTACATTGCAGTTCTGTTTCTGCCTGATGATAGGCGGGTGCCGGAGGACATCAAGTAGCCTGCACCCACCGATTGGCTTCCGCTGTGTGTAATCACAGCGTAAGCGAGTCACCAGTGGCGCGCATGCACACCCCCAACCCAGAAGTGTTGGATCACGTGTGTGTATGTATGTGTATGTATGTATGTGTGTGTGTGTGTATATGTATATATATATATATATATATATATATATATATATATATATATATATATATATATATATATATATATATATATATAGTCCGGTGCACAGGCGCCACACTGTAGCAGTAAAACTGTTATAGGGTGGTTAACGGACAACAAAGTAAATGGACCCTAAAGCTGAACTCAAACCGCTATCTCTAGGCAGGGCAGGATACCCGATTCTTCTTCTTCTTCCTTTTTATTTTTTCTCTGCTGAAGTTCATTAACACTTAAAGGGTTTGTTCTTCCCCCAGTGGAAGGAGAAGCCTAGCAGTGACATGCTTCTATCTCTCCAGCTTCAACTAACTTTATGTTGGCCATTGTTTTGGATTGGAATGATCACAAAGCTCATGTAGATGTGATGGTCTGCAAATATTTGACCACATGGTGTATCGTTTTGAAATTAATCCAGGTCCCTTTTTTGCCTGCAGAGAAGTTAAAAGAACCTTCCCTACAGATCGCAAAGCCAGTCCAACACTCGTTACACCAGCCGCCCCCCACACACCACTCGGTCCCCAGCCTGATCTCTGCCCACGCTGCTTTTCCCCAACCAAACACGGCGGCGGCAGCCGCTCTCCTGGCTCAGAGGACACAGGAGGAGGAGAAGTGGCTGGCTCGTCAAAGACGTCTTAGGCAAGAGAAGGAAGACCGCCAATACCAGGTGTCTGAATTTCGGCAGCAGGTGTTGGAACAGCAGCTGGACATGAGCGGCCGTCCTATTAACCAATCGGAGCCAGAGCTTAGGCCGGAAAACCTCAGGTAAGTCATTGGTACCATCCAAAGTTCTGCATGTACCACCTGGGGTATTTTAAAGTAGATCTAAACCCATGAACAAGCATAATATATTACAGCTTACCAATCATTAGATGTAATGGCTGCATTCCTTTTTCAGGATGTTACCTTTTTTCACCTGTGATGCTGCCAGTAACACACTTCTGTCCTAGAGTGTCAACACTCACTTGCTGTACTGTATCTATGGAGAATGCCCCTAGGACAGAAATGTGTTAGGACTACAAAAAACATCCCCTAATACAATGTTGCAGACACAGAATTCTGTTTACCTTAGGTGATCTGTTGCTCATCTTTGAAGGGTTTCAGTCAAGTTGTCAGAGTTCCCTCTCTGTAACATTGTATCAGTTCTGTATAGCAGTAGATGATCATTATACAGTGCGTGCTGAGCACAGGACTCTACATGTTTTGTGTACTTATTTCCTCATCTGGATGAATGCTCTTGGCCTATAGCAGTGGTTTCCAACCTGCTGTCCATGGGCCGGATGAGACCCTTTCTTGCCAATATCCAGCCCTTGGGGCACTATTCTTCCCACTGATAACTAACAGTTACTGACACCAACAATGGGACACTTTTCCTTCCACTGACACCAACAGTGGGGCACTATTCCTTCTCCCACTGTTGCCCAACAATGGGGCACTATTGCTTCTCCCACTGTCGCCCAACAATGGGGCCTTATTCCTTCTCCCACTGTCGCCCAACAATGGGGCCTTATTCCTTCTCCCACTGTCGCCCAACGATGGGGCACTGTGCCTTCTCCCACTGTCACTCAACGATGGGGCACTATGCCTTCTCCCACTGTCACCCAACGATGGAGCACTATTCCTTCTCCCCACTGTCACCAAACGATGGGGCACTATTCCTTCTCTCACTGTCGCCCAACAATGGGGCACTATTCCTCCTCCCCACTGTTACCCAACGATGGGGCACTATTCCTCATGCCCCCTGTGCTCCCCTGACCACCGCTGCTATATAATTTTTAGACTTCAACTGACCACCAAACCACTGACCAAGGCATCATTTGCTCCCACTTATGCCGGGACATTTTTAACTCCCACTGGCTACAGTCTGCCCCATCCCCCCACTGCCACCCCCCACCCTGAAGTCTGAAGAACAGTAAACTGGCCCTTTGTTTAAAAAGTTATTTCAAAAAGTTTTGGCCTCTAGTGTTTGTCTATTTTATCCATTGGGTTGAATCTTTAACTCTTCTGGTCCAATATTCTTAAAGCTTTTTAATTATAGTATTGAATGTTGGTGAATGTTACAATCACCCTGTGAAAGGTAACTGACATTTTACACATACAGTATCTCACAAAAATTAGTACACCCTCACATTTTTCTAAATATCTCTTCACATGACATCACAGAGCTGGTGGATGTTGGAGACCTTCCACTCCTCCACCTTCCATTTGAGGATGCCCAACAGATGCTCAATAGGATTTAGGTCTGGAGACATGCTTGGCCAGTCCATCACCTTTTACCCTCAGCTTCTTTAGGAAGGTAGTGGTCATCGTGGAGGTGTGTTTGGGGTCGTTATAATGGAATACTGCCCTGCGGGCCCGTCTTCGAAGGGAGGGGATCATGCTCTGCTTTAGTATGTCACAGTACATGTTGGCATTCATGGTTCCCTCAATGAATTGTAACTCCCCAGTGCTGGCAGCACTCATGCAGCCCCAGACCATGACACTCCCACCACCATGCTTGACTGTAGGCAAGACACACTTGTCTTTGTACTCCTCACCTGGTTGCCGCCACACACGCTTGACACCATCTGAACCAAATAAGTTTATCTTGGTCTCATCAGACCACAGGGCATGGTTTCAGTAAACCATGTCCTTTGTCTGCTTGTCTTCAGCAAACTGTTTGTGGGCTTTCTCGTGCATCATCTTTAGAAGAGGCTTCCTTCTGGGATGACAGCCATGCAGACCAATCTGATGCAGTGTGCAGCGTGTGGTCTGAGCACTGACAGGCTGACCCCCCCCACCCCTCCAATCTCTGCAGCAATGCTGGCAGTACTCATATGTCTATTTCCCAAAGACATCCTCGGGATATGATGCGGAGCATGTGCACTCAACTTCTTTGGTCAACCATGGTGAGGCCTGTTCTGAGTGGAACCTGTCCTGTTAAACCGTTGGTCTTGGCCACCGTGCTGCAGCTCAGTTTCAGGGTCTTGGAAATCTTCTTTTACTCTAGGCCATCTTTATGTAGATCGACAATTCTTTTTTTCAGATCCTCAGAGAGTTCTTTGCCATGTGGTGCCATGTTGAATTTCCAGTGAGAACAATAACACCAAATTTAACACACCTGCTCCCCATTCACACCTGAGACCTTGTAAAACTAACGAGTCATATGGCACCGGGGAGGGAAAATGGCTAACTGGGCCCAATTTGGACATTTTCACTTAGGGGTGTACTCACTTTTGTTGCCAGTGGTTTAGACATTAATGGCTGTGTTATTTTGAGGGGACAGCAAATTTACACTGTTATACAAGCTGTACACTCACTACTTTACATTGTAGCAAAGTGTCATTTCTTCAGTGTTGTCACATGAAAAGATAGAATAAAATATTTACAAAAATGTGAGCGGTGTACTCATTTTTGTGAGATATTGTATTACAAACATGGGTATTCATGACTTTTGTGCAAATGTTGAGACATTCACAAAGCACACTTTTCTTAAATAGACCCCTTGCCTTTTAGCACTCTTGATCTACCTTTTTAGATTTCATTCCACTTGGGGTTCCCTTGCTGAAATCAGGGCCATTTGCCAAACCCTGGTTTAACCCACACAAGCTCTACATTTTGTACTTACAAATTTAGGATGTCGGCTATAGTCAACCAGTTTGGTCAACGCTCAGTTTTTTTGTTTTTTTTTCCTTCAGTTCATGTCGGGTTATAAGCAATCGCAATGAGAGCGGCGTCCGAGAGCCCCTACAACATTTTGGAGGTCCACCACCGCTTATTTCTCCCAAACCGCAACAACAGCCAACGCCCACTTCATTATGGAACCCTGTGTCGCTGATGGAGACCCCAACAGAGCCACGACGCACCCAAGAGCCCACCACTGTCCATACCCATGCCTCTGCTGTGTATGAACATAACAGGCAAACTGTCGCCCAGATCAAAATAGAGCGACCATTTTCCTTTGAGAAGCAACAGGATGAGGAGGAGTTGGCACATAGGAGACGGGAAATGGAGAAGTACCAGCCTATTCGGGATTCCTCCACATTGGAGCACGCTGGTTATTCCCATGCCCCTTTCCTTGCCGAGCTTGAAAAGTCAACGCAGACTTTCCTAAACCAGCAGCGGAGTTCCCTCCAGCAAGCTGGACAGACTATGGAGATCACCCTGCTGCATAAGCCAATCACGGCGCTCAGAGCACCGCCACCGAGGACGCGAGAGCCCATGTACATCTACGATGAGTTTTTGCAGCAGCACCGCAGGCTGGTCAGTAAGCTGGACTTGGAGGAACGGAGGCGGAAAGAGGCTCGGGAGAAGGGTAAGCTGCTTATGAGTTGCACAGATTTACTGAACTGTTTGTTTTTTTGGGGGGGTTTTCACATTAAGAGAAAAAAGTAGAGAGAACCTCATTTAAAAACAAGCTGAAGTGATTGCTGCAGGCTATGGGCAGAGATGGTGCCTGTGCCTTTACCCCTCTTTAGTTGCATCCTGTCCACTTCTGGCAGTAATACATTGGAACAAAGTCGAGAAAGGATAGGGAGGCTCCAAACATGGCGCTCTATGTAAAAAAAAAAGTAACACTTATGATTACAATAAGCTCTTCCTGGGCCAGATTTGAATGCACCCTGTTTAGCTCTTAATTGGTTCATATAAAGTGGTTGTAAACCCTTACATATACCCAGAGAAGTGACCTGACATCAGGTAATGCACAGAGATAAAACAAATCCTCCTACATATGTTGTACCTGTCTTATCTGCAGTCTTCTCTCTTCTACAGCCACCTAAACATGTTTTGCATAGCATCTCTGAGCACTAGTAGGCAGGGGGGCGGGGAATCTGATGTCACACACTGCACAGCTTTGAGCAGGTAGCTGGGTGTAACCTGAGAACTGAGTGGAGGGAAAGGACATATACCCTTCTGCAGTCTCCTAGGGGAACACTACTGAGGCTGTCAGTCACCCTTTGGGTGCTGGAGAGGGGGAAACAGGGCCTTCCTCCTGATCCTGAGATGTCGCAATCACTTATTGTCACAAGTGATTCATGCAGATAGCAGAGGAAAAAAAGCAGATGGGAACCACACTAGGTGCTTTAGATTGAGGCTAGTACACACTATAGAAGGATATGCTTTGTTCAGTTTTCATTTCAGAGGTTTATAACCACTTTAAAGCGCATTCCAGGCTGTTGTTAAATCAGCTGTGGGATTTCCCCAGCACTGTGTGGGTTAGATGCTCAGTTGGCTATTGGGAATGTAATAAGTACCTTATTATTTCCTCCTGGCAGCTGCCACTCTCCTACGTTGTTTTAATGCCCCCAGGATATGGGCAGGTCCTCACTGTTTTTGCGTACATTGCAGACCTGTTAATTTGCATGGCTAAACTTTAACCACAATCCAGAGTGGGGCGTTAAATGGCTTACTTCCAAATAGAATTAATTTTTTATTTTTTCCTTCCTCAGATACAATGTACACTCTAATTAGAGTGCCCACTCATCTCTTGGGAGTTCCAGTAAATATGACTCATTCTAGAGTTTTACTAATTCCTAACCTGTGGTTACTGGCTTCTCCTGTTTAGGTTACTACTACGACCTAGATGACTCGTACGATGAAAGCGATGAGGAGGAAGTCCGAGCGCACCTCCGGCGAGTGGCTGAGCAGCCCCCACTCAAGCTGGATACGTCCTCTGAGGTACGGGACAGGGTACCCCGGTTGGCATTGTAGAGCTGACCCTATGCACAATCCTTTTGGTGGGCACAATTTGCCAACTCCAATATTTAATTTCTTAACATTCATATTCTCTGTTATCTACACTACTGCAATACTTTTGGATGAAAGCTATAATATAAAATAAAGATGAAAAAAAAACTTCAGGGTTCCAGAGCTATTGATCCACTTTTTCAAGCAATAAAACCTGGCAGAGATTCTAACCATTCCCTGTGCCATAAAAAAAAAAGTTTTTGTTTTAGGTACACTTTGAAAGAACCCTTTCCTGAGAGAGACATGGAGACTTCCATTGCTACTTCATGTTCTACAAAGGATAGTTTCCTGACAGGTTTACCTTCTTTGTGTCCCTTGGCATGGAACAACCATGCATAAGGTTTCTTTTCTCCCATGTGGATGGCTGCATTCAGGGGTAGAATGGTCCCTTCCACTGAAACCCACCCCGTTTTTCTGCTACCTTTTTTCCTCATTTTGGGTTCAGATCCTAAATCTCTTGATGTCTTTTTTGAGGGGCCATTTTCAATCATTCTGCCAGAGTGACCTTAGGGTACTTGGCAATCCTTGTAAATTGAAACTCCATATGTATCCTCCAAAAAGCAAACTGTTCAAGAAACATGTCAGGTGAAAACGATCAAATAGGGTTACACCGATACCGTTTTTTTTTAACACCGATACTTTTGTTCAAATATTCACCGATACCAATTACCAATACCGTGCGGTGTGGTGCAATTTGAGCCCATACAAAATGAATGGGCTCAAACGGTATCGGTTTTAGGTATCGAAGCATTTGCTTGAGAAGTAGCAAATGCTTAGTATCTGCACCAGTGCAACCGTACTATGGAGTGCGGGACAATCTGCTGTTTGATACGTGACTGTAAAAAAATATTTTGCTCTTTTTTCTTAATGCAATAACAAAATTGATAAACCTTTTTTCTTCCAGTTACTGATTAGTCTATGCAGATCATAAATATTCCCATATTCTCTTTCTTTTAGAATATGGTTGATGTCTAAGTTTACATCAACATTCTACATAAGCACAATGGGTTGATTTACTAAAGGCACTTTGCAAGTGCAGTTGCTCCAGAGCTTAGTAAATGAGGGGAAGCTCTGCTAACTTCCAACATCCAATCACATGCAAGCAAAAATGTTTTTTTTTTTTTCTCTTTGCATGTAATTTTCTGTATTCTTTGCAAAGTGAAGCTTCACCTCCTTTTATTTTATTTATTCACCTCCTTTATTAAGCTCTGGAGCAACTGTACTTGCAAAGTGCATAGTCTATTTTCCTTTAGTAAATCTACTTGTTCCAGGTCATCGACTCAAATCTTATTGAACCCAGTTGGTTAGTATACTAGCCAGACAATTGACCTCTTTAGATGGGGATTGGTGAAGGAAACCCTCCTTACGGGTCTCAGGAAAGATTTTCTTTCACCAATAATTATTATACAGGATTTATATTGCGCAGCGCTTTACAATATAAAGAGAGACAATACGGCAACAGTACAATTCAAAACAAGAGGGTTAGAGGAGCCCTGCTCCTGCAAGCTTACAATCTAAGAGGGAGGGGCTGGTGAAACAAAAGGTAGGGACTATGAGGGATGAACTGATTAGGGGAGTAGGAGATTCCATTGTTGGCTGGAGGCAGGACAGGCCTCCCTGAAGAGATGAGTTTTCAGGGATCACCTAAAAGTGGACAGAGTAGGAGATAGGCAGACAGATTGGGGTAGAGAGTTCCAGGGGATGGGAGAGGCTCTGGAGGAGTCATTGGGGCAGAATTGTAAATGGCTTTGTATGTCATGGTTAGGGTTTTGAATTTTATTCTTTGGGAGATGGGAAGCCAGTGGAGGGATTGGCAGCGAGGAGTGGCAGACACTGAACGGTTGGTAAGGTGGATGAATCTGGCAGCAGCATTCATGATAGACTGAAGAGGGGATAGCTTGCGGAGAGGTAGGCCAATGAGAAGGGAGTTACAATAGTCAAGGCGAGCGATAACCAGGGAGTGAATAAGTTGCTTAGTAGTGTCACCGGTTAGGAAGGGACGCATTTTGGAGATGTTTCGGAGGTGAAGTCAGCACGATTTAGACAGTGATTGGATTCGGGGCTGAAAGGACAGGTCCGAGTCTAGGATTACACCTAGGACTTTGGCATGTGGGGAGGGACTGATGGATTAGTTCGCCTAGCTACTTTTTAAATGTTTCCTCCTTTTTCTGAACCCACATTAATAGCGAAGCTTTGTCTTGTACATTTTTCAAAATTTTGTAACTACTTGGTTTCCTAACCCCTTTTGTTTGTTTTATTTTTGGTGACCCTTCTGTTGAACACATGGTGGCAGTTGGGTGGAATGTAGTTGGCTTGAATGAAGATTTGTGATCGATCAGCCTATAATTGTTTTCTCAATTTTGCTTCAATGTGGCAGAAGTTGGAGTTCCTTCAGATATTCGGCCTCACGACCCAACAAGAAAAGGAGCGCCTCCTGCAGCAGAAGCGGAGGAAGCGAAGGCGGATGTTGCGGGAAAGGAGTCAGTCGCCTCCCACGATACAAAGCAAGCGACAGACGCCGTCTCCGCATCCTCCCCTCTCCACCAGATTCAGCCCAGATGAGCTCAACAACAGCCCCAACCTGGAGGAGAAGAAGAAATTTCTCACGTTCTTCGACCTGTCACATGTCAGTGCAGAGAAGAGGAGAGGTGAGATGTTTCTGATAGTAACGCATACTCTACAGCAGCCTTTTTCAACCAGGGTGCCTTGAGGTTTCTTCAGGGATGCCTTCGCAAAATGCCTAAAAATTACCCACAAATTGTATGCAAGCCAGTGGATGGATCAAGCATAACTTTTACTTGCACAAACACACAGGTTTTCATTGTGCACCATTACAACCTTCTAGCCGCTGGCGTCCTAACAACCAATGACATTGGTTGACAAGGAGGATAATATCAATTATGGCTCAATCTCATCAGTGCATCCTGAGCCTCCCAAAGAGCTTCTATTCCCTAGAACACAGGTGTCAAACACAAGGCCCGCGGGCCGAATCCGGTCCTCCAGGCCATTTCATGTGGCCCTCGCACCTCTCCTGCAGCTGCAGGGGAGCTCCAGCCCACCTCTGGTCCTCCTCCAGACCCTGTACTTTCTGCTTTCCAGCAATGCATTCAGCTTCTTCCCAGCAGCATCATAAGCTAAGGGGGTGCAGTTTGATGTATGGAGGGTGGAGGATTTAACTTCTGATGGTGGGGGTGACTCTTGACATCTAATGTAAGGGAAGGGGATGTTCTGGACATATAGTCTTAAAGATACAACCGGCCCTTTTATGGGCAATTTATAATGCTGATGTGGCCCACAATGAAATTGAGTTTGACACCACTGCCCTAGAATATAATGGTTTATCTGTACAGAGTATAATGGCAGTGGTGCCAGCCAGTTAGAATATGGCTGGGCCTTGCCTGTGGATCTTTTATCCCTCCAAAGAACAGAAGCTCCTTTAGAGGGTTCAGGGTCTACAGATGAGGTACCCTAGAATAAACAAGTTCATCTCTTCAGGATATAAGCGCACTGGTGGGCAGCCATGTAGATTATGGCTGAATCTTGCCTGTGTATCATGATCCCACCAAAGAGCTCAACACTACTGCCTTGCAGCATTGGGGTTCACAGATCAAATCCCAGCATGAAGTGTTTGGTATGTGCTCCCTGTGCTTGTGTGGTTTTCCTTTTGGGTACTGCAGTTTCCTCCCACACTTTCAACCATGCTAATTTTATTGGCTGCTCTCTAAACTGGCGTGTGTGTGAACCTTGGATTGTGAGCTGCTTGAGGGCAGTAACTGACGTGAATGCGTATGTAAAGTGCTGCTTAAGTTGCCGGCTCTAAATGCTAGTAATGATGATGATTGAACCCTTTTGGTAAGATATTGCTTTTAACACATTGTTTCCATTACCCCAGACAAGGAAAAACTGGTGGAACTGCTTGAGGCAATTAAGCAAAAGAATGCAGCACCTGAGGCAGTAAAGAACCAACCGCCAGCCCAGACGCGGACCAGCCCACCTCCTCCTCTTCCCCCTCCTCCTCCTCCCCCCTCAGGTGAGTCATGTAACCACCTTGCTACAAAGATATATGGCCTGCCTCCAATTGTGAGTCCAATTTACTTGCCTGCTATCAGAAGGTAGAAAACTGCAAAATTGGCTTAAATCCATGAATTATAAATAGCTGACCAAGCAAATGGGGTGGGCATTTTTTTTCTCCTTACAAAGCTATTTTACTTTAGAAAGGAACTCTACCATATTCTTATTTTAATATTTACCAAGAAGTAGCTAATCCTGCAACTTTCTGCTATGTTACATTTCTTTTAGTTATTACCGATATGTGAAAATACTCCCTCTAGTGGCTGTGTGTGTACCCAGGCAGTGCAGTGAGCAGGATAAGCTGCTGAGGTTACAGGAGTCTGTTGTCTTGGACCAGTCTGAGCAGAAGCTTAAGTGTGCATTAAGAGGAGGAATATTGAAGCATAATCACAATGTGGCACCACGAAGTTGGATCAAAGTCTCATTGATAAAGCTTTAAAAAGACTAAAGAAGTCTTCCAAGGGGCCATTCACTCCTGTCTGTTCCCAGTGCATTGCATTCATGTATGCACAATAACACGCATTACATTAAGGCAACTACTTCAAATGTGTGGTCTGCCAACGTACCAGAATGGAAAAAGCATCTTGGACCTGTGGCATTTTTTTTACCTCGGGCAGCAGACAAAGCATAGTCGTGCATGCCTTCACATTGTGGTGGACTGTAACACATGTGCATTGAAGGAGGTGCTTTAGGTTAATGCGTTTTGGGTGTTATTGATGGTGAATTACTACATAATGTGCTAATGCATGTAACCTGCATTAACTTGAATGGCAGTAATGCGCACATTTTTGTATGCACTCCCACTATGCACTGCACTGGAAGGGTACTAATGGGCCCTAAGGATGACTGACTGGGGCTTGACTTTTTCTATAATATGCAAATGGTAATAAATATTCTTCTTTGTGACTTTATGGAAATATTTGTCTTGCCTATATTGTAAGGTCTGAAAAAAAGACATGCTTGTTTACCTTTTTAGGACCGACCCCCGATGACCAGCTCCCTGCTCCGCCATCAACACATCCTGACCCACCAGCTCCAGTCGCTTCTACTTCTTCTTCTTGCACTGTTTCTGTCCCGGAACCTGTGAAGCCTCTGGAACCCCTTCGTCTAGAAGCCCCTAGTGTAGATCAGCCCAAACTCCTGGAATCCACCAGGGTCCCACCCCTGCAGCTTCCAGTCCTGGAATCCACCAGGGTCCCACCCCTGCAGCTTCCAGTCCTGGAATCCACCAGGGTCCCACCCCTGCAGCTTCCAGTCCAACCCCCAGTGACCAACGCACCAAGCGCCGACAAAATCAGGCAGGCCGAGGCCCCGCCTGCTAAAAAGAGCTTGAGTATTCTGAACTTTGTGCGAGGACACACACCCAAGGAGAACCCAGTGCAGCCTTCCCAAAGCATGAACGGGAGGAACAAGTCATGGGAACCCTTCCTGGCTGAGGAATTTGCACACCAGTTTCACGAATCTGTCTTACAGTCCACACAGAAGGCCCTGCAGAAGCACAAAGGTAAGACTTAGTAGTGAATCAAAGCTTTTGTGGGTCTCTATCTCCATACAAACTGGTCCCCATTGAAGACACGGCCTAAGTTGAAGTAGAACTATGGGCAAAACTTTTTTTTTTTTTTTTTTTTAATTTTGGAAAGGAGTGTTCTAACCCCTGTCAGTTTTTTTTTCTTTAGTCCTCTGTGTCCCATTGCTGAGATTTCCCTTCACTTCCTGTCCCATAGCCAAACAGGAAGTGAGAGGAAATCCTTGCCAATGAAGGGAATTCCTAGAGGACCCCCTGGTCACCAGAACTAGTGTCCCCATTGGAAGATTTCCCCACTATTCCTTTTTTGGGGAAAACCCAAAATGTGGGATTTTCCTTTACTTTTAATGATCATGGTAAACAGATACAAATAAGAGGGTGAATCTCCTTAACGGGGGCACAGACAGCAATAAAAACTGATTCTAATCCCCCTCTATCAAAAAAAAAAAAAAAAAGTTTTGCCTTTATTTACACTTGAAGACACATTAACCTACATTTTTAACTTTATATCGGTAACTTTGCAGGAATAAGTTCCGCTTTTTATCATTAAAACGCTGTCTGTGATCTCCAGGTAGTAATTTTGCCTAGGCAGAGATGATGTCCTCTGTCTGCTGCAGGCAGGAGGAAGCATTTCCTCATTCTCCCCTCACCCCAGTCATCAGACTGCCACAGTGTAACTTTTTGTAGCAAGTCAGAAGGTGAGTTGCATGTAACAGGTTGATCTGTGTCAGACATTAGTGAACACAGCCAAGATCTGTATTAGCACCAATATTTACATGATTGTGGCATCTCGGATCAGGAAGTAGATGGTGATTCTGGGTGATGCCTGGACAAAAAATGGTGCCCTCCTCCTGGAGAGTAAAGCAGATGAAGGCATTGTCAGGGGAAGCATTGTGATCTCTGTGAGAAGCCATAAATTGAAGGGTTACACTGACGCGTTACAAAGCATGCATGGACACATATCTGAAGCCAGGTCAACTTTAATAACATTTATTGGTATATTTATATTCAGTAATATTTCAGACCTGGAAATAAGATCTCTGACCCGGTACAGAGACCCCAATGTATACATTTTGACAAACAACCCATGGTACATCTTTGTTTTGGCTTGTCTTCTCTTGTGCTGAAAGCAGTCATGTGACCTCTACCATTTGGCCCACAGGAGCATCCGGCTTGCACAGTGCTGAGCAAAACCACAAACCGGACGCATCAGTTCACTATAACATTCCCGAGCTGCAGCACTCGAGCAGGGCCCCAGTGCAACAACAGAATGGACAGCCAGGACCTGGGCATACTGGGGCAAGCCTGGGGCAACGGCAGCAAGATGTCACCTCGGGGGAGGAGACATCGGAAGAAGACGACGACGAGGATGAAGAGGAGGAGGATGAGCCACCAAGACCTAAATGGCAGGGGATTGAGGCAATATTGGAAGCATATCAGGAACATTTAGAAGGTGGGTACATTTGTTAAACATCCCATTCTGAAACCCTGGCCATTATTGTGAGGTTGGACTCCCTTTGGAGCCTCCACTCTTCTGGAAGGGTTTTGGAGGGTGTCTGTGGGAATTGGTGCCTATTTTTAGTTCAGGTACTGATGTATGAGAAGACCTGGCTCCACATCGTCATTCCAATTCATCCCAAAGCTGTTCGGTAGGGTTGAGGTCAGGGCTCTGTGCAGGACACTTGAGTTCCTTCACACCAGACTGGTTACACCATGTCTTTATGGAGTTGGCTTTTTACACAGAGGCACAGTCATGGTGGAACAGAAAAGGGTCTTCACCAAGCTGTTACCACAAGGTTGTAAGAGCACAATTGTCTACAACTTCTTTGTATGATGTGATGTTAACAGGATCCTTCACTGGAGACACCCAGTAGTTTTGCTCATATAGTGTAGAGTTAATGTTCAGGAGTTAACCTAAAGCCTCGTACACACGCGCCTATTGTTGGACAACCAAACCTCCAACTTTTGTCCAAATTGGCTGTTGGTGGTTTTGTCTAGCGTACTGACAGTAGTCAAGTAATCGCCCAACAAAACCAAATGTAGTGAAGTGTTACGAGCGTATAAAGAGGAAGTTTAGGTGAATGTGAATTGGGAACGCAGGTTTACACGACTGAACACTTCCTGGATTCCAAACATGCATGTTTGCACTTCCAACTTTTTGTTGGTTAACTTCTGTACAAGCGAGCCAACAATTGGCTAACGCCTTGTTGGCCAACAAGTTTTCTATTCTTCACAGACAACTTCTGTTGGCCAGCAATTGGAAATTGGCTGTCGAATCGTGCGTACTAACGGTCGGATTATCGGACACCAGGCTGTTGGACGGCCGTTGTTGACTGATTATTGTACTGTGTGTACGGGCCTTAAGGATAGGCTGGTGGGGTTTAAGATAATGAGTGATGTTAAAGGGTAAGTCCACTTTTGTGGGGGGAAAAAATAGCAAATAAAGAAAAAATAATATAGTGCATATAATTGCGACACAAGTCGTATTGTAATTGAATGTTATTAAAAATGACCTTTCCTTTTCAATCTGCAGCCGCTGTAATTTTCTAAAAAATGCAGTGAAATATGGCTACCTGGAGTTTTGTACACAGAATGTGTGCTGACCACTCCCCAAAAACGTAATTTCCTGCTTGTGTGATTGGCTCACCCATTTTCCTAGAAGTCTGCCTAAGAAACAAGTCAGATTTCAGGCATCCCCTGCAACAAAAATATCATTTTTTGAGAGATCGTTTCAATAGGAACACGTCTAATGGGATGCAGGCTCAGCAGATTTCCTCATTAGTATTCTCCAGCTGCACACCTGATTGATAATTATGAAACCCCTCCCATTAACCCTACTCAGTACAGAGGTATTTTTACATAATAACAAAAGGTAGGAATGTGCAACAAAGGTTGTTATAATCCTTGTAATGTACATAGATCACCCAGAGGGGAATGTTTTTTTTCTCAACAAAAGTGGAGTTACGCTTTAAGTAAGGGCTTCTCAGCTAGAGTTCCTCCATAGGCTGCCAGGGGTTCTTTGAGCAATGAGCAGCTTCTGCCTCTCAGATAAAGATTGGGTGTCAGTGGGAAGTTTTCTACGTGTAATCCTTCCCAATGAACACAAGTTTAAGGAGCATTCTTTCCACTGACCATCACTAATGTGTCATGAGTTGTAGATGCAGTAATGTTTACTAGGGGTTCCCTGATACCAAAAACTTATTCCAAGGGGTTCTCTGTGTTGAACAGGTTGAGAATGGCTGGGTTGGTGGTTGGGCTCAATTAAAAGCCTAACCCAAGCCAATTTGTGATCCATGAGGCGAGTAGGATTTATTAACCACTTCCTGCCGGTATGACATCATATGATATCCTGGACTTGAAGTAGAGATATCGGGATGATGCCTGCAGCTACAGGCATCATCCAGATACTTTCTTTTCAGCCAGTGATTCCCTACACTGCAAGCCATGCTAGTAGCCAATTTAGCTGCTGGATTTCTTTTACAAGCAGTGGGAGGGGAAGTCCCCACCCCGCCGTACATTGGTGTTTCTCCGGGCTCTCTCATGTGATCAGGAAGCCTAAAAGCCAATCCGCCACCAGAGCCAGGATATCACTGAGCTGCCCATGGACCATGTGGTCCCCAGCCATCTCCATGATCTTGTGAGGCCGGAAGCAACGTCATGACGTCACTCCCGGCTCTGGCAGATGTAAACACTGCCTTTTTTTTTTCCCCTAGAAAGCTGAGATATTGTGTGTGTTTTTTATATCATGCTTTCCAGGGTAGAGGAGATATTTGAAGTCTTGTAGACCCCAGATGTTTCCATGACAAGGATCTGTCATGTCTTTTTTTTCTATCACAAGGGATGTTTACATTCATTGCGATTGAGAATAAGTGATCCAAAAAAAAAAGACAGTGTAAAGATAAAAATGTTTTTAAAATTGTTTTAAAGCATCGCCTATGGAGATTTTAAGTACCGTAGTTTGGAGCCATTCCACGAGCGTTCTTAGTTTTGAAGTGTGGCATGTTGGATATCTATTTACTCAGTGTAACATTTATATTTTACCAAAAAAATTTTGGTTACATATTGCGTTTTTTGATGAATTTTTCATGCAAAAAAAAAAAAAATTGGGTTTGAAAAAGTGTGCAAATACTGTGTGACATAAATTGCAGCAACCGCCTTTTTATTGTGTTTTAGTGTCTCTGCTAAAATATATATATATGGGGGTTCCGAATAATTTTCTAGCAAAAAAAATACAATTTTTACATGTAGGAGAGGAATGTCTGAATTGGCCTGGGTGGGAACTGGTTAAGCACTTTTTCCTACCGGCTTATTGGGGAATGACGTCTGCAAGATGTCTGTTATACTGACTGACTGGACAGTAATACCGGTCAGTGCCCCATCAGTGCTGCCTATAAGAGCCCATCAGTAATGCCTGTCAGTGCAGCCTCATCCATCAATGAAGGAGAAAACAAAATTTTATAACACAATTTTTTTTTTTTTAACCTCTTGCCGACGGCTGATCGGCATTTGACGGCGACAGTGTGGCTCGATAGCGCGGATTGCCGTCATATGACGGCGGCCACGAGATCGAGCCCAGTGAGCGCTCACTGTGTCCGGGGAGGGCCAGGGAGCGGGTGCGGCGGAGTCTATCTCCGCCAGCCACCCGCGATGCCCACCCCCCCCCCCCCACCCCCCCGGAGTGAAAGAGCCGTTCTCCAATTTTTTTTTTTTTAACACAATATTTTAAAACAAAAGAGGAAGTAACTACCTACTCCGACGTGACTGTCCGTAATGACTACCCGAGAATATCCGTCGTGACTACCCCGTGACTGGCCATAATGACAGGTCAGTCAGTCATATTGTCTGTAGAACGTCTGCAGTAAGGGGTTATTCGGCCATCCTTTTTCACGAATTGGTCAAGGGTGGGTCCGGTTAAGTCTGTAAGGAGA
>BLSH010036936.1:633968-646490 GCA_018402905.1 Glandirana rugosa
CTTTTAAAATACGGTGCATTAAAAACGAAAGTCGCATTTTTTTTTTTTTTCATTTTTAATGTGACGCTGAAAGCAAAAATTACGTGGCATAAAATTTTCAGGCGTAATGGTTTTGGGTGGCGACTAATTTATCATGCGGTTTTCTTAAGCATAATTGCCGCTCGCTGGCCTCTCCTCACATGTTCTTTGAATACACCATAGATTTTAGTACATCTTTTAAGAGTCTAAAGCTGCTTCCTTCATTGATTCTTTTCTCTCATCTTGTCTGCAGATCAAAACATTGAACGCCACGTTCTGGAGACACAGTGCAAGCGGCTAGAAGCTCAGCACTATAACCTGAGTCTGACGGCAGAACAGTTGTCACATCGCATGGCGGTAAGTGATCATCACAGGATAGAATGCCCATTTTATTTTACCAGTTTCCAATGTAAGAGTAATACCAATTGGAATATTTTTTTTTTAATTCGGTTGAAAATGTGTAGTGTGCATTCTCCAGCAGCTCTACTAATTTTATTTTTGAATTTTTCTCGAGGAATAGATGAAGCGCGGTTATTTTTTAGCCCCCTTACACTTAAAAAAGGACTCCGTGTAAAATCTAACTAAGCTTAAAAATGCTCCCTCCTCCCACCTATGCAGACTAAGATTATTATTAGTATTATTATACAGGATTTATATCGCGCCAACAGTTTGCACAGCACTTTACAATACTGTATAAAGAGAGAGAATACAGCAACAGTACAATTCAAAACAAGAGTGTTAGAGGAGCCCTGCTCCTGTGAGCTTACAATCTAAGAGGGAGAGGCTGGTGAAACAATAGGTAGGGGCTGTGAGGGATAAACTGATGAGGGAAGTAGAAGAATCCGTTGTTTGCTGGAGGCAGGATAGGTCTCCCTGAAGAGATGAATTTTCAGGGATTGCCTAAAAGCGGACAGATTGGGGTAGTGAGTTCCAGAGGATGGGAGAGGCTCTGGAGAAGACCTGGAGGCGAGCATTGGAGGAGGAGACAAAGGAGCTAGAGAGCAGAAGGTCTTGGGAGGAGCGAAGAGGATGGTTTGGGTGATATTTGGAGATAAGATTGATGATGTAGCTTGGGGCAGAGTTGTAAATGGCTTTGTATGTCATGGTTAGGGTTTTGAATTCTATTCTTTGGGAAATGGGAAGCCAGTGGAGGGATTGGCAGAGAGGAGTGGCGGACACTGAATGGTTGGTAAGATGGATGAGTCTGGCAGCAGCATTCATGATAGACTGAAGAGGGGAAAGCTTGCGGAGAGGGAGGCCAATTAGGAGGGAGTTACAATAGTCAAGGCGAGGGATAACAAGGGAGTAAATAAGTTGCTTAGTGGTGTCAACGGTTAAGAAGGGACGTATTTTGGAGATGTTTCAGAGGTGAACAATTTGGACAGTGATTGGATTTGGGGCTGAAAGGACAGGTCAGGGTCTAGGATTACACCTAGGACCTTGGCATGAGGGGGAGGGACTGATAGTTGTATTATTGATCTTGATGTAGAAGTCAGGGGGAGGGGCACGGGCTGGAAGAAAAATGATGAGCTCCGTTTTAGAAAGATTGAGTTTGAGGAATTGGTGTGACATCCATGCTGATATGTCAGTTAGTAATGCGAGAGGAGGCTGAAGGAGTGAGGTGAGGAGTAGAGAGATTTGTGTGTCGTCAGCATAGAGGTGGTATTGGAAGCCATGGGAGTTTATGAACAGACCAAGGGAGGGAGGTGTAAATGGAGAAGAGAAGGGGCCCAAGGACAGAACCTTTGATGTACCCCAACCGAAAGAGGAAGTGGAGAGGAGGAAACAGAGTTATAGGTCACGCTGAAGGAGCACCCTGACAGGTCAGAGGAGAGCCAGGCGAGAGCAAAGTCTTGAAGGCCAAGAGTGGCATTTTATGAGGAGGAGGGGATGGTCAACAGTATCAAACGCTGCAGAGAGGTGGAGTAGTAGCCATTGGTTTTAGCAGTTCGTGTAATAATTATATACTTGCCTATTTTCAGACTGCTCTGGTCATGAGATCCAGCTCCCCTGTATCAGCTGCAGGGGAGAGGAAGGAGCACAGACAATGATGTGCCATGGGAGCCTATGGATGACATCACCGCTCCTGGATTTCTTAGCCGTTAAAGAGGTGTTCACCCTAGGGAAAGAAAAAAAAAAAACCTGCAAGACAAAGGCATAATGAGCTAGTATGCATCGCATACTAGCTCATTATAAAATAATTGCCTTGGAACAAAGCTGTTGCAGTGGTCCCCGCACACCGCTGTGACCGGTGACATGCTTCTTCCGGGTTTGTGGGCTCCGGCGCTGTGATTGGCTGCAGCCGCGATGACGTCACTCCTGCCGTTCACAGCACAGTTACTTTAGAAACGGCGCCCTTGGGCCGTTTCTTCAGTGCTCAAGTGGCGATGACGTTGGCACATGCTATTACATTGAATATCTCCTAAACTATGCAAGTTTAGGAGATATGCACAATATCTACAGGCAAGCTTTATTATAGGCTTACCTGTAGGTTAAAGTGGTTGTACAGAGTTTACAACCACTTTAAGCGCTCTCTACTCGCCCATGCAGCTGACACAGGGGATCACATGATTGGACTGAATCAGCCAAGTAGGCAAGTATACAGATCTTTCTTTTACACAGGTTAGTCATAATGGGTCTTGGGAAGGAAGCATTTTTAAGATTACCGTACTGTTTTTTTTTTTTTTTTTTGCCTGAAATAATATTTTTAAGCTCTGCAATGCCCGGTGCTGGCACATAAAATGACATGACCAACTGGATGCCAGTGATGCCCTCACACCAGTGTAACTGATCTTCTTTTTAAAAGAACAACGTTCCTCTAGTTCCATACAACAGAAATGTACAAAAACAACAAATACAGAACAGGACGTCATGGGCTACATAACTAGAACCTTCAGGGCCCCTGGTGCAAGAAATTATGAAAGGCCCCCCTGGCCAGGGCCCTTCCCTTTTCCCACTGGTCCTGGGCCCTTTACTCCCATTGCAGGTCCCTTTATTACAGTCCCAACGAATAAACGAATAGTTGTATACCGAGCCTCCCATTTATTCAAAAACTGAAGTATAGTAAAAAGTTTTCTATGCTTCAGTTATGAGTGAACCAATTGGTACCAATCATTGACTTTCTGTCCATTCAGAAAAGTAATGAGCCGGTAAATGACAAATTTACCGACCAGTTCCCATCTCAGCATCATGACTCATCTTCTACAGCAGCTGGCGGGGGGGACCAGGGAAGCACACAGGGACCCTGGGAACAGCAGAAGACAAACTGGATAGGAGGGACAGCATATAGAGGAACCAATCTCCTCCATTAGGATTTAAATGGAGGAGATTGGTTCCTCTAAATGCCGCCCCCGCCATCCCTCCTATCCAGGTGTACAAGGGAGGCACACGGGCCCCCTGGAGCACTGGGCCCGGTTGCAATTGCATCTCCTGTAGTTACACCCCTGGCTACAAGAAGTACTATAAAAACAATTATCTTATGAATGTGGTTGGTGTATAACTCCAACATGACCTCAGAGTAAAGCAGTATGGTGCATAATATGACTTGAGAGAAAATGAGATGTAAATGAGAGACAGATCATTTTATTTAGTATTGGATATAAGTGTAGGATCATTTAGCCAGTCACACCAGATTTTTCTCAAATTTGGAAGAGCTACCTCTGTGGCAGGGATCTCCAAGCATTCTAGACAAGCCAGTTTTCTGTCCTTCTGACTTAAGGGGGTCTGGATTGTGGCCATTGGGAGTAGAATAGGTCCTGGTGTCAGTGGGAATAAACAATTCCCCATCTTTGGTATCACTGTGCCCCATTGTTGGTGTCATTGGGAGAAATGACAAGATGAGGGTCATCAAAGAAGAAGGATCAAGATTCCCTAGATAGCCATCTTTGAATCAAGAGTACAGTGAAGTTGAAATGTAGCCAGTGCCAGACCAGTTTTTTTTTTTTTTTTTGCCATCTGTAACACTTCTTGATGGTGCTGAAAGTTGGCATATCCATCCCATGTGTTCTAATAAGGCAAGCACCGCCCTCTAGCAGAGTCCACTGTAGCCCTTCCCACACAAGCATAAAAGGGGGTTCCAGAGTGCAGAATTTTATGATCGTATCACTGTGTGTGAAGAAATGACCATTACTTGAAATTTGGAGGCGCATATGACTCCGGTATCCTTCCCTGTCATGTGTAATGAGACTAGAAGTACATTCCATGAAAGTTAAATGCAGGCAACATTATTGTTCTGGACGAACAAGCAGAGTACCAACTGACACTTTTCACTCGGGTAAGCCTGGCTTTTGTGGGTGAAACATGCTAGTAGAGAAGAACCCAGGTGTGCACTCTGCTCGTTAGTCCAGAACAATAAAGTTGCCAGTGTGTGAACTTTCCTGGAGTGCAGACAGCATTTTTTTTTCCTTGCAAGACTCATGGGGCATAGGAAGAGCCGCTACCCCTATTTAGCAGCTGGGTCTTTAGGAGAGTGACCTGACCCTAAGGCTTGGAACAGCACCTTCTGTATTTTTTCTTTGCTGTTGGGCCAGGGCTGTCACATGGAGGCATGGAGAGAATCCCATGCCCTGTGTAAGCCCTACCAGGAAGACTTGGTGCATACGTGGTCAATATTTTGTGAACTTGTGGCTATATAGTGTTCAGGACCATTACTGGTGTGAAAAACAAGTGCTGCTTGCAATGCTTTTAGAGACAGCTTCGGAGATAGTGTGCAGATGTGTTTTTATGTTTTTTTTGCTAGTCTGAATAAAAGGTAATCCTTTTTCCCCTCATTCCACGTACAGGAGCTGATGAGCCAGAAACAGAGAGTCGCCTCCGAGAGGGACAGGCTACAAGCTGAACTTGAACACTTTAGGAAGTGCCTTGTTTTGCCCTCCTCGTTGTGGTCTAGGGGTTACTTTAAAGGCCACCCCAGGTGACACCGTCTCCCTTGCACTAGACCTGGACGTACAGTATAGAAATGATCTATTTTATTATCTTGATATTTAATATTTTTCACTGGGAGGACTGAAATGGGGGAAATAAAAGAAAAAATATCACCACACTTTTTGTTTTACTTCTGCATCACCATGGAAAAAATGTACAAAAAAAAAAAGAAAAAAAATTCTATATATGAATGTGCCATGCATGACTCAAAGGATTCTGGGAGTTCGGCAAAGAAAAAGCAAACCTCACTTATGAAAAAGCTGCAGGCAATTCCTTCACCCCTCGACTCCGCTGGTGGCACCTGCACCCGCCTCATCCCACCCCAGGATTTCCCTATCCATAGACTGGCTGCATTTGACACTACAAGCGAGCTAACAAGCTTTCTGCTCCTGCGGACTGTAACCATTTGTGGGTGCCTTCCTTCCCCCACCCCGACTTATCATTACCATTGTGCTATTGTATGAGGCTGCCACAAGCAGGATTTATTTATCACTTGTTAATTGCTGACCAATTATGGTCCACCAAAATGTTTATTATATATATTTTTCCTTGCCAGGAGTTGGACTTGTGTTTTTTTTTTTGTTTTACTCAAATGATACATTTTAATGAAATTTTGAAGTTATGGACTTTATCCTACATCAAAAAAAAAAAAAAAATTAATTATCATTGCAATGCTTTGCAGCAGGAATGCACTTACACCTGGATGTCCAATAGGATTCAAGGTACCTTCTTACATTCTGGTCTGCTGGATGGTTTGAGGGATCACTGCAAAGAAAGCTGCTACAAATCTCCCTCGTCCTTGCAAAAGTAATGCCATCGGGCAGCAAAAAGCGCAACGATTGGGTGCTTTCACCTCTCCCTATTTACTGTATATAATAAAATAAGGGTTTTTGTATGTTTTTATTACGTTAATTATTGTTATAAAGGAAAGAAAAGCCTGCCATCCAATGCTTCGTTTTTTTTTTTTTTTATTATTATTTTCTTTAAGCCAGGCGGGGTAAAAAAAAAAAGCCCCTTTAACTTGCTATATTGAGTGTTTGTGTGATCTGCTGCTGGTCAGGACTATATCCCATCAAGGTTTTTTTTGTTTTTTTTTTTGAGAGAAAATTAAAAGTTGAAAAACATTTAAAAAGAGTTTGCCTGTCGCTGAGTATTGTTGGGGGGAAGCAGATAATTTTTTATTTTTTCCCCTTCTTCTCTGAACTTGAAGTCTCCAGTATTTGGGGAGTCAGATATTCACATTTGAAAGCTCAAGGACTGTAGTTTGCACACATTGCAGTCATGTTTAGCAAAAGGGGTTGTGAACATCTAACCATCACTCCTATGCAAGCTTTTCACATACATAATTCATAAGAAGGTGCTGCACAAATATTTAAAAACTGTATAATTGTCCAGTCGGACACAATAGCGGGACGCCCCGCTGAAGAAGTTACTGTAATGGAACGCGTGCGGGGGCGAGGCTGTCGTTTTATGTCACCAACATTGAGCTGACGATTGATTTCCACTGAGCGCTCTGCACTAGATGCACGGCTATGTCTGACCATACCTGATCCGTTCTTGGAACATGTGAGTTTTCTATTGTGCAATAAAGTCTTCAGTTTTAACTAAACGCACTTAGATTTTGTTTATCTGTTTTTGGTACTGCACCATCCGGTATACGGAAACGTCTATTTGTGGAGGTGTGGGATCCTTGGGAGACAGCCTTACCCGGGCTTAAGAGGGTATCTGCATTATAGACCACCTGGTGATTCAGGGGTCAATATTGGAAGGTGAGTGGTGTGGTGGTGAAGGGGACACTATCTGGTGCTGATTTCCTCACCTCTACACGGATCCTCCTTTTCCTTCTTGGGGACCTTTTATTTATCTCTTGGATCACAGAAATGTATTGACTATTGTGTCCGGCTGGACAATTATACCGTTTTTAAATATCTGCGGAGCACCTTCTTATGAATTTTTTACGATTGGAGACTGTTATGGATTGTCTTTATGTGCTAGCAGCATTTTAGTTTCCTTATAGATTTTAATCATTTTTGCGCTGATTGTCTTGCATTTATTATTTTTTCACAAACATACACTTCAATCAGTCAGGAATTATAACCACCCACCATAACCTCTTGCGGGCATGGACTCTACTAGATCTCTGAAGGTATGCTGTGATATCTGGCACCACGCCGTCATTAAGTAGAGCCCTTAAAAAAAATTAAGTGCAGGACTACAAAATAACATATACATACTTTCTTAGATGGCTGCAGCTGTCCTCCTCCAGCTCTACACCATGAACTGAGGGGTCAAAAACTGCCGATTTGTTCAGTTCTCTTGTCATCTCTTGAGCACAGAGCGGTGACTGTCAGTCTCTGCTCTTCCAAATTTTACTGGAGTGCCAGGCTGTGGAGGGGGCGAAAGCAGCAGGTTCAGGCTCTTAGTGGTGCATTGAAAGGCTGAGTCAGCTGCCGGTCAGGCATGTGGGCAGATCCCAACATTGTTGTTGACAGCCGTTCAAGAAGAGTTGAAGCTGTTATGTCTGCAATGTGTGGGCTAACTCAATATTGAACTCTACGGACTAAAGACCCGTACACGCAATGTGAAATTCGTACGGGAATGTTCGTTTGACGGCCAAGCATCCGAAATTCTTACAAGTTAGTATGCTCCTTTCGACAGCCGATTTCTGATTTTTTGTAAGACAAAAACTAGATGTGCAGACTAGTAATTTTTTTTCGTAGGGCAACTCAAAGTCCTGATTTTGGTATCATTAGTACAGACTTTGTACGCAAAAAAAAAAAAAAAAAATACGACTACGCATGCTCAGAAACTAAAAAATACATACAAAACTATAACACATTACATCACTTCTGATGTTGAATTTTGGTATTGTTAGTACGCTCTTCACTTTCGACATGAGACAAGCATCCAGCAAAAAAAAAAAAAAACTGATGTTGTCGTCCGAAATTCACATTGTGTGTACGAGGCTTAAGACTGGGATGCCATTAAAGTTCCTGTGCGTGCAAAGGCAGGCTTCCCAATACTTTTAACAAAATAATGTGTGTGTGTGTGTGTGTGTGTGTGTGTGTATAAATATCTCACATTTTTGTAAATATTTTATTCTATCTTTTCATGTGACAACACCAAAGAAATGACACTTTGTTACAATGTAAAGTAGTGAGTGTACAGCTTGTATAACAGTGTAAATTTGCTGTCCCCTCAAAATAACTCAACACACAGTCATTAATGTCTAAACTGCTGGCAACAAAAGCGAGTACACCCCTAAGTGAAAATGTCCAAATTGGGCCCAAAGTGTTTTGTGTGGCCACCATTATTTGCCAGCACTGCCTTAACCCTCTTGGCATGGAGTTCACCAGAGCGTCACAGGTTGCCACTGGAGTCCTCTTCCCCTCCTCCATGACGACATCACAGAGCTGCTGGATGTTAGAGACCTTGTGCTCCTCAACCGTCTGTTTGAGGATTCCCCGCAGATGCTCAATAGGGTTTAGGGCTGAAGACATGCTTGGCCAGTCCATCACCTTTACCCTCAGCAAAGCAGTGGTCATCTTGGAGGTGTGTTTGGGGTCATTATGTTGGAATACTGCCCTGCGGCCCAATCTCCAAAGGGAGGGGGATTATGCTCTGCTTCAGTAGGTCACAGTACATGTTGGCATTCATGGTTCCCTCAATGAACTGTAGCTCCCCAGTGCTGGCAGCACTCATGCAGCCACAGACCATGACACTCCCACCACCATGCTTGACTGTAGGCAAGACACACTTGTCTTTGTACTCCTCCCCTGGTAGCCGCCACACACATTTGACACCATCTGAACCAAATAAGCTTATCTTGGTCTCATCAGACCACAGGACTTGGTTCCAGTAATCCATGTCCTTAGTCTGCTTGTCTTCAGCAAACTGACTGCTGGCTTTCTTGTGCATCATCAAGGGGCTTCCTTCTGGGACGACAGCCATGCAAACCAATTTGATGCAGTGTGTGGCATATGGTTCCCCCCCAACCTTCAATCTCTGCAGCAATGCTGGCAGCACTCATACGTCTATTTACCAGAGACAACTTCTGGATATGACACTGAGCACTGCACTCAACTTCTTTGGTCAACCATGGCACGGCCTGTTCTGAGTGGAACCTGTCCTGTTAAACCACTGTATGGTCTTGGCCACCGTGCTGCAGCTCAGTTTCAGGGTCTTGGCAATCTTCTTATAGCCTAGGCCATCTTTATGTAGAGCAACAATTCTTTTTTTTTTTTTCGGATCCTCGGAGTTCTTTACCATGGGGAGCCATGTTGAACTTTCAGTGACCAGTATGAGAGAGTGAGAACGATAACACCACATTTAACACACCTGCTTCCCATTCAAACCTGAGACCTTGTAACACTGAGTCACATGACACCAGGGAGGGAAAATGGCTAATTGGGCCCAATTTAGACATTTTCACTTAGGGGTGTACTCACTTTTTTGCCAGCAGTTTAGACATTAATGGATGTGTGTATACACTGTTATACAAGCTGTACACTCACTACTTTACATTGTAGCAAAGTGTCATTTCTTCAGTGTTACATGAAAAGAAAATATTACACACAATTTAGTAACTGGATTTGATAAGACTGTCAAATGGGAGCTTTTAGGGGTTTGAGTGCAGGCCCATGCAGCCTGTGCCTGACGCTACATGCAGAGGCAGCCTGTTAGGCAACAGAGACGCAGCAACTTTATGGACTCACCTGTGAGTTTGACAGGGATGGGAGCAAGGCCCTGAATGCTGACAATGTTTGCATTCAGGACCATGCACCTGTCAAGCTCAGATGTGCGGTTGAGCTCTAAAGCCTCGTACACATGGGACGACGATCGTATACAACAGGTCGTACTAACGACTGTTGTATGCGAAAGCCATCATTCGTATGCGCGATTAGAACATACGACAGTCGTACAAGGGGAGTTGTATGAGCAGACTAGAAAACTTGGTCGTACCAACAAGCGCTCATACGACCGTTGTATCGTGTGTACAGAGCAGTTGGTACAACAAGTTGTATTGTGCAAAACACGCATGCTCAAAGTTAGGAACGGCCGGATGCTAATTACATGCACCTGAATGTTCTTTCTGTGCTCATACGATCGTGTACTGCAGTCAGTATGCAATTTACATTATCCAACATACGATTTGAGATGATCGTAAGTACGATCGTCATCCCGTGTGTACGAGGCTTTACAGTCACTGTCTCTATTGACTTAACAGGATAGCAGCTTGCGTGTAGCTTCAAATGCATGGACAGCTCCTGCCTTGTATGGGCTTTACACCCACATAACTGAGCTACGAAAGTAATATCTAGTAGAGTACTCTTTGAAAAAAAAATACAAAACCTCCTCTTTACAATTGTGCAAGTTTTAATTTGCAGTCCATGCAGGAAAAGTGACTGCCTGTTATTGGGTCACTGACTCTACCACCAGAAGTCTGCACAGAGGTGGCATCACCACTAATATCATTTGGGTTACATTACTAGGAGTTGTAATAAAGAAATTGAAGGTATATGCATTTCTAAAGAATGATTCCAACATTTGCAAAAATAAATAAATAATGCACCTGATTTTTTTTTTTTTTTTTACTCCAACTGCCACCCATGGAGGCTGAAGATTCAACATGGTCAGAAAGATGAACTTGGCTTTTATCTACACCAATGACATGGTTTATAATGTCCTTCTTTGCAGTGGTGCACCATGAGTGTTTACAGCACTGACACAGGAAAGATGTGGAATCCAATCCTCTCAAAGTGTAGCGTTATACTGGAGTGGCATTTGTTTTTTTCTTTTCTCATAAAAAGTGTTCAGTCTGAAACATTCCCAGCTTGGATACATTAGAAGCAATATAGAGTAAAGTAATAAATACCATCAGCTCTGACTTGCAAACGCCATGGATCTCAATGGTGGAAGAGCCCTATAAATTAGGCCATTAGTCAGTGAAGTGATCTCATTCCAAACAATGCTAATTAACCTCTCAGCTGAGTAAAAGGGGCTGTGGTTTTCATTTTTATGCAAATGAAGGCCAGACACACCCTCATCCTACTCAATGGGATTGGCTGCAGGCGCAGAGCCGATTTGCATGGCTCAGAATAGCGGCAGAGACGCGTACGCAATCAGCCCGCTGTTACAAATGGGCTATTAAGTAAAATTATAGTTGCGTGTGATCTCCATCCGGAGAGAGATCTGCATCGAATTTCATGAATAACTCATGAGGATACAAATCTTTTTTTTACCATATGAATAGGAGAGCTAGCTAAACCCTCTGCTGTGCTCCTGCCGCAGGCAATGCTCTTTTCTCTGCCATCGTGGAGTCTAAATAAGAGCTCCCCAAAAATGTACATTTATCTTCAGCTGGAAAAAGGTGACAATTTAAATTTTTGGTCTGTGTCAGACTGGTTTATGTCATATTTGAATGTATAAAACAAAAAAACTCCTTGTTTTACAAATAAATATTTATGAAAGGGGCAGGTTATTGAAACCATTTAGAACTAAGCCAGACGGCTCCCGTATTTGATAGGAGAGTGGGGGTGGGGTAAGGGGGCATGCCCCTCCTCTGGCCTTGCCCATAGTCTGATCTCACCTAGTCTTCAAAATTTTGTGCACACATACAGAAAGGAGCTGGCCGGGGCTTTTTTTTTTTTTTCCCCGTCTGCAAAGGCTGTTCCTGTACCACATTGGAAAGGGGAATAAGGCAATATGGTGGGGCAAAGTCATTTGGCACCCAAGGCAAAAAAAGCCAAAAAGTGTATGGCTTAAGTTGCAGGTTCTGCCCTCATGGCATGCTAGCTCCTGCTGAAGGTGCTTCTCTTTCCTACTCCTTGGCACAGCCCTGGGCTTAAAGGCAAGTAGTTTGGCAGGTGACTGTCACTTGGAGACAAGTTGGTTAAAGTGTTAGTAAACCCTCCTATCATTTTCAGCCAAGGAAGCTGCCATCTTGGCCTCTGTTTAACCGCTTAACAACCGCCCTATAGACAATTGACGTCTACAGAGCGGTTGCTTAATTCTGGGAGGACGTCCTCCCAGAATCGGGCGCGCACACGGGAACATCCGTGACCGTCAGGTCCAGGGGACCCGACTGATCACGGATTGTGGTGAATGGCCGCTGTGAGCGGCCTTTCACCACGTGATCGCGCCGTCAAATGACGGCGTGATCAAATGTAAACAAGCCGGCGGAAGCGCCGGATTTTCTCTCCTCTCCGCACCGATCGGTGCAGTGTGAGAGGAGAGAGGGGGGAGAGAGGACATGTGCAGCGCTGTGGGCGATGTGTAATGCCCACAGCGCTGCTAGGTGACAAAATACTCCCCCTACCATCTATTTACCACCCACCCAGCCATCCACCCCCCACCAACCCACCCATCCATCCATCCATCCATGCTCACCCATCCAGCCATGCATGCTCATCCACCCAGCCGTGCTCATCCATCCATGCTCACCTACTCAGCCGTGCCGAACCATCCATCCATCCGGCAGTAAACTGCCGCGCTAGTGCACCACTTTCCGGCGAGTGTCGCCGGTAAGTGGTGTTAGGCACTAGTCAGCCCAGGGGACCTGGACTGCCAGTGCCTACAAGG
>BLSH010036947.1:0-17297 GCA_018402905.1 Glandirana rugosa
TGTCCGTGCGATCGTTCGGGTTCCGTCCGGACCCGGACCCGGACTTTGTCCCGAAGTTCGGACGGACCAGCAGAACCCGAACTTCCAGAGGTTCGCTCAACTCTACTAAGCATTCTTCATATAACCGCTTGACCTCCAGAAGATTTACCCCCCTTCATAACCAGGCCTTTTTTTACGAGACGGCACTGCGTCATTTTAACTGACAATTGCGCGGTCGTGCGACGTTGTAACCAAATAACATTTATGTCATTTTCCCCCACAAATAGAGCTTTCATTTGTTGGTATTTGATCACCTCTGCAGTTTTTGGTTTTTTTTTGCGCTATAAACAAAAAATAATCGACAATTAAAAAAAATTTCAGCTATAAAACCCATCCAATAAAAAATCAAATTTCTTCATCAATTTACCAATATGTATTCTGCTACATGTTTTTGATTAAAAATTTATGGAAGTTTTATTTATTTTATTTATTTACTTACGAGTAATGGCGGCGATCAGCAACTTATAGTAGGACTGCGAAATTGCGGCAGACAAATCGGACACCTAACTGACACTTTTGACGCTTTTTAGGAACCAGTTTATAGTGGCGATCAGAAATGAGGCAGAGGGGATCAAATGCCACCAAAAGAAAACTCTATTTGTGGGGAAAAAAGGACGCGCAATTGTCAGTTAAAGTGACGCAGTGCCGAATCGCAAAAAGTGCTCTGGTCCTAAAGTGTGAAATCCTGCCGGGGCTGAAGTGGTTAAAAATTACCTTTTCCTTTTCAATTTGCAGCTCTCCAATTTTCTGTAAAATGCAATATGGCTACCTGGAGGTGTTCTGTATCGAAATGATGTACAGAACGCCTCCCAGAAATGTAATTTCCTGCTTGTGTGATTGATTTTCCCAGAGGTCTGCCCTAAGATAAAAGTCAGATTTTGGGTATCCCCTGCAACTCCCAAAGTGAAATAACCTCTAAAGGGATGCAGACCCTGCCGCTTTCCTAATTAGAGCTCCGCAGGTGCAGCAGCTGATTGATCGTTATAAAATCACTCCCTTTAGTTTCACTTTGCACATGGACACAAAAAAATACACAGCTATTTCTTCAGAACAACAAAAGGTAGGAATCTGTTTTGTTTAAATCCTTGCAATGTATAGTATCTGACAAAAGCAAGTACACCCCTCACATTTTTGTAAATATTTTATTCTATTTTTTCATGTGACAACACTGAAGAAATTACACTTTGCTACAATGTAAAGTAGTGAGTGTGCAGCTTGTATAGCAGTGTAAATTTGCTGTCCCCTCAAAATAATTCAACACAGAGCCATTAATGTCTAAACTGCTGGCAACAAAAGTGAGTACACCCCTAAGTGAAAATGTCCAAATTGGGCCCAATTAGCCATTTTCCCTCCCCGGTGTCATGTGATTCGGTGGTGTTATAAGGTCTCAGGTGTGAATGAGGAGCAGGGGTGTTAAATTTGGTGTTATCGCTCTCGCTCTCTCATACTGGTCACTGGAAGTTCAACATGGCACCTCATGGCAAAGAACTCTCTGAGGATCTGAAAAAAAGAATTGTTGCTCTACATAAAGATGTCCTAGGCTATAAGAAGATTGCCAAGACCCTGAGCTGCAGCACGGTGGCCAAGACAGCGGTTTAGCAGGACAGGTTCCACTCAGAACAGGCCTCGCCATGGGCAACCAAAGAAGTTGAGTGTCCATGCTCAGCGTCATATCCAGAGGTTGTCTATGGGAAATAGACGTATGAGTGCTGCCAGCATTGCTGCAGAGGTTGAAGAGGTGGGGGGTCAGCCTGTCCTTACTCAGACCATACGCTGCACACTGCATGAAATTGGTCTACATGGCTGTCAACCCAGAAGGAAGCCTCTTCTAAAGATGATGCACAAGAAAGCCTGCAAACAGTTTGCTGAAGACAAGCAGACTAAGGACATGGATTACTGGAACCATGTCCTGTGGTCTGATGAGACCAAGATAAGCTACAGTTCATTGAGGGAACCACGAATGCCTACATGTACTGTGACATACTGAAGCAGAGCATGACCCCCTCCCTTCGGAGACTGGGACGCAGGGCAGTATTCCAACATAACGACCCCAAACACCTCCAAGATGACCACTGCCTTGCTAAAGAAGCTGAGGGTAAAGGTGATGGACGGGCCAAGCATGTCTCCAGACCTAAACCCTATTGAGCATCTGTGGGGAATTCTCAAACGGAAGGTGGAGGAGCGCAACATCTCTAACATCCACCAGCTGTGTGATGTCATCATGGAGGAGTGGAAGAGGATTCCAGTGGCAACTTGTGAAGCTCTGGTGAACTCCATGCTCAAGAGGGTTAAGGCAGTGCTGGAAAATAATGGCCACCACACAAAATATTGACACTTTGGGCCCAAATTGGACATTTTCACTTAGGGGTGTACTCACTTTTCTTGCCAGCGGTTTAAACATTAATGGTTGTATGTTGAATTATTTTGAGGGGACAGCAAATTTACACTGTAGGAGCCGGTTCACACAGGGGCAATTCGACTCGCGGGGCGACTCAGTGCGACTTGCAAACGACTTCTGTAATAGAAGTCAATGCAAGTCGCCTCCAAAGTCCTACAGGAACATTTTTCTAAGTCGGAGCGACTTGAGTCGCTCCTATTAGAACAGTTTTATTGCAATGCTTGGAGCGTGACTTGTCAGGTGACTCAAGTTCCCTTACAAGTCGCCCCTGTGTTAACCGACTCTTATACAAGCTGTACACTCACTACTTTACATTGTAGCAAAGTGTCATTTCTTCAGTGTTGTCACATGAAAAGATATAATAAAATATTTACAAAAATCTGAGGGGTGTACTCACTTTTAAGAGATACTGTACATAGATGTTTTTGTTCTCCACAAAAGTGGAGTTACTCTTTAACTTGAGGTTTGTTCACAATTTGTGATAGAACAAATAAATGAGGCATCATGTTCACAATGAGATGGGAAAAATCTGTGGCACACATTATTATATCCAGAAGAGGATGTGGAAAAAAACACAATTGTATGAGTCAGAGAATTCTTACCATATACAAAATATTTACCATTATTTTTAGTGCAGGATGTGTCCTGCCCATACTCCCAAGGCTCTCCACCAGAAGCTGTTGAAGGCTCACTATGGTGCAGTGCCCTAGGAAGGCAGAAATGAATATTAACCACTTGCTTACAGGGCACGGTCACCCCCTTCCTGCCCAGGCCAATTTTCAGCTTTTAGCACTGTCACACTGTGAATGACAATTGCGTGGCCATGCTACACTGTACCCAAATTACATTTTTATCATTTTTTTCACACAAATCAAGCTTTCTTTTGGTGTTTTTTAGTCACTACTGGGTTTTTTAATTTTTTTTGCTAAAAAAACAAAATCAGACCGAAAATTTTGAAAAAAAAAAAGTTTCATAGATTGTTATAAAATTTTGAAACAGGGTAATCTTTCTCCCATCATTGATGTGCGCTGATGAGGCAGCACTGATGGGCACTGATAGGCTGCACTGATAGACTGCACTGATGGGCACTGATAAGGCGGCACTGATGGGCACTGATAGGTGGTACTGGTTGGCACTGATGAGGTGACACTGGTGGGCACTGGTAGGTGGGACTGAGAGGTGGCACTGATGGATGGCACTGACTGTCACTGATGGGTGGCACTGATGGGCCGCACTGAAAGGCACTGTGTGGCACTGGTAGGTGACACAGATGAGCAGCACTTATAGGTGGCACTGATGATGAGGCACTGATGGGCACTGGTTGGCAGCACTGATAGGCACTGATAGGTGGCGCTGGTGGGCATTGATGTGGCACTGATAGGTGTCACTGGTGGGCACTGATAGGTGGTACTGGTTGGCACTGATGAGGCGGCACTGGTGGGCACTGATAGGTGGGACTGAGAGGTGGCACTGACTGGCACTGATGGGCATTGATGGGTGGCACTGGTAGGTGACCCTGATGAGCAGCACTGTTAGGTGGCACTGATGGGCATTGGTTGGCAGCATTGATAGGGGGCACTGGTGGGCACTGGTAGGTGGCACTGATATGCACCTGTAGGGGGCACTGGCAGGTCGCACTGGAGGGCACTGCATATTAGCAGTGCCTCTCCCTGTGCGGGACCGATGTCCCTCTGTCTGAAGCCGGTGATCAGATGTCATTGGCTGACAGCTGATTACGTGATAAGGGACCCTTACTCCGATCTGTGATCAGCCAAGTCTAATTAACTTGGTGATCACAGATTGCGCCAAAAGGCAGTGTATATGTGTATGTATATGTGTATATATATATATATATATATATATATATATATATATATATATATATATATATATATCAAATAAAGAAATAATTATCTTTTCTTGTGAACAAAAAGTGTCAGAGTAGGCCTACTATATTCTAGTAATTTCATTCATTAAAGCGGTTGTATACTGCTGGACCTTTTTTTCCCCTGCAAGAAAGTCTTTGCATACTAGCACATTATGTGGATGGCTTACTTAAAAGCTTTTCCAGCGCCCCTTCCATCTTCAACCATCTTGCCTCCGGGTTTGTAGGCTCTGGCTCTGTGACTGGCCGGAGCCGCGATGACGTCACTCCCTGTGCATGCGCACGGGAGCCGCCATTCACGGTACAGGGCTTGGAAAGAATGGCACGGATGGCCGTTCCTACAGAGCACATGTGCCAGTGATGTCACTGGCGTGGCTTGGCGGCGGCAAAGTGGCTAGTTATCGCAAGCCACCGTAACCTATTAATATGTAGGAGCTAACTAGTATTGCGAGCGCACGCCGCCAGAGGCGCGCTCGCACGCTCACTGTGTTCTGGGGGGGGCCAGGGTGCGGGTAGGGTGGACTAGATCTCCGCCGGCTACCCGCGATGCCGGGGGGACTGCAGTGAAAGAACAGAGGTCCGTGTAAGTAAACACGGATCTCCGTTCTGACAGAGGGGGAAGGGATGTGATCACAGGCTTTCTGTATATGGGAGCCGTGATCCCTCCCCTCCCCCAGCCAGCCCAGCCCCCATACAGTTAGAATACACTGAGGGAACACAGTTAACCCTTAGAGCGCCCCTCCAGGTTAACCCATTCACTGCCAATGGCATTTACACAGTAATCAATGCATTTCCATAGCACTGATTGCTGTATAAATGCCAATGGTCCCAAAAAAGTGTCAAAATGGTCCGACATGTCCGCCGCAATATCGCAGTACCGCTAAATATCGCAGATCGCCGCCATTACTAGTAAAAAATAAAAAATAAATAAAAACCCCAGAAATTAATTCTCATCATCATCAAGCCTGGTGTAGAGACCGGGTCCCTTTAAATTTGTGTCACTGGGCCATCAGAGGAACGGGCAAGAACCTGAGGAAGGACCTTAATCTGAAAGTCTGCTCTCTGTAATTCTGTCTGCTGTTACAGGAGATCTTGAAGAGGGCCTTATTGTTAGTCAGACAAGATTGCTTCTGGTGGGAAATTCTAGGACAGAACTTTGTTCCAGAATATTTCAGTCTACACTTGATAAAGGAACAACTCCCCCTTTATTGCCATAGAAACCAGAACGTCTGTCTGGAGCCATGGATCAGCATGGTTGGGTTTTCAGCAGAAATGAGCTGGACCCTTCCGTAAGGAATAAATCAGGAAGTTATATGTCTCTTCCTGTTTCCTAGACAATTTATGACTGTCTGATATAGTTCTACACGGATTTGGATGAGAGGTTTCATGTTGGGTATATGCTCTGTGTCTTAGGTCGTCTTAGGAGAAACTAATAGGGAAAGAAAGAATAACTCAAGTACTGATACATTTTAACAGTTTTTATATGATACATAATTTTATAGGCCATTGCGCTCATATCCCAGTGTTAGGGATTATAACATCAAACACTGGGGTTGATTTACTAGAGGCAAATAGACTGTGCACTTTGCAAAGTGCAGTTGCAGAAGCTCTGCTAACTTCCACCTTCCAATCACAGTGGGCCGCCTCCCTGTCCATGCGTCCAGCCCCCTAATCTACATGCAGGGCGCCGGACCCATGGATTCCAATGGAAGGGGTGTTTTTTTTTTTTTTTTTGAAGCATGTGATTAGAGCCAGAGGCTCTAATAGGCTTCAAAAAGGGTGGGCTGGCCCCAAGCCCACCCAGTTGTGTGACAATAGCGAATGTGACAATCGGCGCTGCAAATGACAATAGCTAATGTTACAATTGCCACCTTTTGTCTCCCGCGGGGGGGATTGGGGATGAAGGGTGATCGCCACCATTTGTCTCACGGGGAGGGGGGGGTGTTAGTTTGTGCTGCCCCCCCCCCTCGAAATTTTGAGCACCAGCCTCCACTGTCCAATCATGTGCAAGTAAAAATGCTGTCTTTTTATTTTCCTTGCACGTGATTGGATATTAATGGCAAAGTGGCGCCTTACCTCATTTACTAAGCTCTGCAGCAACAGTACTTGCAGAGGGCAACTGCACTTTGCAAAATACACAGTCTATTTGCCTTTATTAAATCAACCGCACAGTGTCTTTTTTTAAGTAAATGGATTTTAGGTAGATGTACAAAGTGATGGGTCCCTCAGCATACATAACCACTTCAGCCCTGGAAGGATTTACCCCCTTCCTGACCAGAGCACTTTTTGCGATTTGGCACTGCGTCGCTTTAACTGACAATTGCGCTGTTGTGCGACGTTGTACCCAAACAAAATTGACGTCCTTTTTTTCCCTACAAATAGAGCTTTCTTTTGGTGGTATTTGATCACCTCTGCGTTTTTTATTTTTTGCGCTATAACCAAAAAAAAAAAAACAACAATTTTGAAAAAAAAAACAATATTTTTTAGCTCCAGGCCCCTGCAGAAAGAAATAAAAGGCAGCAGCTACAAATACTGCCGCCGCCATCTCCACTAAGGCCTCATACACACGGACGTTTTTTGACGTCAATGGCCCCATAAAAACGCAAACGTTTTTGAGCTGTAGATGGCGTCGGCGTTTGTGAGCTGAAACGGCCAGCGCGTTCTGAGGCTGTAACATTTTGGCATTTTTTGACGCCGATGCCGCAAAACGCCAACTAACGCCAACAAATGCCAACTAATATTGTACCGGCGTTTTTTGACGCCGACGTTTTTAGATTGAAAAATGGCAGAGGGATGATTTTTTTTAAAAACCGCCTATTGACGCCGACGCTCACGAATGCTCACTAACGCCAATGCATAACGCCGAAAAACGACGATTTTTTTTTCCTTGACGTCGGGCCTGACGTTTTGTTTATTTTTTAAGAAACATCCGTGTGTATGAGGCCTAAGGGAAACCACCGGTGAAGCCTTGCTGTGCTCTCTCATTGGGCAGGCTGCAGGGGAAGGAGGAGGGGACTGAACTCAGCTAGAAGTGGGAGCGGGTACATTAGGATTGCCACCTCATCCCTTTAAATCCGAACACATACTAATTACCCAGGTTCTGTGGCTGATGAAGGTGGTATTTAAACTCACGTGTGCCTTATCTGCTTTAAGTTAGCCTCAGAACCTGTTTAACTCATATGTGTTCGGGTTTAAAGGGAAGAGGTGGCAACCCTAGGGTACATGTCAAAACCAGGTACCAGCCCCCCCCCCCCCCCAAAAGGTGCCAAATGTGGCAGCAGAGGGGGGGAGGCAGACAAATGGAACTTCCCCTTTTGGATGGAGCTCCACTTTATATATAACCAGTGTACCTCATACAATAATATAACCAGTGTATCTTTCAGAATAATATCCCCAAAATTCACTGCTGCTACCTTACTTCAAATCAGAATGTAATACATCACATCTACATCAAAAAACATGAAATAGATATGAGGTAGCACTATGAATCTATATGTATTCAAATAGGAATCAGTTAACAGTATAAAAAGTGAAAATCAATGAACAACATTAGATAACGAGTCCACCTGAATAAATAGCTTGACAGCACCAGTGAAAAGTGCAAATGGTGTTCCACACAAATATTAACTTAAATTCTATGTAGCGCCCTCTACGCTAGGTAGGTGTGAGAGTGAGATTTTTGCTAGGTGAGGCAAATTTAGTCAGGCCTGACTTAGTGCAGGCCTGATTGTTTTGATTCTGGGCTAGGAGTGGCTCAGGCTAGGGCTGGGTGATTCACAGGTGGTGTCATCAGGACCTCCCACTTCTTTCCAGAAGCTTCTGGTGTTTTCTGGGAAGAGAGGTGGGAGGGGAGGTATAGCCATCTGCGGTATTCTGAGGAGCCCTGACCAATACCCAACCTGGATTGGCAGGGGGCAGGCCTCCTTAAATACCCAGGGCCAGCCCAGTCTGGGTGGAGAGTTTGGGTGGAAGTCTGGAGATGAGATAGCATGGAGGCCCAGGGGGAGCCCCCAGTCTGGGGGGGATGACCCCGTGCCTGGAGTGCTTGGGTGCAGCCAGGAGGAGTGAGATCTTGGTGGCAGGCACAAGACAGAGTGGAAAGGACAGCAGGAGAGAGCACTATTGGAGAGAGATCTACAGTGAGGAACTACAAGTGTCAGGAGTCGGTGAGCAACACACCCTGGGATACTGGAGGAGGCATTCCAGAGCAGATTGGGGTGAGAGATAGTCTGCAAAGGATGCAGAAGCCAGTGTCGGATTTTGGTGTTGCTGTAGCAGTGGAGGAGGCCCTTGCAGCTGGAAGAGCTGGTAGGGCCTGGAAGAGGATGGTCTGGGAGTTGAGGTCCATTGTGGCTAGCTAGCACCAATGGACTAACTTTCTATACAAGAGGCAAGTCTCACATGTGCTAGCTAGGCTGAACAAGACTGTTTGGAGGCCTGGTAAATTTCCTTCCAGGTCTCATCAGTGCCGAGTAAGAACTGTGCAGGAGAGAGAAACAAGGAGTTTTGTGAATCAAAGGATTGTGCAGGAGTGAGGAACAAGGAGTGTAACCTACAGCAAGTGTCAGTGCTGGAGTGAAGGAGAAGTGTATATACGGAGGTGTATATAGAGGTCCCGTGTGAAGAACTGTTTGATTCTTGGGCATCCCATAATCATCCCTACCCCATCCAAGTTCAAATCCCCTAATAAAACAACAAAACAAAGTACCAGCCTGTTCTGTGTCTTTGGATGTGAGGAAAAAGTGTGACAGAGGGCAGTGTGATCAAGTGAACCACAACAACCAGCCACCCCTAAGGGGGCCATTGGCTACATCTATATATAACAGTTCTGTAAACCAGCTCCTCCAATCACCACATGACAGGTGCTCAGCCTCTCCCCAATGTTCAATCTCACTCACCAGATCATACTGCCTCTCAAAATAATGATCGGCAAATACAGCTCTCCAAGATGTCAACTCCAATCCTTGTCTGTAGTAAAGCTACCCGCGTCAATTTCCCTTTAAGGGGTCCACCAATCAGCCCATACCAAAGAGAAGGAAGACTAGGAAAGAGTAATACTATCACACAACAGGTTTTATTTAGGGTGCAGTTAAAAATCTACTAACAAACACTTTAAAATACATTGCCCATCAGTCATCCACCATGAAAGTTTTGGTAACGCCAGGCTCTGCGCCTCCCGCCAATGTGCCATGACTGGATGTCTCACCTGATTCCCGTCTCCATGAGCTCCAATACATTACTTCCAGGATGGGAAGTAACTTCCAGTTGCTGTGCAGTCTGACCCTAAGGGCAACTGCTTGCTGCGCCTCTGAAAAGTGATCCATGGTGAACCGCTTCTAGAGGCATTTAACAAACAGTGAGGGGGGCGATATATTGACTCCTCATGGCCTGTTTTAACCCTGTAAATGCCACACCACCACACTGCATGCGGTTGCAGAGGAGCCGTGACATGACCCCATGCACTTGATAATTTTTGGAATAATTTTTGCTGCAGCCATGCATACACCCCTGTCTACCTGCCTTCCTCTTCTGGCTCCTCGGCCCCGAGCAAAAGTTCACCTCTCCCCCCACCCTCCCTGCAATCTTCTGGGACATGTCACAGGTCCCAGAAGATTGCCCGGCCATTCACAACGCGCAGCACGGGTTGCGCACTTGCAATGCCAGAGGCGCGGAGAGGAGGGGAAGAGGAACAAGGCATCGGGCGGCCACATCGCTGGATCCAGGGACAGGTGAGTGTCTATTTATTATAAGTCAGCAGCTACACTTTTTGTAGCTGCTGACTTTTAAATGGGTGGAACTCCACTTTAAAGGAGAAGTACAGCCAAAGCTAGTTTGGCTGTACTTCTCCTGTGCATCACAGGAGTGTAGTCCGTTCTGCCCTCCCGAGATCCATCTTCAGCAGACAGCGGGCTGCAGCCCGCTGTCGGCTGACGTCACAGGGCCAGTCCAGGCTCCGGAATGATCACGACAATATGGTCGGGATCTGCCCACATGCCTGGACTGGCACCCAGCTCAGCCTCTCAGCGATCCGCTGAGAGGCTGAGCCGGCCGCTCCCGCCCCTCTACAGCCCAGTGCTCTACACCCTGTTCCAAATTATTATGCCAATGTTATTTTTCTCATTTACCTAAATAATTGATGTAAACAACAGTCAGCATAATTCTCATGTTATCAACTATTAAGAGTACAATTCAAATTTTATTCGAACAAACCTCCTAATAACAGTATTTTTTTTCAAAATAAAAAACTTACAATTCACTGTTCCAAATTATTACGCACAGTGATTTTTTAAAACACTTTATAGGTTGTAAAGAACTGAAAATTGTCATTTGTTGTGTTTGCAGCATATTTACTGAAATCAAAAGCTATTTCAATCAAACTTTGGACAACATTTTAATTTTTTAAACATTTTAACAGGTCACGTTACATTTTAACATAGGACCCCTTATTTGATAGCAGCTTCAAAAGTCTTGCATCCATTGAACTTGTGAGTTTTTGGAGAGTTTCTGCTTGAATTTGTCTGCAAGATGTCAGAATCGCCTCCCAGAGCTGCTGTTTGGATGTAAACTGCCTCCCACCCTCATAGATGTTTTGCTTGAGGATGCTCCAAAGATTCTCAATAGGACTGAGGTCAGGGGAGGATGGAGGCCACACCATTGCTTTTTCTTCTTTTATCCTCATAGCAGCCATTGATGCAGAGGTATTCTTTGCAGCATGAGATGGTGCATTGTCTTGCATGAAGATGATTTTAATATGAAAAGCATAGTTCTTCCTTCTGTACCAGGGAAGGAAGTGGTCAGTCAGGAACTCCGCATACTTTGCAGAGGTCATATTTATACCTTTGGGGACCCTAAAGGGGCCGACCAGCTCTCTTCCCATGATTCCGGCCCAAAACATGACTCCACCACCACCTTGCTGACGTCGCAGCCTTGTTGGAACAGAGTGGCTGTCCACCAACCATCCACTACTCCATCCATCTGGACCATCCAGGGTTGCACGGCACTCATCAGTGAACAGGACTGTTTGAAAATTAGTCTTCATGTATTTTTCTGCCCAAAGCAGCCGTTTCTGCTTGTGAGCATTGGTTAGTGGTGGCCGAATGGAAGGTTTATGCACAGTTGCAAGACTCTGGAGGGCTCTACGCCTTGATGTCCGTGGGACTCCAGAGGCACCAGCAGCTTCAAATATCTGTTTGCTGCTATGTAATGGTGTTTTAGCAGCTACTCTCTTGATCCCATGCATGGATCTGGTAGAAATCTTCCTCAATGTGCCTTTATCTGCATGAACCCGTCTGTGCTCTGAATCAGCCACAAATCTCTTAATAGTGCGATGATCACGCTTACGTTTTTGTGAAATATCTAATGTTTTCATGCCTTGTCCAAGGCATTGAACTATTTCACTCTTTTCGGCAGCAGAGAGATCCTTTTTCTTCCCCATATTGCTTGAAAATGGTGCTCTGCTTAATAATGTGGAACACCCTCCTTTAGTAGTTTTTCCTTTAATTGGGCTCACCTGGAAATCTAATTATCACAGGTGTCCGAGATTGTTTTCAGTGATCGAAAGAGCCCTGACACACAATGCCATCCATGAGTTAAACTGAAAAACAAAATATTTAATCTTTGTGATACTGAAATAGAATTTGCATAATAATTTGGAACAGGGTGTAGTGAGTAAGCAGGGGGCAGAGCAGAGAGCCGATGACTGACAGTCACTGTAGGGTTGCCACCTCATCCATTTAAACCCGAACACATATGAATTATACAGGTTCTGAGGCTAATTTAATGAAGATAAGGCTCCAAGTAAGTTTAATTACCCCGTTAATCAGCCACAGAACCTGTGTAATTAATATGTTTTAAAGGGATGCAGCTCTGAGAACCGAGCGATTTGCTTTGTTTGATCGCTTGGTTCTGAGTGTTAGAGGCGGTGGGGGATCGATGTTGCATCCATCTAGGTAAGTATGATTCCCAAAAAAAACCTCAAAATTGCCATATTTCTCTTTTAACCACCGACCGTATACAGTACATATAAGGTGGCAAGTCGGCTTCCCTGTGCAGAGTCACGTACCTGTACGTGATTCTGCACTTTCAGGTCTGGGGCACGCACGCAGATTGCACCACAGGTCGCCGTTCTGTTAGCAGGGGAGGTAGAGATCCTGTGTTTCTGCTAAGCAGGAACACCGATCTTTGCCTTCTCACAGTAAAAACACATCCCCCACAGTTAGCAAGCACTCCCTAGGGATACATTTAACCCTTTGATCGCCCCTGATGTTAACCTCTTCACAGCCAATGTCACTAGTACAGTGACAGTGCATGTTTTTAGCACTGATCACTGTGTTAGTGTCATTGGTCCCCAAAAAAGTGTCACTTAGGGGTTGATTTACTAAAGCTTGAAAGTGCAAAATTTGGTGCAGCTCCACACAGAAACCAATCAGCTTCAAGGTTTTATTGTCAAAGCATGATTGAACAAGCTGAGGTTAGAAGCTGATTGGCTAGCATGCAAAGCTGCACCGTTTTTTGCACTCCCCAGCTTTAGTAAATCAACCCCTTAGTGTCTAATTTGTGTGCCGCAATGTCGCAGTCCCGCTATAAGTCGCCGATTGCTGCAATTACTAGTAAAAAAATAAAAATGAATAAAAAAATCCATAAATCTATCCCATAGTTTGTAGACGCTTTAACTTTTGCATAAACCAATCATTATACACTTAGAGATTTTTTTTTACCAAAAATATGTAGCAGAATATATATTGGCCTAAACTGATGAAGAAATTAGATTTTTACATTTTTTATTGGATATGGTTTATAGCAGAAGGTAAAAAATATTGTCTTTTTTTTCAATATTGTCTGTCTTTTTTTTGTTTATAGTAAAATAAAAACCGCAGAGGTAATCAAATACCACCAAAAGAAAGCTCTATTTGTGGGGAAAAAAGGACATCAGTTTTGTTTGGGTACAACGTCGCACGACCGCACAATTGTCAGTTAAAGCAAGGCAGTGCTGTATCACAAAAAATGACCTGGTCATGAAGTTGGGTAAACCTTCCGGAGCTAAAGTGGTTAAGTGAGGGGGAGAGGTGGTAGCAAACTTTATCTACTGACTTGTACCTATAGTAGGTAAGCCTATAATAAGGCTTACCTATAGGTAGTGTAAATATCTCCTAAACGTGCGTCATGTAGGAGACATTTACATTACATGCAGCCAGTGACATGACTGGCACAGGCACTCTGAAGGAACGGCCACCCGTGCCATTCCTTCCAGGCCCTGTGCCGTGAACGGTGGCTCCCGTGCGCATGCACGGGAGTAACGTCATTGCGGCTCCAGCCAGTCACAGAGCTGGAGCCCACGAACCCGGAAGCAAGACGGGTAAAGATGGAAACGGCTGCATTGCTGGCATTGCGGTGATGGAACAGCTTCTTTTCAAGGTAAGTTTCACATAATGTGCTAGCACATTATAACTTTAAAGCGGTAGTAAACCCGTTGCCAAAAAAATAAATAAAAATAAATCCTGCAAGACAATAGCATAATATGTTAGTATGCATCGCATACTAACACATTATGAAATACTTACCTTAGGACGAGGCCCCCGATGCCTGAGTCGGTCAGCGCTAAGGACGCTGACATGTTGGTCCTCTTCTTTCTTCCGGGTATGCGGCTCCGGCGCTGTGAGTGGCCGGAGCCGCATGACGTCACTCCCGCGCATGCGCGCGGGAGCTCTTCTTTCCGGCAGCCAGCTCTGAGTTGCCGGACGCCTCGGCCGGATCACCAGAGCGCATGCGCCGCTAATGTCAGCGGCTGCATGCAGGGTGAATATCTCCTAAACCATGCAGGTTTAGAAGATATTCTTTTTACCTACAGGTAAGCTTTATTATAGGCTTACCTGTAGGTAAAAACAGCTTTGGGGGTTTACTACCGCTTTAACTTCACGCCGACCATACGCAAATATGCATTCTCAGCTTGAAGGGGTTATACCCGGGTGATGCCTGCAGGCATCACCCCAGTACCATTCTTTAGAGCCAGCAGTTAGCTTTTTAGTGATAACAACTGATGTGGCCAAAAGCCCCTCAGCTGGTATCCTAAAGGAGCTGCTCTTCCCGGGCCTCCTGTCCCACTGGGAGACCCAAGCCACCATTCGGCGCATCCCCCGGCTAGGCTGAGACCCGTACGAAGCTGGATTCGGCTCCAGTCGGGTCTCCGATGTAAAATCCTGGAAGCGATGTCACAATGTCACTTTCGGTTTACTCGGCTGCCAATGGCACCGATTTAAAAAAAAATTACAGTATTCAGAAACACCAATTTTGGCGATCTGAATACTTTTAAGTGTGAAGAAGGGATTTGGGGTCTTTTAGACAATGTTAAAAAAATAAAATAAATAAGAAAAAAAATAAAAATGTTTTTAAAGCACCTCCATCCCCGCGTACTCCCGCAGCAAAGAAATGTAAGTCACGCCCGCAAATGTAAACTGTGTTCAAATCACACATGTGAGGTATCGCTGCGATCATCAGAGCGAGAGCAATAATTCTAGCAAAAGACCTCCTCTCTAACTCCTACCTGGTAACCATTATGTTTTTTTTAAAGTGTCGCCTATGGAGATTTTTAAATACCGTAGTTTGTTGCCATTCCATGAGTGTGCGCAATTTCAAAGCGTGACATGTTAGGTATCTATTTACTCTGTGTAACATCATCTTTCACATTTTACAAAAAAAATGGGCTACCTTTCCGGTTTTGTTTTTTTAATTCATGGAAGTATCTTTTTTCCCCAAAAATTGCGTTTGAAAGACCGCTGCGCAAATACCGTGTGACATAAAAAAATTTGCAACGATTGCCATTTTATTCTCTAGGGTCTCTGCTAAAACAGTAAAACCTTGGTTTGAGAGTAACTTGGTTTGAGAGCGTTTTGCAAGACAAGCAAAATTTTTAAATAAATTTTGTCTTGATATACAAGCCATGGCTTGATACACAAGTAACGCCATGTTACAACTGAGTATAAAAAAGAAGAGAGGCGCCTCTAAGTGTAGCAATATGGTTACATTTAATGAAGGTACAACATTTAGTAACTCACATGGTTGATGATTAGAAGACACACATGGCGGTGCGGAGGACGGTCTATATGAACAGCTTTACCCCGGATACCTGCATACTTAGATGTGTGTCTTCTAATCATCAACCATGTGAGTTGCTAAATGTTGTACCTTCATTAAATGTAACCAAATATTGCTACACTTAGAGGCGCCTCTCTTCTCTTTTATACTCTGTAGTTCCTGCTGGATTTTGCTTCCAATCCCCTTGTGGAGGCGGCCATTTGTGGATGGACATTTTATGGTTACACAACCTATCACATTGCTATAATCTTTTATATGGACTATAAACTGAAAGACTTATAAATAAATGGTTGTGGAACGAATCATCTGAGTTTCCATTATTTCTTATGGGGAAATTCGCTTTGATATACAAGTGCTTTGGGCTACAAGCATGTTTCCGGAATGAATTATGCTTGCAATCCAAGGTTTTACTGTATAATGTTGGGGGGTTCTAAGTAATTTTCTAGCAAAATTTTAACTTGTAAGCAACAAATGTCACAAATAGGCTAATGGCCCGTACACACGATCCGAAAATCGGACGAAAAATACCGCATACGATGCGATTCGTACGATAATCGGATAGTTGGTACACAGCTTACGAGAGCCGATCATGACAGTTCATCAGATAATATTCGATCGGACATGCATGAAAATTTTGATCACAAAATGGAGGAAATTTGTGCAATGAAAAATTAATCTACAGCTAAATTCCATAAATCTTGGAAAAACTGGTTCCCGTTTACTCATTCTGATCTCAGAATTAACGGCCTAATTCAAGACAGGGGGTCTTGGCAGAGCAAAGTTTGCTGCCATGAGTAAAGTTTTTGCAGGAGTAATAAGCAGTTGAACACAGCAGTTTAACTAAAGCAGGATAACGAAAGCAGCAAAACACGACCATCAAGGACTCTACTCCACTCTGGACTGACCACAAACCACCACCTTGGAAGGCATCCTGCAAGTTTGAAACCTATCCCCACCACCCCTTAATATGTCCCCTCTGCTTTGTCTTCTCATACTAGTATCCTCTGCTTTCAAATTCTCACTTCTTTTTCCCCCTTCTCCACCTAAAAACTTGTACATATCACCATCACTTCTACCCTCTCCCTACTACTGTTCTCATCACCTCCTGCTAATACTTAACGCACCTGCTGAGCCATGCACAAGGACAGGAAAGTATGTGCACTCATACACATCTCACTCCCATCTTACTTTCCTCACCCTCCTCCTTCTGCTAATTTCTGGGGATATCTCCCCTAATCCTGGTCCTTCGGGATTTCACACCCATGCTCGGCACCCTCCCTCCTTCAGCATCAGCCGCAATCCTAATCTTATCTCTATTCCTCTGCTCCCAACAACCCCTCCCACCTTCTCATGTGCCCTCTGGAATGCCCGCTCTGTCTGCAATAAACTCACTTCTGTCCATGACCTTTTTGTCTCCCACTCCCTTAACCTTCTTGCAATCACAAAAACATGGCTGCAGGATTCGGATTCTGCCTCACATGCCGCGCTCTCTCATGGAGGCCTCCACTGGACTCACTCACCCAGACCCAGTGGACGGAGAGGAGGTGGAGTTGGTTTGCTTCTATCCCCACTGAGCACCTTTCAAGTTCTGGCTACCCCTCCCTCTTTATCCTTCTCTTCTTTTGAGACACATTGTATTCGTCTGTTTTCTCCCATTTCTCTAAGGATTGCTGTGATCTATCGGCCTCCTGGACCAGTGTCACGCTTCCTTGATGACTTCTCTGCCTGGCTACCGTACTTCCTCTCCTCCACGTTACCCACTATTATCCTTGGTGATTTCAACATCCCCACCAATGTTAACAGCCAAGCAGCATCCCAACTTTTCAAATTAACCTCGTCCTTTGACCTTACACAATGGACACAGTCCCCCACTCACTCTGATGG
>BLSH010036947.1:18879-62029 GCA_018402905.1 Glandirana rugosa
ACATTGTTTTAATAATTTATCTAATTAGTACATGAGTTGCACGTCATATAAACCTACCATTCAGAACTATATTGTAGACGTACCTATCTCATCTACGGATGCCACTCTAAATGGCTCCTGAATTCCTTTCTTTTCCCTTCTCTCTCTTCCTCTCCTCTCATTTCCAATCACATCTCTAGATCTGTTGGATATCTCTAGTCCTCATCCCCGGTTTAACATCGAATAATCAATAAACCAGTCACGTCCCATTTATAGAAACACCCATATGTATTACATTCCATAATAATAATAATAATAAGTCCTAAATATATCGCGGTTGTCAAACAGCTCACAGGAGCAGGGCCCTCTAACCCTCTTGTTTTAAACTGTACTGTTGCTGTAATGTCTCTTTATCTTGTAAAGCGCTGCGCAAACTGTTGGCGCTATATAAATCCTGAATAATAATAATAATAATACCTTACATTATGTATACCCACAAAGATATTTACCCTGCACTGACCAAATAACTAATAAGCTACAATTTGGCCCCTACTCCTGATCTCTATAGGTTGTCTAGATCTCTACACTAACCTTTACTCTCCTCTCCTTCTCTCTCTTCCCTTTTCTTTCCTTAAGTCCTCGGTAAATCTCACCGTAGGCATCTACTCTATCCATGCAGATGTTATATCAAGACTTACCATCCAAATATACTGCACGTTGAGTACATGATTAATCTATTTAATAATTTTGTTACAATAACTACTACCCTCATCTATCACTGCTTCTTTCACAATTTTATGGACAAAGTATTTTACGATTATATCTTTGCTGTAATATCAAATCTGATGTTTGTTATCCTCCTCTATTTACGATAAGATTATAACACTGTGATTGATAAATTCTTTCTTCAATAAAACTTGATTGAGAAAAAAGAAAATTTTGATCACATGGTGCCCGATAGTTCGATTTTCGTTTAATCAGTACAGTTGTCCTCCGACATCACTTCCGATATTTTATTCTGTCGTACGAGAATATTCGTGACTTTAGTACACTCATCCGATTCGATCTGAGATTAGCATGCCAAAAAAAACGGACGATCTGTCATCTGATTTTCGGATCGTGTGTACGGGGCATTAGGCATGAAAGGGCAGGAAAAAAATAAAAATAAAAACGTCCTTGAGTGATAAAGGAAATTGTCAGGTTGGTTATCCTTCTGGCATCTACCAAACACTGAAATATCATTTTTTAAAGACCAACCCATTAAATGTAAAAATTGCCAATGCTTGAATGCCGCATCCCCTTAACGATCAACAAGCTACACGGGAGCCGTGCCTAAATCGGCATCTTTATTTCAGAGAACACTCCTAGCAAAACTTCAATTTCCTGTTGTAGCAAATCCTGTATGCTGGATTTATATTCAAGTAGGTAAATATTTGCTTTCATTTGCTTCTTTCTTCCCCAAGTACATGCGTTCCCTCGGCCGGCAGATTATCTGGATACTATGCTGAGACACATTTTACTAAAGACTAATTATTTTCTGTACTTAGAAACATAATCAAACCCAAGCACTGCCCATGTATTCACAAATCCGTGAGCGTGAAGCTGAAATAACACAGGCTGTATTTGTACAATAATATCATTCAAATATTTAAACTGGGAGTACAGCTCTCAAAACATAAAATACTTGTTTTATTTCTTGTCTCTTGTGCCGGTTTACACAGCTGGACCCGCGAAAAGCTTCCTTCTGATTGTGGTTATCAAATTAAGCCTGTCCTGTGTAATGATGTTAGCTACCAGTTTACAGCCAAGGAAACAGGAGTGTCGCCGGCGCTTTGCGGGATTAGTAAGGTTTAATAACTTTTCAGCAATGTAAACTGGCATAGGAGGTCATGTATGAAAGCCAATATGGCCGTGGTTCAGTTATTTAGAGTGTTTTGGCAACTCCAAAAAAAGTTTTCATTTACTAAGGGCGCATGCTAGTTACATAGTTCGTTAGGTTGGAAAAAGACTCAAGTCCATCCAGTTCAACCAATCAAAAAAAAAAAATATATATATATCATACAATCCCATATACACAATCCTATACCCACAGTTGATCCAGAGCAGCCTTTCTTAATCTTTTCAACACAGAAGAACCCTTGAAATAGTTCTCCAGTCTCGGGGAGCCCTTTGCTAATAATGAGAAATCTACAACTCATGACACATTGAAGGGGTAGGCAACCTGCAACCCTCCAACTGTTGTGGAACTACATTTCCCATGAGGCATTGCAAGGCTGGCAGTTACAATTACTCCCAGAGGCATGATGGGACTTGTAGTTCTGCAAGAGCTGGAGGGTTCTCCAGTCTCGGGGAACCCTTTGCTAAAAATGAGAAATCTACAACTCATGACACATTGAAGGGGTAGGCAACCTGCAGCCCTCCAGCTGTTGTGGAACTACATTTCCCATGAGGCATTGCAAGGCTGGCAGTTACAATTACTCCCAGAGGCATGATTGGACTTGTAGTTCTGCAACAGCTGGAGGGTTCTCCAGTCTCGGGGAACCCTTTGCTAAAAATGAGAAATCTACAACTCATGACACATTGAAGGGGTAGGCAACCTGCAGCCCTCCAGCTGTTGTGGAACTACATTTCCCATGAGGCATTGCAAGGCTGGCAGTTACAATTACTCCCAGAGGCATGATGGGACTTGTAGTTCTGCAACAGCTGGAGGGTTCTTCAGTCTCGAGGAACCCTTTGCTAAAAATGAGAAATCTACAACTCATGACACATTGAAGGGGTAGGCAACCTGCAGCCCTCCATCTGTTGTGGAACTACATTTCCCATGAGGCATTGCAAGGCTGGCAGTTACAATTACTCCCAGAGGCATGATGGGACTTGTAGTTCTGCAACAGCTGGAGGGTTCTCCAGTCTCGGGGAACCCTTTGCTAATAATGAGAAATCTACAACTCATGACACATTGAAGGGGTAGGCAACCTGCGGCCCTCCAGCTGTTGTGGAACTACATTTCCCATGAGGCATTGCAAGGCTGGCAGTTACAATTCCTCCCAGAGGCATGATGGGACTTGTAGTTCTGCAACAGCTGGAGGGCCGCAGGTTGCCTACCCCTGCATTAGTGTGATGGTCAATGGGAAGAATGCTCCTTACACTTGTGGTCAATGGAAAGAATTACCCCCTTACAGATAGCTAAAAATAGCAATGGTGGGAATTTATCAGAAATTGCTCAAGGAACCCCCAGCAACCTCTGGAGGAACCCTGGTTGAGAATCACTGATCCAGAGGAAGGCAAAAAAACCCCAGCAAAGCGTGATCCAACTTGCTCCAGCAGGGGAGTCCTGCCTGATTCCCCGAGAGGCAATTGGATATTCCCTGGATCAACCTTACCTAAAAATGTTAGTATCCAGTTATATTATTTACATTAACCTGCCTGGCGGAATGATTATGTCAGATTTTTGCAACTCAAAGCGGTACATTTTTTCACATAGAAATTTGGTGTTTTATATTGTAGGCCTGTAATTCTTAGGAATACTTCACTTAAATCTGTCCAAATAAGAGTCTAGTAGACATCCCGGGTATGATAAAGTTTGAAACAACAAAATAATAAATTATAATATAATAAATAACTATAAATAATTATCAAAAATATTAATATAATAGTAATAAAATGTATTCAATAATGTAATCAAATCAAAAAACTGAAATTTGCTCAGTTGCAGAATTGTCGCTGTCGTCACTTTCAGTGTCTGATGATAAATTTCCCCAAAAATCAGTATCGCTCAATTCCTCAAGTGATTCTTATTTATGATCGCTGTTTCCTAGCTGGTCAAAAACCGCTTTTGACGCTTTTTGGATGCCATGGACGTTCTTAAGTTTCTAGGCAGAAATGGCGTATATAATATAAAAGTGCATGCAGGGCACTGGGCAAACCACTATTGACAAAGGGGATGTGAAATGCTTTGATACAGTAATGTAATTTACAGATTACAATGTACTGTATGTGTTTTGTGTGTTTCACTTTTTGAATTTGGCGCCAGAGCCCGGAACCCAGAGGCATCGGGCAAAGGTTCCGCCGCAGGACACAGCGGGGGGATGTCGCAGGATCCTGGGGACAAGGTAAGTAACTTTGCTTTGATCCTGTGATGCAATCCCGAGCGTGATCCCAAGAGTTACCACTTTTGGTAATGAAAATTTACCCCGAGTCACACTCGGGATAACCGCAAAGGAGGCTACGGAAAGAATCCAGGCCCTTCTTACAGTGGTTGTAAACTCTGTTACACCACTTTAACCTACCGGTAAGTCTATAATAAGTCTTATTTGTAGTTACCATGAAGATCTCCTAAACATGCACAGTTTAGGAGATATTTTTGCCAACGTCATCGGTGCATGCGTACTGAAGAAATGGCCTGCTGGTGCCATTTCTTCAGGGCCCATGTTGTGACCGGTGGCTCCTGCCAATCACAGCGCCAGAGCTCGCAAACCCGGAAGAAGCTCATGTCCCTTGTCCTCTGTTTTGATCTCCCGCTCCTGGCTCCTCCCCCTTGACCAGTGCCCTCAATAGCAAACCACTCGCTCCCGAGTCCATAAGACACATAGGGGTTGACTTACAAAAGGCAAATAGACTGTGCACTTTGCAAAGTGCGGTTGCACTCTCCAAGTGCAGTTGCTCCAGAGCTTTGTAAATGAGGGAAGGCTTCACTTTAAAAAGAATACCCAATCACGTGCCAGGAACATAAAAAAAAAAAATTATAATTTTGTTAGTTCTTATGGCCTCCCAAGTGTATGTTAGCCAGGATTCCCCAAACACAGACATAGATTTAGGTTGGCCAAAGTAGACCTTTTTTTGACCGCAATCAATAATTCTATAACTAACAAAATTAACCAACACAATGAACATTACAACTGTTGCCAACTGTTGACAGGTCTTTTAGGTGTCTACTAGCCTAAAGGCTTTACTAAGACCTGCCATACAACAAAGGAACCTCCGCTCGAGGTGAGTAGGTCCACACAGGTGTGATGGGACTCCTTGTGCAGGTGCAAGCCCCGGACCACCTGCTGTGGAAGAACTGAGGAAGAAGAAGCAGCTGCACATGGACGTACTGGAGTCCTTTTATTTGCTTACTCATCACACAACAGGTGTATGAAATGCGTCCACCGTGCCCTTGGCAATGCTCTTGTTGGTGGTGTCTTGTGTATTTCCACTTTGCAAATAAAAGGACTCTAGTACGCCAGTGTGCAGCTGTTTCTCCTTCCTAAGGCCTGCCATAGACGGCTCACATCGAGGCTGGCTCAGCAGGAACCAGCCAATATGCGAACCATGTATAGTATCTCACAAAAGTGAGTACACCCCTCACATTTTTGTAAATATCCTCTTTGAGGATTTGAAAAAAAGAATTGTTGCTCTTCATAAAGATGGCCTAGGCTAGAAGAAGAATGCCAAGACCCTGAAACTGAGCTGCAGCACAGTGGCCAAGACCATAGCGTGGTTTAACAGGACAGGTTCAACTCAGAACAGGCCTCGCCATGGTTGACCAAAGGAGTTGAGTGCACATGCTCAGCGTCATATCCAGAGGTTGTCTTTGGGACAGAATTGCTGCAGAGGTTGAAGGGGTGGGGGGGTCAGCCTGTCAGTGCTCAGACCATACGCCGCACACTGCATCAAATTGGTCTGCATGGTTGTCATCCCAGAAGGAAGTCTCTTCTAAAGATGATGCACAAGAAAGCCTGCCAACAGTTTGCTGAAGACAAGCAGACTAAGGACATGGATTACTGGAACCATGTCCTGTGGTCTGATGAGACCAAGATAAACGAATTTGATTCAGATGGTGTAAAGCATGTGTGGCGGCAACCAGGTGAGGAGTACAAAGACAAGTGTGTCTTGCCTACAGTCAAGCATGGTGGTGGGAGTGTCATGGTCTGGGGCTGCATGAGTGCTGCCGGCACTGGGGAGCTACAATCCATTGAGGGAACCATGAATGCCAATATGTACTGTGACATACTGAAGCAGAGCATGATCCCACCCTTCGGAGACTGGACCGCAGGGCAGTATTCCAACATAAGGACCCCAAACACACTTTCAAGATGACCACTGCCTTGCTAAAGAAGCTGAGGGTAAAGCTACATGCTATTTTTCTAATAAAGGATTTTGCTCATACATCCGTGAAGAGGGCTGCGGTCCGGGCTTCAATGATTTCACTGTTGTAGTGACAGGGCGTGCACCTTACCGCATTCAGCCATCCATTGGGATCAGCCAGTCTCACAACTCACCTGGAGCTGCCATTCCTTTTTAGTTCTGAGGGTAAAGGTGTTGGACTGGCCAAGCATGTCTTCAAACCTAAACCCTATTGAACATCTGTGGGGCATCCTCAAATGGAAAGTAAAGGAGCACACGGTCTCTAACATCCACCAGCTCCATGATGTCATCATGGAGGAGTTGAAGAGGACTGCAGTGGCAACCTGTGAAGCTCTGGTGAACTCCATGCCCAAGAGGGTTAAGGCAGTGTTGGAAAATAATGGTGGCCTCACAAAATATTGACACTTTGGGCCCAATTTGGACATTTTTACTTAGGGGTGTACTCACTTTTGTTGCCAGCGGTTTAGACATTAATGGTTGTGTTGAGTTATTTTGAGGCGACAGCACATTTGCACTGTTATACAAGCTGTACACTCACTACTTTACATTGTAGCAAAGTATCATTTCTTGAGTGTTCGTCAGTGTTCTTCAGTCACATGAAAAGATATAATAAAATATTTACAAAAATGTGAGGGACGTACTCACTTTTGTGAGATACTGTATGTGCAGGCTGAATATACCCAAGTAGATTGATCAATCGATCGACTTTGGTACAACCAGCCTGGTGGATTTTACATACAATTATTGCTAGAAGCTAGTGTAGCCACTAGCAATAATCACTGTCTTCTGGCGGGTACGACCCCCTGTCAGGAGAATACAATGGCTCGGCGGGAAGGGTTCCCATGTCAACACTGTCTGTGTTGATGGGGGAATTAAGCTAATTTTTTTCTTCCAACCCGTGGTTGCAGGAATAAAAAATGTGCTCCGTGTATGACCTGCCTAAGATTCACACTGTCAATAGCCGCAAACCACCCGCTCAAGGACAGTTTTAAAGCTAAGTATAAATTCAGCAAGGGACTGAACCCCCAGTGGAACACCAACACCAAAAAGGGAAGCACCATACCACCAGACAAGCCCCCAAGTTGTAACCATTCCACTCTTCACCTGACCACTAAAGACCCCCTAATCCACAAAGCTGCTATGTCAACCTTCCTGCAATCAGATTCTTTGTTTTCACTTACAGGAAATGAGGGAGTGTGAGTAGCTCAACTTTTCTGACTGTGAATCTTTTTTGGAAGACTCTCCCAGCAGTCCCACAGTTCCTACCCCTATGGCCAATTCCTGCCATATGACCATCAACAGCCAATCAGGTAAGACCTCAGTTTTATAATATCCTCTTGGCTTTTAAGCCTTTCCTGAGAATATTCCTCTCCCAAGTTACTGTATGAAAGCCCTTCATTAATTTATTCCTCTGGCTTTGACTTTTTATGGCACTTGTCTTTTTTGGAAAATAGAAAAGCGGGTTAATGGGCGCATTAGGGGTATTTGACTCTCAATGTAAAAGTCTTGGTGATGGATGTAGTCCAGGCACTTGAGAGAGCTCTCAAAAAGTAGAAGCAAACACTGTTTGGCAAGAATGAAAAAATAAACCGTCTCTAAGTGTAGCATAGACTTATTTATTACAGGTTAAAATTAGGGACACTTACACATATTATAGAAGAACAGGCTCATCTCTGATAATACATTGCTTAGTGGTGGGAATGACAAATCCACTACAAAGTGGGTGCAAGATCTACATTGTCAGGCAACAATGAGACTTGGTACCAGGAAAGGTGGCGTCCTCAATTCTGGAACCACTGTGGAACTCACCAAAAATGCAGGTGACATCATGGAGTGGAGCGTGGTAGCATGTTTCGGAGCATGCACCCTCCTTTGTCAAACCTGTTTTTTTATACATTTTCACATTAAGAGCTGTGAAAATGTGGAATAGACTGCCTCAAGAGCTGGCTCTGTCCATCTCAGTAGATTTTTTTTAAGAAAGGCCTTGATTCTTTCTTAGATACACGTTATATACCGTAGCTGGATACAAATATTTATTGGTAAAGTTGATCCAGTGAATATCTGATTACCTCTTGGGGGATCAAGAAGGAAAGTTTTACCCTGCTGGAGCAAATTGGATCATGCTTTTCTGGGGTTTTTGCCTTCCTCTAAATCAGTGGTTCTCAACTCCGGTCCTCGGGACCCACCAACAGGCCAGATTTTAAGTATCACCTTGGGGAGCTGCAGACGAGAATACTGCAATCACTGAGCAGCAAATGATATCACCTGTGATGTATTACAGTTATCCTGAAAACCTGGCCTGTTAGTGGGTCCCGAGGACCGGAGTTGAGAACCACTGCTCTAAATCAACTGGGAATATAGGATTGTATACTGTATATAGCATTGTATAATTTTCCTCCCTTCTATTGGTTAAGCTAGATGGACTATGTAACTATGTATATACACGTGAGTGGCTCTATTTTTAACCTGTAATAAATCAGTCTATACTGCACTTAGAGGTGCTTTCTTTTTTTCTGTCTTTTTTTTTGGAAGCCTATCAAAATCTTTTACCTTAAGCCAGCCATACATGGATGGAAATTTGTTCAGTTCAGCAGAGACGGCCAAGATGCGATCCATAGATGGGTTGGCTGATTGTACCCAAGTTGATCCATCGATCAACTTGGGTACAACCAGCCTGTTGGATATTTTAAATGCTCGCTGTGGCCCCCCCATCTTCTCACCAGCAGAAAACAATAGTGCTGCAGGAGGCATTTCCACATCAACACTGACTTGATGGGGGAATCAAGCAATTTTCTTTGGCAAAAAAGAAAATCAAATCATCTATAGGCTGCTTTAGACCAAATGTCTTGTTCGCCCACACTTCTAGTCCAATCTGCTGCTGTGTTCTCGAAACACAATATCAAAACCAGAAGTAACCCCTCACAGAGCACAGTGACTGGGGTAGAAGAGGCTTAAAGAGACAGTTTGGTCACCCTATGTAAGTTCACCTAGAACCAATGACTAGAAGAGTAGAGTAAACTGTTACCCAACTTTGCTAGAAGTTTGATTGCAGGTTTATAGACCAAAAGTGGGTAGACAAAGTATACAGCGAACTATTCCACCTAAAAAACGCACAAACTATGTAATAGCAGCAAAAAATGGAAGTCTGGCTAGATAGCATTGATAAGCAAAGCAAGGCAACAACAAGAACCTTTTTTACGTTTTACTAAAATAGTGGGTGGTTTGGTTCTTGCTTTGCTTTGGCCTATGTAGGCTTTGCAGAAATCTGTCCCTGCGGATAGCATCTGCATTTTTAACCGATCTTCCTCCTCACCGGCCTACCGTTACACAGGCTATCCCCCCTTCAGTCTATCATGAATGCTGCTGCCAGACTTGTACACCTTACTAACCGATCCACGTCTGCTGTCCCGCTCTGCCAATCCCTTCACTGGCTTCCCCTACCCCACCGTATAAAATTCAAAATACTAACCACAACATACAAGGCCATCCACCACACTGCCCCCAGCTACATCGCCAACCTCATCCGCAGATATCACCCCAATCGTCCTCTACGCTCCTCCCAAGACCTCCTTCTCTCTAGCTCCCTTGTTGCCTCCTCCCATGCTCGCTTACAGGACTTCTCCAGAGCCTCTCCCATCCTCTGGAACTCCCTGCCCCAGAAAGTCTGGTCAGCCCCCACCCTGTCCGCCTTTAGGCGATCCTTGAAAACTCACTTATTCAGGGAAGCCTACCCCACCTCCACCTAAGACCCGTGCTTGAGCCACCTCTATCAGATCATCCCCTGCAGCCATTACCTTTTGTATCACCTCCCCCTCCCTTTAGATTGTAAGCTCTCCGAGCAGGGCCTTCCTATTCCTTCTGTATTAAACTGTATTGTAATTGTACTGTGTCCCTTCTTTATTGTAAAGCGCTGTGCAAACTGTTGGCGCTATATAAATCCTGTATAATAATAATAATAATTTTTCAGAGTTGCTCGTTGTCTCTTGGATGAAGTCATGTCCCTTCCTTGCGGTCTCTTGGAAAATGCAAGTTGGGCCATGCAGAGTGTCAAGATAACGCATAGAACTTCCACTGACACTGTGGGGGCTGCAGATGACAAAGGAGTTTGTTTTGACTAGTCAAGTGAGCATGCTTGACCTGGAAGTCACTGCAGACAGATTCCGTATGCACACAGACACGTGTGGCTGTGCAGCACAACAGTAACATCTGCCACTGGAAACATATGTTAAGCTTTAGGATCTCTGAAACTGCATATAAATACAAGAACAGGGCAGGGAGATGGAACACAATTTGGACGTAATGGCTCTATATATTTTCTTTTCTAAGCAAACTGTCACACTGATTTATCCTCTCTATGGGATCTCTTCAGTAAAAATACAACGATCGACTGCTGACATATACAGAAAAGTGGAAAAATAAATATATAGTCTTCAGGAGGGTTAAAGGCAATAATGCAGAGATTTTTCTTTATCTCTGACTACAGCTGGTTTGAGAAATGCCTCCAACCTAATTAAAGGAGAACTATGCACAGTATGACGATCATTAGCATAGACATGTAATCTCAGATTATGTACTTTTGGGATAGGCTTTTGTTTGATTGTGACCTTTGGCAATACCTAAGATGAAGGTTCTTCAAAGGCCAGCATTGCTTGTTCTGAGAATCTGTCACATTGGACATTCAGGTCACTCCCTGGGGGTGCATCATTACACAACCTGGGCTCACAGCACTAAACGGTACTCACAAATTGTTCTGGAAACTCAGACGGCCATAGACGGTTTGAATATTTGAACCATGTATGGACAGGATGATTGTACCCAAGTTGGTTGATCGATTAACTTTGGTACAACCAGCCTATCGGATTTTTCATGTGATTATTGCCAACAGCTATAGCTGCTAGCAATATTTACTGTGTGTCGTACCAGCCGGTACGGCTCCCCTGCCGGGACAACACAATGGCTCCGACTGACTATGTTGATGGGGGAATCGAGTGGTTTTCTTTCTTGCAACCCGTGGTTGCGGGAAAGAAAATCGCACCATCTATAGTCGGCTTTAGTGCTACAATAACAATTTTAGTAGTAAGCTTAGTTGCCACCATCCCTTAGCTACATAGAAAAGCTACAGAGCTGCATCCCTTAGCTACACAGAAAAAAAACCTTATCAATGGGACTTTACTGGCAACCATAGGGGAAAGTGTAACACCTTAGACAATGTTACATAAAAAAATATATACAATCTTTATTGGTACACACAATGTAAAAATGTCCAGAGTATTATAGTGGCTATTTGGCCTACACATATACTATATAAATCACAGTACAATGCTCCCACAGATATCATTTATTTTCCTTCTACAGGGGTGTATATGTGGGAGCATACATTTTTCTCCTCTGCAATGTAGCAACTTCATAAATAGCCATTGAATAAAAGCAATATACAGTATCTCACAAAAGTGGGTACACCCCTCACATTTTTGTAAATATTTTATTCTATCTTTTCATGTGACAACACTGAAGAAATGACACTTTGCTACAATATAAAGTAGTGAGTGTACAGCTTGTATAACAGTGTAAATTTGCTGTCCCCTCAAAATAACTCAGCACACAGCCATTAATGTCTAAACCGCTGGCATCAAAAGTGAGTACACCCCCAAGTGAAAATGTCCAAATTGGGCCCAATTAGCCATTTTCCCTCCCTGGTGTCATGTGACTCGTTAGTGTTACAAGGTCTCAGGTATGAATGGGGAGCAGGTGTGTGAGATTTGGTGTTATCGCTCTCACTCTCTCATACTGGTCACTAGAAGTTTAACATGGCACCTCATGGCAAAGAACTCTGAGGATCTGAAAAAAATAATTTTTGCTCTACAGAAAGATGGCCTGGGCTATAAGAAGATTGCCAAGACCCTGAAACTGAGCTGCAGCATGGTGGCTAAGACCATACAGCGGTTTAACAGGACAGGCCTCTCCATGGTTGACCAAAGAAGTTGAGTGCACGTGCTCAGCGCCATATCCAGAGGTTGTCTTTGGGAAATAGACGTATGAGTGCTGCCAGCATTGCTGCAGAGGTTGAAGGGGTGGGGGGGTCAGCCTGTCAGTGCTCAGACCATACGCCGCACACTACATCAAATTGGTCTGCATGGACCAAGACAAACTTATTTGGTTCAAAAGGTGTCAAGCGTGTGTGGCGGCAACCAGGTACAAAGACAAGTGTGTCTTGCCTACAGTCAAGCATGGTGGTGGGAGTGTCATGTTCTGGAGCAGCATGAGTGCTGCATGCACTGGGGAGCTACAGGTCAATGAGGGAACCATGAATGCCAACATGTACTGTGACAGGGGCATGATCCCCTCCCATCGGAGACTGGGCCGCAGGGCAGTATTCCAACATGATAACGACCCCAAACACACCTCCAAGATGACCATTGCCTTGCTAAAGAAGCTGAGGGTAAAGGTGATGGACTGGCCAAGCATGTCTCCAGGCCTAAACTCTATTTAGCATCTGTGGGGCATTGTCAAAAGGGAAGGTGGAGGAGCGCAAGGTCTCTAAAATCCACCAGCTCCGTGATGTCGCCATGGAGGAGGGGAAGAGGACTCCAGTGGCAACCTGTGAAGCTCTGGTGAACTCCATGCCCAAGAGGGTTAAGGCAGTGCTGGAAAATAATGGGGGCCACACAAAATATTCACACTTTGGGCCCAATTTGGACATTTTCACTTAGGGGTGTACTCACTTTTGTTTCCAGCGGTTTAGGCATTAATGGCTGTGTGTTGAGTTATTTTGAGGGGAGAGCAAATTTACACTGTTATACAAGCTGTACACTTACTACTTTATATTGTAGCAAAGTGTCATTTCTTCAGTGTTGTCACATGAAAAGATAGAATAAAATATTTACACAAATGTGAGGGTTGTACTCACTTTTGAGAGATACTGTTAAATCCAGTATGACAAAACCTGACTCCAGCCCAATAGTTTTTTTGATTTTGTTTTAGACACATTGGGGAAGGGGTGAAGATTCTTTGTAGTTGGCAGTTTGTGTGACAGGAAGTAAAGGCAAATTCCTCCAGTGGGGGCACAGACTAAAACAAAACTTTTTTTTTTTTTTGTTTTTGTTTGTTATTTAGTTAAATGGGGAATTGTTAGAACCTGTGTCAGGTTTCCGACAACCAATCTAATTTTTTCTTGTCCTACTGTAACAGGCTATCACAGGACTCCAAATAGCTAACATTTTGATTTTCAGATTTTTGTCAAAGAAAGCATCATATAAAGACGTAACAGTACATCACAGTACAGCACAAAATCTTCCCACAGTTCCTCTAGCTAGACAAAGGCAAACGCTCAGCTACAAGCATCAGATACATTTTCATTAGAACAAGGAGATACAGGCGAAGTCTAGGTTCACACTGAATTTGGGCTTGAAATCGTGTGAATTCAGCTGAACTCGCACAATTTAAAACTGGCATTTCAGCCTGACTTCGGGGGGGGGGGGGTGATTTGAGAGACTTCTATGTGGGTTCATGCTCAGATATCTATTGAAATCTCCCCCCGAAGTCGCCAAAAGTAGTGTAGGAACTACTATTGAGAATCATTGCGGCACTGCAAAGCTAAAACGATGGGCTTAAAAAAGGAGAATCCAAAATAATAGCCATCCACAGCGTCCCTCCACAGCCTAAATGTAACCCTGCAGGAGGGCATTTTGTATTTTCTTACAAGGCCATCTAAGTCTACTAACGTTCTACTATCAGAATCAATGGTCCACATGATTTTTTTTTTAGTTTTTGGTTTGGTGTACAATACAGATGTGGCACCAGAGTAGTCTTGCTAGTAAATGAACCTGAACTGGCAAAAATAACATCAAATTTTATATTCGGTTCGGAACATCCAATTTCACAAACTGTTACGAATCTAACGTAATTTGAAATTCAGGCTCAACTCTATTTGTGAGTTCTGGATGAAGACCGAGGTCATGGTGGGCATTAAGGGGTACTCAGATGTAGCTAAAACAATGGGCTTAAAAAAGAAGAACCCAAACTAATAGCCATGCACAGTGTCCCTCCACAGCCTAAATTCAACCCTACATGAGGGAATTTTGTATTTTCTTAGAAGGCCATCTAAGTCTACTAACGTTCTACTATCAGAATCAATGGTCCACATGATTTTTTTTTTTTAGCTTTTGGTTTGGTGTACAATACGGATGTGGCACCAGAGTAGTCTTGCTGGTAAATGAATCTGAAATGGCAAAAATAACATCAAATTTTATATTCGGTTCGGAACATCCAATTTCACAAACTGTTACGAATCTAACGTAATCTGAAATTCAGGTTCAACTCTATTTGTGAGTTCTGGATGAAGACCGTGGTCATGGTGGGCATTAAGGGGTACTCAGATGTAGCTAAAACGATGGGCTTAAAAAAGAAGAACCCAAACTAATAGCCATGCACAGCGTCCCTCCACGGCCTAAATCCAACCCTACATGAGGGCATTTTGTATTTTCTTAGAAGGCCATCTAAGTCTACTAACGTTCTACTATCAGAATCAATGGTCCACATGATTTTTTTTTTTAGTTTTTGGTTTGGTGTACAATACGGATGTGGCACCAGAGTAGTCTTGCTAGTAAATGAATCTGAACTGGCAAAAATAACATCAAATTTTATATTCGGTTCGGAACATCCAATTTCACAAACTGTTGTGACTCTAACGTAATCTGAAATTCAGGTTCAACTCTATTTGTGAGTTCTGGATGAAGACCGAGGTCATAGTGGGCATTAAGGGGTACTCAGATGTAGCTAAAACGATGGGCTTAAAAAAGAAGAACCCAAACTAATAGCCATGCACAGCGTCCCTCCACAGCCTAAATCCAACCCTACATGAGGGCATTTTGTATTTTCTTAGAAGGCCATCTAAGTCTACTAACGTTCTACTATCAGAATCAATGATCCACATGATTTTTTTTTTAGTTTTTGGTTTGGTGTACAATACGGATGTGGCACCAGAGTAGTCTTGCTAGTAAATGAATCTGAACTGGCAAAAATAACATCAAATTTTTTATTCGGTTCGGAACATCCAATTTCACAAACTGTTACGCATCTAACCTAATCTGAAATTCAGGTTCAACTCTATTTGTGAGTTCTGGATGAAGACCGAGGTCATGGTGGGCATTAAGGGGTACTCAGATGTAGCTAAAACGATGGGCTTAAAAAAGAAGAACCCAAACTAATAGCCATGCACAGCGTCCCTCCACAGCCTAAATCCAACCCTACATGAGGGAATTTTGTATTTTCTTAAAAAGCCATCTAAGTCTACTAACGTTACATAAACACTTCTCAGAAACGTAATCCTTTGCTGCAAAAGTGTGATCATCAGGGCTTAATCTTAAATATTTTACACACACCAAATGATTCTAGGCTTCCTCCAGCGGCGGTCTATTATTCCTGTAGCCTCTGGTTACTTTATTTGTTTACTCTAACAAAGTATAAGTGCAATGTAAGAAGACAAACTGCTACATTTGGCTAAGAGATGACTTGTAGTTTCTCGCAGGTCCTTAATCTTAGCTGGTAGAAAAGAGACACTTTGCAATAACGGCCACAGTTTAACCTGACACATGTGCAAAGAGATTTCCTGTAGTGTAATGATCTTCAGAGGGTGTGAGTTAATTAACTCTTTTTCAGATGTGCCTTATTATCCGGAAACTTTGCTCAGTGCAACCAATTAGCTTCCTATATTTGTTTCTAACATGCACTTGGCTAGAAAAAGGACAACTGGATCTTGATTGGTTTTGGTGGGCTTCACCCAGAAGTACAGACCTCATTTGGAAGAACTGTGTCCATTTCTCGAGATCTCACTTACAACAACAAATATTTTAGCGTTGCGTTTAAAATGTGAATGCCGATGTGAACTAAAGCCCCGTACACACGGTTCGATGATCGCACGTACGACCGTGTCGAATCGTATGTTGGCTGTTGTATGCAGCATACTGACTGCCCTACACGATCGTACAGCCGGGGAAAGAACGTTCAGGTGCATGTAATTAGCATCCGGCCATTCCTGACTTGGAGCATGCGTGTTTTGCACAATACAACTTGTTGTACCAACTGCTCTGTACACACGATACAACGGTCGTATGAGAGCTTGTTGGTACGACCAAGTTTTCTAGTCTGCTAATACAACTCCCTTGTATGACCGTCGTATGTTCGACTGTTCAAATCGCGCATACAAACGATCGATATCGCATACAACGGTCGTGAGTACGACCTGTTGTATGCGATCGTCGAACCGTGTGTACAGGGCTTAAGTGGAAAAAAGATAAATAAATCTTAAAATAACATAGATGAATAATTCAATAATTAAATATCACCATTGATGCGAAATGAATATGTGTAAAAATGTAGGGTACCAATAATGCACATAAACTAATATAGACCCATGGTACCAATAGCCTTAACATATCATTTTATAGATGTAATAGTAAATGGTGTAAAATCTTGTGCACTCAAAAAGCAGAACAGTCCTAAAAAGTCCAAATTGAAGAAAAGAATTCCAAAGGTAGTGATAAGTGTAGTATAGAAACATGAATCCAAATCCAGTGACTTTCCGGTGCCATGACAAGCAGAAAATCTAACAAGATGGATCCTTACCAGAATAGTTGGATTCACATGGCCATACGACCAGCGAATATTTTCTCCATAAGTATAAGCATAAGTATGAACCGGGGCTAAAGACTTAAGCCTCGTACACACGATGCGATGATCGTACGACCGAACAGCCCGAATCATATATTGGCTGTTGTATCTCGCATACTGACATGCACTAAGCGATCGTACGACCAAGCCGAACCTAGTGACGTGTTACAAGCGTATAAAGAGGAAGTTCAGGTGAATGTAATTTGTGAATTAGGAACGTATGTTTACACGAACGGACACTTCCAGTCGTTCCTGACTTCTGAGCATGCGTGTTTTGCACAGTACAACTTGTTGGACCAACTTCTCTGTACACACGATACAACGATCGTACGACCGCTTGTTGTACAAGCAAAGTTTTCTAGTCTGCTCATACAACTTCTGTTGTACAACCGTCGTACGTCGGCTGTTCTAGTCGCACATACTAACATTTGGATGATCGTACAACAAGCGGTCGTACGACCGTTTTCATATGATCGTCGCATCGCATGTAGGAGGGTTTACAAAAAGTGGATGTAGTACTTCAGTACAAGATTTTATGTTCTATGGCATTTTTATAATTACATGGACTATTTTTATGATGGACTTTAATAAAATATGTTGTGAAAGAATATTTTTTATGATCTCAAAATTACTTTTTGTGTGGTGCCTTGAAAAGCCATAGTTGTTTTTTTTTGTGATATATCTATTGTGTATTCTGGAGGTGGCACTTTTCACCACCAGATATCAATAAATTTGCTGTTTTAGAACTAAAGGCATTTTTTTGATAAAGTAAGGGAAAGTTATAAGCCCTGTCCAGTTTTATTTTGTTTTTTGATATATTTGTCCCATTGAGGAGATTTTCCTTCACTTCCTGCCCTATAGCCAAAACAGGAAGTCAGAGGAAATCAATTTAACCACTTCACCCCCGGAAGGATTTCCCATGTTAGGACCAGAGCACTTTTTGCGATTCGACACTGCGTTGCTTTAACTGACAATTGCGCGGTCGTGCGACGTTGTACCCAAACAAAATTTGCGTCCTTTTTTCCCCACAAATAGAGCTTTCTTTTGGTGGTATTTGATCCCCTCTGCGTCATTTCTGATCACCGCTATAAACAAAAAAAAAGAGCGACAATTTTGCAAAAAAAATATATATTTCTTACTTTTTGCTAAGATACAAATCCAAAAAAATATAAAAACTATTCTTCGGTTTTGGCCGATTTTATATTCTTCCTCATATTTTTGGTAAAAAAAAAAATCGCAATCTGCGTTTATTGATTGGTTTGAGCAAAAGTTGCCGCGTTTTCGGATGATAATTCATTTCTAGGGATTTTATTTATTTTTTACTAGGAATGGTGGCAATCTGCGATTTTTAGCGGTACTGCGATATTGCAGCGGACATGTCGGACCATTTTGACACTTTTTTGGGACCATTGGCATTTATAAGGCGATCAGTGCTATAAAAATACACTGATTACTGTATAAATGTCATTGGCAGCGAAGGGGTTAACCTGCAGGGGGAGATCTAGGGGTTAACTGTGTTTCCTAGGTGTCTTCTAACTGTGAGGGGGCTGGGCTGTCAGGGGCATAAGAGATCTAACTGATCCCAGTGACAGGGATTAGTAGATCTCTTATGTCCCCATTGTCAGAATGGGGAACCGCCATGTTTACATCGGGGGTTCCCCGTTCTTTGGCTCTGGCAGCTCATCACGGCTCGCTGGCAGACATCGGGTCCGCCCAAGCCACGGGCACACTCCTCTGGAGTACGGCGGGCGCTCATGCCCCCTAGCGGCCACTCTGCAAATTGCCATTTATTTACGGCGATTCGCGGTAATCGTCCACACTGCCGCAGTAATTATACTGTGCATGGTGTGGAAGTGGTTAAAGTGAGGGAATCCCTGGGTGTCACCGGAACTAGTGTCCCCAATGGAAGTTTTCTCCTTTATTATTGTTCTGGGGACATTCTGGATGATAACAGTAAACAGGGCAAATCAAGAGGGTAAATCATCCTAACGGGGCACAGAGAGCAATAAAAACCCAACAGGTATTCCAATCCATTTCCACTTTATCCAAAACTTAGAAACATTTTGAATTTCGTTTTACCTTAAAGCTTTACTGGAGCTATTTAATTCTACATTTTTCATAGGAAAGAATTTGAAGATTTTCTCTCACTTCCTGTTCCTGTGGCTGTACAAGATATGGGCAGTGGGGTCTTCTCCATTGTTTTATATCAATTGGCAAACATAACTTGTTCATAAATAAGATCATATTTTGATATGTCACATTAATATTATTATTATTATACAGGATTTATATAGCGCCAACAGATTCCACGGTGCTTTACAGCATGAGGGCAGATATTACAGTTACAATACAATTCAATACAGGAGGAATCAGAGGGCCCAGAGCTTACAATCTAAATGGGAGGGTCAAGTGATAGAAAAGGTAATAATTGTGGGGGATGAGTTGATGAAAACAAGAGTACGGTTGTTAGGTGGAGGCAAGTAGACTTGGTTGATTATGAGATATTTGGTGGAAACAAAGATGTGATCAATAATTTATGATTGTGAGTTACAAATGTATCTTATTTATTGATCAAAATCAACTTCCCCATGTCGATCAAATGGGTTGTTTGGATTGGAAAAGGAATCAATCATTAATCGAAGAGTGTATGGCCATCATAATGCCCAGTTTTCACCAGTGTTAATTTTGGCAGCACATTTCGATTTCGTTTTAGTCTTAGGACTAAAATGACATTTTAGTCTTAGTCCCATTTTAGTCTTCTGCAGTTTAGTTTTAGTCGTATTTAGTCGACTAAATCTCCAGTACATGACTGGTGTATTGCAGCCACTCTCCTGGCTGTCTATGTGCAACTACCCATACCAACTTAACCCCCTTATGAAAATAAGACACAACACCTCCACTGGAGTTAAATGGCCGTAGCGGCCTTTTATTAATACACACAAAAATTGAACAATACATCTTTTATTATTATTACCTTCCTTAAAACATAACTATTTCCAGGCTAACTGTGCAACAACTTGGTACTTCTAAACTCCATGTATTTTGTAGGTGAGCATGGTCTACCGTATTGGCTGTATCAAACGCCAAGTTCCATAACACGGCCCCCAGCCGCAATTACACCGACCCGGGGACAATTAGTTACCATCCGATTCAGCCCCAAGACAATTTACGCCATACTGACGTCACATCTACTAGCAGGTACCCATACCCAAGATGGGCCCCACCAATAATTCTCCACCAACCATATTTATTACCATGCCCACCTTCAAAAACCTGCGACCCCTGCCACAAACTATAACCCATATCAACCTACAGTGAGCACAATCATACTCCATCCAACCCACCAAGGCCAACAAGAGAAATCCCCACCACTAGTACCTGATAGTAAACTAACATTACCAGCTACCACTAGGGGTGGGAGGGCGGGAAATGCTTCCTCACTGGGTGCCTGCTCCAACTGACCTCATCCAGCCACCCCCTACTGACCAAACTCGAAATTTATCCCCACCTTGCCACACCTAGTTCCTCCCTGCCTCTGTCCAATCGTCAAAGACCCCTAAACTGCCCGACGACAGCCTGGACTGCACACACAGTCATGGAGGCCCTCCACTTAATGCTGTGCATACCTTTCCAGGCCTGTTCTTTTTAGTCGACTAAAACTACTTTTAGTTGTCTAAAATTGCATGGGTGTAGTTAAATTGTAATGCATTAATTTAAGCATTTCTCTACAATTTCCAAACTCATTATATACTGCTGGAGTGAAAATTCAAATATGTTATTATTTTTGGTATTGAGGTATGAACATTACTACAGACCAGTGTTCATTTTGATATCAAATTTCAATTCAATTTTAGTTTTAGTCTTTTGACTAAAATGCCATTTTAGTTTTAGTCGTATTTTAGTCATCTCAATTGTTTTAGTTTTAGTCATATTTTAGTAGACTAAAATGGTATTAAGTTCATTTACAATTAAAAAAAAATTTACAATTACAAAAAAATAAAATGAACACTGGTTTTCACATGATGGAGACTAGGTGGTTCTGTTACTGACGACCATCTCTACCGTCATTGCGGCATATTATCCCAACTGTACGATTTGTATCTCAAGTCATTAGTAAGAGTCCGAATCTGCTGATTTATAGTTCCCGAGAAGAAATGTACCCCTAGTTGGCTTTCCCTCAGCTCTAGCAGACAGAGGTCTATTTTTTTAACCCTGTTGAGAGAGGATTTTCTCTCCCCATCCCACTTGTAATGCTGATTTATGTTTCCAGCATGTGACCGCTGTTGTGACACGGCAGAAATTCCCCCTTCCCTATACATTGCCTTTCTATGTGATGTAATGTTACACTACATGGTATGTGGTCTTCACAGTTGTCAGAGGAGAACATTTCAACATAAACATTCATTGTATGCTGTGTAAATATTTCATTTTTCTCTTTTTCATTGCAGACCTTCTTTTCCTTCTCTTAGGCCCCTTTCACACCGGCGTCCTCCGTTCTGTCCCAGCAGGGGAACCTAGACCAATCGCCTGTGGAGTTGGATCAGAACGGAAATGGATCTGGATCTTGTGATAGAGGAAAAACGACCCCACGTAAGACCTGTGGTGGGCTGGATGTAAACAGACCTACCTTCACCTAGAATGAAGGATATATCACCAGCACACCAAGAATCTCTAAGAAAGGGTCCAAAGCCTAACGATCACTTCACAGCTAAAACAGCTGACATTTTGGGGCTACGCAGGACCCTTTCATCAGACGTGTGACAAATGCCTGATGATGGGGCCCTGCAGGATACAGTGAAAGCAGCCAATCATTGTTCTGCCAGCAGTTTTTGACCCTTTTTCTCTGATCTTCATATCAACACTTGGTAAGCTGGGTGATGCCAACAGGGTCACTCATGGGTCAAATTTCTACTGATCGAACAGGAACATCAAATTGCTGGCGCTATATAAATCCTGTATAATAATATTAATATGATATATCAAAATATGATCATATTTATGATCAATGTATCTCTGCCAATTGATACAGAACAATGGAGAAGACCCCTTTACCAAAGAACCATTGGGTCAGCCACGGGTCAAATTTCCACTGATTGAGCAGGAAATGGCCATAATTTGATATAGCATCCTAAAGCCTCGTACACATGCGCAGATTGTTGGCCAACCGAACGCCCAACTTTTGTCCAATTTGGCTGGTGGCGGTTTTGTCTAGCGTACTGACATGAGTCAAGTTATCAGCCAACAAAGCCGAACATAGTGAAGTGTTACGAGTGTATAAAGAGGAAGTTCAGGTGAATGTGCTTTGTGAATTAGGAACACAGGTTACACTATGAACACCTCCTAGATTCCAAGCATTCGTGTTTGCACTTCCAACTTTTTGTTGGCCAACTTCTGTACACACGAGCCAACAATCGGCCAATGCCTTGTTGGCCAACACAAGTTTTCTAGTCTCGTTGTCCAACTTCTGTTGAAAATTGGCTGTAGAATCGTGCATACACACGATCGGATTATCGGCCAACAGGCTGTTGGACGACTGTTTTTGGCCAACAGCAGGGCCGTGCCTTTAGGAATAGGGGCTTCAACCATGACACAGGAAAATCCACAAATGCAGGGTTGGTAAATTCTGGATGTCAATGATCCACTGGGGTTGCTTTACTTAAGGCAAATAGGTTGTTCATTCTGCAAATGAATATGCACTTTGCAAGGACATTTTCCCCTAGCTTAGTGAATTCACAAAGTTGTGCTGTCTTCCATCATCCATCTATGTGCAATCAAACATACATTTTTATTTTGCTTGCATATGAATGGGAAGCTTGCAAAATACAAATTCCCTTGGGAAGTGAACAACCTATTTGCCTTTAGTAAATCAACCTCATGGAGGGGAATTTAACCCTTTAAGCTTATGTTTATGTGATGCAAGTCTATTACTGAGGCATGACATTAAGATAAAAAGTATCCATAACTAGGAACAACTGTACATGGCAACCAATCAGCCTCTAGCTTTCATTTTCAAAGCTTTGAACAAGCTGAAGATAGAAGCTGAGTGCCATGCACAGCTTCTCCTGATTCAGGATGCTCCCGTTTTGATACATTTTTCCCTTTTATCTCAATGCCATGCCTCAGTTATAGACTTGCATCACATAAACATAAGCTTAAAGCGTAACTCCACTTTTGTTAAAAAAAAATACATTCCCGTCTGGGTGATCTCTGTACATTGCAAGGATTATAACAACCTTTGTTGCAGATTCCTACCTTTTGTTATTCTGAAGAAATCCCTCTGTTCCTCTGTGCCTCTGTACTGAGTGGGTCTAATGGGAGTGGTTTCATAATTATCAGTCAGCACTAATGATGAAATCTGCTGGGCCTGCATCCCTTTAGAGGTGTTCCTATTGTAAGTATTTCACCAAAACTGACATTTATGTTGCAGGGGATGCCTGAAATCTGACTTATCTTAGACAGACTGGGAAAATCAGTGAGCCAATCACACAAGCAGGAAAGGATATTTCTGGGGAGTGGTCAGCACACATTCTGTGTACAGAACAACTCCAGGTAGCCTGCAGATTGAAAAGGAAAGGTAATTTTTAAGAACATTCAATTACAATATGACTTGTATCGCAATTGTACACACTATATTATTTTTTCTTTATTTGCTATTTTTTTCCCCACAAAAGTGGAGTTACCCTTTAAAGATTTTGTAAAGTCACTATGTGACTTTACATGTATCCCCTCCAGATAGGGTTGCCACCTGCCCGAGATTCACCCGGACAGTTCAGGTTTGGAATCATGCGTCCGGGTTTCAGACTGCCTGACACGTTATTCACACTGGATTATGGCTCTAGTTGTCTGATCTGAAAGTGTCTGTTACACTCTCTTTCCCACTGCCCAAAGCAGCACTAACAATCCTCCCCAACACACACAGACGGGAGAGGAGAGAGGGCTCAATCTGCTCCTCTTCATCCCGCCCCTACCCCCCTGTGCCCACCCACACTCCAATTCCTGGCGCTGTTTGAAGTCCAGCAGCCTCAGATACATCTGGATGAGAGGTGCTGACTGCCAAGAGGTGAGTGAGCTCACCATCTATCCCTGTCTGACTGAAGTCTCCTCCTCTTCTCTCTCCTCCCTTTGAGTGAGTACACTAAGGTAAATAAGGGTTCTCAGAGCACCCCTTACATCAGAGTTCCCCTTTACACCAGAGGCCACAGTGTTCCCCCTTACATCAGAGTCCTCTCCGTACATCAGAGTTCTCAGTGTTCCCCCTTAAATCAGGTTCCCAGAGCATCTTTTATGTTAGAGTTCCCAGAGTTCTCCCATACATCAGAGTCCCCAGAGTTCTCCCATACAGCAGAGTCCCCAGAGTCCCCCTTACAGTGAAAGGGAGCTCTGCGAGTTCATGTGTAAAAGGGGAGCTCTGTGGATTCCGCTGGAAAAGGGGAACTCTGCGCATTCCGCTGGAAAAGGGGACTCTTGTTATTTACTTCATATGATTAGAAATGTTATTTAATAGCAAAATATATGTATAGTTTGTACTATTAAAAAAATTACTGTGCGCCGCTAAAGTGTTCGGGCTTGACTTGAGGAAAGGGTGGCAACCCTACCTCCAGAGCATGCTGCCCTCAACAATAGTGTAAGTGTGTGTTTTTTTTTTTTGTTTTTTGTTTTTATGAAAAGGCGGAATTCTTTTTCTAAAATCGCAGCTGTGTGATCATGTGATCCCCCTCCGCTGGTCTTCCCAGATCTATGGAGAGAAGTGGGAGAGGTCGAGATTGCCCTGTGACGTCAGCCGGCCAGCAAACGGGGATCACGTGACCACACAGCGGTGTGGGAAAAGGTATTTAGCCTTTTCATTTTAAATAATCATACACTATTGTTGATAGCAGCCTAAACCGGAGGGGGTACATGAATTTATGCTGCATATTGCAGCTGAATAGCAGCGGGAGGGACAGGGAGGAGAGCCGCTCTCACACTGACAGGGAGTGAGGGGGAGAGGGGAGAGACTGTCAGGGCATGTAACCTGACCACGGCAATCATGGATCAGCAGCCATGATTGCTGTGGTCAGCACACACAGTAGGACACAGGAACTGGCAGGATCAACCAGGTTTTTTACAAGATAGGAAGGGAAAAATTGCATAGCATGAGCACTGTGCTATACAGCATGCTTTAAAGGAACAGGATCTTATTTTTTATTTTTTTAGGGCTACAACCACTTGGGCCCATGAACCTATTCTTCCATTTCACTGTATTTTTACATCCCCCTATAATCTGCAGATGTGTCTCAGCTGTTCTATATAAGCCCTTCCTTTCCAATAAGGCCTCTTCACACGAGCGTTAGATCAAAAACAGACTGCGATGTAACCTTATGGGCGGCCAGATGTGTGCTCGTTTACATCTGAGTATATCCGGGTCCGTTAAAGTTCACCGGATCCAATGCAAGACGTTTGCTTCCAAGTCTGCTTCTGTGGACCTGCAGGCGGATCATGGCTGGTGAGAGGGGCAGGCAAGGTACTGCACATAGATTTCAGAAAACATTCTCATAAGCCCTTAGACCTGATGCAAGCAGTGGGTTGGATTTTGGGAGGAGTTATGCAAATATCCAATGCCTTGATAGGTGGATGTCAGCCTGGAGGAGTGGGTGTGACAGGCTGAATTTGCATATGGATGAAAGGGGCGGACCAGGGACAGAAAGGCTGGGGAGGAAAGAGCTAGATCAGGGATCTCCAAACTGTGGCCCGACGGCCAAATGTAGACCTTGCTAGCCTTTATCCGGCCCTTGGGGGACTATTCCTCCTAATGATATGAGGCACTATTACTCCCTCTGACACCAACAATGGGGCACTATTGCTTCCACTGATACCAGTGATGGGATATTATTCCTCCTACAAATAGGGACACTACTCCTCCTCCTACTGACCACCAACCCTGAGCCCATATTTATTCTCACTGATGCTGGAACGAGACATTTTCTACCCCCACTGGCCAAAATCCAGCCCTCCTAAAGTCTGAAGGATAGTAAACTGACCCTTTATTCAAAATGTTTGAAGACCCCTGAGCTAGATGGTGCTGGATGTCCTCAAGCCAGGAAATAAGGCGGGCTGTATCTGACTTGCTGCAGCTTCTAATGCACACTGAGAAGCTCACAGTGTGCAATGAAATCAGAGTAGGCAATTTCAGAATAAGAGAGGAGCCGGTACAACTGTGCAAGACTGAAGGGAAGACTGGGGTTCAGCTTTAAAGACAACACTAAAAAAAGAAATCAACATTCAGTGTATCATTTGCTTTACAGTACAAAACAACCATAGAATTAGACAGATATGAGTAGCTAATAGACAGATAGGACTCGCCCATCACCCGGGACACATAACCTCCACATACTTCCATTTTCTGCCATCCACGTACAAGACACTCATAAAACACTTGTTTTCCCCAGCAGGGCAGGTCTTTAAATTTATGAGCTCCTAGAAAGTTTTAAGCGTTGCAAGTGGAATTATCTGGCCGGTTCCAGGAGCCGGAGGAAGTCAGTCTTCTCTTCTCACTTTCTGCATTAAACTCTATTAAATCCGTGACAAATTTCAGCACCATAAGGGATAGTGGAGTGTAATAATGGAGATGAAATCCATGTTTCCATTGAGGCTGCAAAACAAAACAAGACAACGAGACAAGAATGTACCATATAAAGAGGAATTAAAGTAATACTAAACACACACTGTTTAATTCACATTGCCCCTTCTATTTCTGTATATGGATGATGGCACTGTAATTATTTTAATTAAAAAAACATCCAAGTACCTTCTTTCCTAAACGATATACAGCTGTCACATGACCCAGCTCTCTCCCAGCCTGTCTGCAGGGAAACATAAGCAGGAGGAGCATCTAATCCTCTGCTGCTGGTCACATGTTCAAAAAAAAAAAAAAGAAAAACAACAACAGCCTTTGGAAAAGGGAAAAAAAAAAGCGTTTTAATATTGTCATACAAATATATATTTGAAATCATATCCTTATTATTTTGTGGACATAATATGGTGTGGGCAGATTTCTGCCAGTCACAGACTGTCATACCTCTCCAGAGTGTCTTGGAATAAGAGGAAGATGAAGCATCCATTAATATACATGTAATATCCCACTCCCATTGTGTTTAGCTGGTTAGCCGCTGGTCGGCAATTGACGGCAACAAAGTGGCTCTGTAACGCAAATCGCCGTCATATGACGGCGGGCGCGATACAGAGTCACTGTGTTCGGGGGGGGGCCAGGGAGCGGGTGCGGCGGCTTCGATTGCCGCCGGCCACCCGCGATGCCCCCCCGGAGCGAATGAGCGGAGGTCCTTGTAAGTAAACACGGACCTCCTCTCTGCGTGAGGGGGAAGGGCTGTGCTCACAGCCTTCCTGTAAGTGAAGGCTGTGACCACTTCCCTTCCCCAGCTAGGCAAGCCCCCCTACAGTTAGAACACGCCCAGGGAACATAGTTAACCCTTAGCGCGCCCCCTGCAGGTTAACCCCTTCACTGCCAATGGCATTTACACAGTAATCAGTGCATTTTTATAGCACTGATCGCTGTATAAATGCCAATGGTCCCAAAAAAGTGTCAAAACGTTCCGACAAGTCCGCTGAAATATCGCAGTACCGCTAAAAATCGCAGATCGCCGCCATTACTAGTAAAAAATAAAAAAAAATGAAAAACCCCAAAAATGAATTCTCATCATCCGTAAACGCGACCACTTTTGCGCAAACCAATCAATAAACGCCGATTGCGATTTTTTTTTATCGCAAATATGAGGAAGAATATAAATCGGCCAAAAACGGTGAAAAAAAGTTTTTTTATATATTTTTTTTGGATTTGTATTTTAGCAAAAAGTAAGAAATTTGGTTTTTTTTTGCAAAATTGTCGCTCTTCTTTTGTTTATAGCGGCGATCAGAAATGACGCAGAGGTGATCAAATACCACCAAAAGAAAGCTCTATTTGTGGGAAAAAAAGGACGCAAATTTCGTTTGGGTACAACGCCGCACGACCGCGCAATTGTCAGTTAAAGCGACGCAGCGCCAAATCGCAAAAAGGGCTCCGGTCCTAAAGCTGGAAATCCTTCCGGGGCTGAAGTGGTTAGTGGGCACGGAGGAGGAAGGAGGGAGTGGGCAGTCATTTACCACTGTATATACGCCCACATGTGTGACTCTATAGTTACATGGGCTGCTCAGATGTGATAGGGAGGAAATGCTCAGCATAGAAACTCACTGAAAACTAGCATGTGCAGAGTTGCCACCACAGCTGCAAAATTCTTGGCTGAATGGACAAAAAGATAGAGATAGAGAGCAGCAGGATCAACCAGGATTTTTGCAGACTACAGAAAACTAATCTCATAGTGACTGAGTGAGTATGAACAGCATGTAATACAGCATTTTTTGTAGTTTTTTATGATGTGGGTTTAGTGATACTTTAAACTCTGCAACTTTGTTTATATAATAGGCCCCCAGGAACTGTTCACCATGATGTGCTAGTATCCACAGAAATTTAGAGCGTGATTGCAAACTTACCTGGCAAATTATCCCATTAAGCGCTGTGCTGACAGCGCTCCAGCTGGTCATAGGTGCTTCCATCTTCTCCAGACCTTCTTTTCAGGTTCAGACTGTTCACTCACTTCACAGGCCGAGACATCATGTCATCACTCCTGCACATGCGCACAGGAATCACATCATCATGGCACAGAGCAGCACTTTAAAATTTCCTAACTGCAAAATGTGCTGTATGGCTAAATCCACCGATGTGTATTTCAACGAAAACTCTTCTGATGGAACGAGTGAATTCAAACTCGGTATGTGGGAAGAATGAGGCTCAGACAGGTCATAAATGAAACCATATTTATTGGAGAATTTACCACAAACTACCCCTATCGGGCTAACCCTCCACATGCCAAAAGGTGGCGACACGAATGGACCAATCACGAAGTTCGTGGAGATTTCTACTTCCAATAGTTCATCCACCACAGCAGCATGTCTATCTGCTGACAGCAGATTCTTACATTCGAAAGACTGTGTTGGAAGTGTGATGAACCCTGTATGAAACCCCTCTGAAAATCCCTCCATCAAATATTGCCTGAAAACCAGTGACGGATGATTTTCTAAACAGTCCCCTAACAAAGAGACGTTTATTTGGCTTAGTCGTGTGCTGGATGACCTAACCAAACAAGAGGACTTGGGGTGTGCCCTGAAACAATTTGTGCAGACATGTAGAAGCCTACACTGATTGTAATTACAACCTGCCTGATTATAATTATTGCACAATTGCGCCTTACCCAGATAATGGATAGGCCTCCCCAATTTGTCCACCTGTCCTGGGGGTCCTGTGGAAGATACCCCACTGACTTGTTTGACCGCCCCGACGTGACTATGTGCCTCAAACGTGGGGCACCGGGCTGAAGTATGAGCTGTGGACTGACAATTGCCGCACACTGGAGACTTCTGATTGGCAAAATGCCTGCAGAAAAGTTTCCGTATCAATGTCGCTCCAACATGTGACCAACTGGAACTGAGCCCAAGTCGCTGCAACCTTCGCCGAAAAAGATCTATGGTAGTCATAAAAACGACACCCGCCATATTTATGCGCCAAATCCACCACCTTGTGTTGGATATGTCCAACTCCTCTCTTCTACTGGGACCAACTGAGCAGATAATATCCCTGAAAATACCAAATGCCAGCACAAATTCTGCCACACTAAGCTTGTGGTTAAGCCTGCGGTCCTTTGTTTTAACCACCTCCCACCCGGCCACTGTATATATACGGCCGGATGGGAGCTTCTCTGTTCTGACAGGACGTGTATTTACGTCCTGCAGAATGGGAGCTCGCAGCACGGCCAAGCGGCGCGCTGCTGCTGGATCCTGTGATCATTATGATCACAGGATCCAGCTGAGCAGAGATTGGGATACGGGCGCAGTGACTGGCCCTCCCGATCATGTGATGGTTGTGTCCAATCACAGCCGACACATTGTAAACAGAGACGAACATCTCTGTGACAGTTCTCCCCCCCCGCCAAGCTCAGTGAGAGCTCAGTGCGGCGGGGAAGGGGGGGGGAAGCTGCAGCTCTGTGACAGCTCTCTGCATGATGAGGATTTCATGCAGAAAGCTGTCACAGATCACCCCCCACACAGTGCACCAAGCACACTGATACCCCTGTCCCCATACACATAAGTGTCCCCATAAACAGTCCCCAAAACATCTGTATGTCCCCAATCATATCTGTCACCATACACAAAACATCTGTCACAGTCCCCAAAACATCTGTATGTCCCCAAAACATCTGTCACAGTCCCCAAACATCTGTCACAGTCCCTGTCACATATGTCACCATACACAAAACATCTGTATGTCCCTGTCACATCTGTCTGTCCGCCAACACCAAATAAACTCTGATTTGGGTTATTTTTACCAAAGAAATGTAGCAGTATCATTTTTGGTCAAAATTTATGAAGAGAAATTACTTATTTGCAAATTTTTATAACAGAAACACAGAAAAATGCATGTTTTTTTTAAATTTTCAGTCTTTTTTTAATTTATAGCGCAAAAATAAAAAACCCAGGGGTGATTAAATACCACCAAAAGAAATCTCTATTTGTGTGGAAAAAAATGATAAAAATTTCATATGGGTGCATGACCGCGCAATTGTCATTCAAACTGCAACAGCGCTGAAAGCTGAAAATTGGTCCGGGAAGGAAGGGGGTTTAAGTGCCCAGTATTGAAGTGGTTAAGTACCACCAAGACTTCCCAGCATGCATAGGACTTATTCTCTGATACATCCTGCGAAGCAATCAGTAATGATGCCAAATTCACATCTTTCTCTTCCAAAATATCTTTCTTGACATTGGTTGGGATAAAATGAGCCGGGGATACTGATGGTAATGCTGACAATGGTGAAGGAGCTGCCACTGGTAACAGAACACTGACATTACCTACAGGCGCGCTAGGCGGAGCAGGAGCTGATGGAACGGCAACTGCTTGATCCCTAGCAACACGTGCTTCGATCACTTCCATCCTATCCAGCACAGTGGTGTAGTGGGTAGCACTTTTGCCTAGCAGTAAGAGGGTCGAAGGTTCGAATCCCGATCACGACACTACCTGCCTGGAGTTTGCATGTTCTCCCTGTGCCTGCGTGGGTTTCCTCTGGGTACTCTGGTTTCCTCCCACACTCCAAAGACATGCTGTGAGGTTAATTCGATCCTGTCTAAATTGGCCCTAGTATATGTATGAATGTGAGTTAGGGACCTTAGATTGTAAGCTCCTTGAGGGTAGGGACTGATGTGAATGTACAATGTATATGTAAAGCGCTGCGTAAATTGACGGCGCTATATAAGTACCTAAAATAAATAAATAAATATCCTGTAATTGCACATGGATGTAACCAACATGTTTAACACTGTGTGAATCTGTGTCAATGATGTGTGCACAGAAACATGCTCTTCACTGATAGAGGCGATTGGCTACAACGGAGTTGGAAACAATAGCCTAAACCAGTGGTTCTCAACCCTGTCCTCAAGTACCCTCAAGAGGGCCATGTTTTGGAAATTTCTCTTAGATAAATTAGCTGTCCAAAATCCCAAGCCATTGACTCTGATTTAAAGCACCTGTGCAAGATGAAGGAAAACCTGCAAACATGGCTTGTTGGGGGTACTTGAGGACAGGGTTGAGAACCACTGGCCTAAATAACTCGGCTTTCCTGGCTGAAGCTGGGAATGGAATGCCCCCCTGGCGCAGCTCTGCTATGAGCCTGGGTATGGTGCAGTTCCTTAACCACTGAGTACTCCCATGTTCTGACCCACCTTGTGGGGTCGGAGGGATGAATGCCAAATTCTCACTATCAGATACATGCGACATGTCCAATCTACAGAAAGAAAGCATAAGGGTAAGCACCCCCACTACATAAGCCAGTACCGAACCCTGTGCATGATTATTCTAAGGACGTGCGTGAATACTATGCCAAATCGGCATACCCCTAAAACACAACCACCCCTATGTGTAATATGCTACCTTCTGTTTAGCCCGAGAAACCTGCAGCACCGATACAAGAACTAAAAACGAACACTCAGGGCTAACGTACCCACAGAACGTGGTGGGTAGGTATAGGTGTAGGATGAGTGAACGTGCAACTTATGACGTATGGTATACAGGCGTGCATTTGTGTTCTATAATATTTAAAAACGAAAACTCAGCCCGTATGGATCCGTAGACGTGACGGATCCTGAAATAACCACCTGACTACCACTACCGTGAAATGAAAGTCACCTGACACACCTGTTTGCGAAATACTCTGGAATCCACGAGCAACCAGATACCTGAATTCTGGTGATGCACCTAATGAAAAGTATGATAGACGAAATGATGAAGTAACGAATGACACTGCAGCGAATGCAGACCAACATGAAAAAACGCATAGATTGGCAGACACCAGAACTGAACCATGCCCCATGCAATAGTAACCCTCCATGTGGAATTTTTTTTAAAAAACGCACCTGCTAATGCTGCAAGAGACACCCCCTCTCCCCCCCACAGACCTAAGCAATAGCTTGACAAGGAAAGACTACAAACGCAAATACTGTGCCCCCCCCCCTTTTCTAACCATGCAACAGTCTGTGTAATTGGGTGACTACAATACACCTCCCTCACTTTTTTTTTTTACACACTCCTGCCCCCTCCTCCCCCCATCTACCCTAGACACATGACACCTGGCCACCCCACGCGGCGCCTACCTATCCTGACCTGCAATTCCCTGCAGCCACCCCTCCCTGCATGCTGCCTGGCCAAGGAACCCACCACCACTCCGCCCCTTCCCATCCAGGGACGCCAGGGAGGAGAAGACAAAATGCAGATGTCACTATTCCAGCTGGAGGGGGGGAAGTCAACCACCAGACTGAATCAGCAGATTGCATGACACCCGCCCCCCACGCTGAAACAAGGTGAAATGCCCGGCCAATGACTCGGCGAAACGCCCCCCCCCCCCAATCGTACTTGTAGCTGCTGAATGCAAGCCCCTGCACCTGTCACCACCAAGCCGCCCGTCCCACCCGGAAGTCATTGCACCGGAAATGACGTCACGCGGCTGCTTCACAACCAAGAAGCTGAGCCGACGCTTAAAGGGAGGAGGATGGAGCGTTATATGCTCCAGACTCCTGCCACAAATCCAGGCCTCCAGCCAGCCTTCAGACTTGTCATGTTCAGCATTAACCTAAGCCCTTAGATAGCCCTTTAGTCTCTAAATTTTGATTAACCCTTTCTGTCTGGCCATTAGATTGGGGTGGTATCCAGAAGACAGGGAATTCTTGATACCCAGATGTTTGCAAACAGCTTTCCAGAAGGAAGATATGAATTGATGGCCTCTGTCGCTAACAATATCGACAGGAATACAGGGTAAACTAATAACATTTTCAATAAAGGATAGCACCAAGCTTGCTGGGAGATCTGTTGTTGCTGCTGGGGGTCTGTTGTAGCTAAGGGGGATCTATTGTTGCTAGGTTGGTATTTTGTTGTATGGGGTCCATTATTGTGGGGGGGGTGGGTTTAATTTTGCTGCGGGGGGTCTACTGTAGCTGGGGGGTCTCTTGTTGCTGGCTTTGCTGCTTCTCTTGTTATCATTAACAAATTCCATACAAATTGCTCAGCACCAAAAAATGATACTTGGTTCTGTATTCCCTAAATGGGAGAGATGGTTGAGGGTGGAACCAAGGGACAGTGCTCGGAGGTGGGTAGGGTGTGGAGACAAAGGGCGACTCAGAAGGATTAAGTTCATGAAACTACTTTCTGAGTTCTGTTTTCCCAAGATGGACTATGAACTATAGCAGTGGTTCTCAACTCCGGTCCTCGGGACCCACTAACAGGTCAGGTTTGCAGGATAACTGAAATGCATCACAGGTGATATCATTTGCTGCTCAGTGATTGCAGTATTCTAGTCTACATCTCCCCAAGGTAATACTTAAAATCTGGCCTGTTGGTGGGTCCCGAGGACCGGAGTTGAGAACCACTGAACTAAAGGATGTGTAGTGTGCATAGAGCAGTGGGCATGACCACATCTGAAGCACACTGCTCAGTTCAAGCAAATGGAAGTTAGAGGGAAAGGGAGAGGTTCAGGAGTTTATAGGGGATGTTACAAGGAGGCAGAAAAACACAGTAAGAAACAGTTTAATGATAAATAGACTACAGGACTATTAAGCAGTGGAGGTATATGGATTATTTTTGAAGAATAAGGGTATCATTTAGTGTCACTGGACACTCACAAATTCAAAGAAAATGTTTTCCCATCTAATTATCCAACCTCTATTTTGCATGTGATGGGTTCCCTTGAAATATGAATTAATGATTCCTATATCTCTTCGCTGTGTCATCTACACTCTCCCAGGACACCAAAGTTCAGTTGAAGGCTGCTTTGCGCTGGAGACCTTTCTCAACCCTTTGGTTAATATTTCACAGATGACGGCACCTCATTAATGTCACAATATTGTAAATGTTTTCATTATTGGGCTTCTTCGCTCATGTCATGTATTTTTGCAATTGTTGAAGTCTCTGAATGTCACAGCCATGAATCGGCTTCAATACCGCAGTGAAATAATTGAATGAAATGGGACATTTAAGGTAGAACTTAGCTCAGTACTGTTTGCATCTAAATAGATCATAAAAGAGTTCAATGTCACTTTAACCACTTCATCCCCGGAAGGATTTCCCACTGTAGGACCAGAGCACTTTTTGCGATTCGGCACTGCGTCACTTTAACTGACAATTGTCGTGCAACATTGTACCCAAACAAAATTTGCGTCCTTTTTTTCTCACAAATAGAGCTTTCTTTTGGTGGTATTTGATCACCTCTGCATCATTTTTGATCGCCGCTATAAACAAAAAAAGAGCGACAATTTTGCAAAAAAAAAAACCATCTCTTTCTTTTTGCTAAAATACAAATCCAAAAAAAAAAAACTATAAAAAAAAAATGTATTCATCAGTTTTGGCCGATTTATATTCTTCCTCATATTTTTGGTAAAAAAATCGAAATTCAGCATTTATTAATTGGTTTGCGCAAAAGTTGCCGCGTTTACAATCCATGAGAATTCAATTCTGGCGTTTTTACATTTTTTTTTCTCACTAGTAATGGTGGAGATCTGCGATTTTTATCGGGACTTTAATATTGGGGTGCAAATGTTGGACATTTTTGTGGGACCAATGACATTTATTCAGTGATCAGAAATTTAAATATCTACTGATTACTGTACAAATGTCATTGGCAGTGAAGGGGTTAACCTTCAGAGGGAGATCTAGGGGTTAACTGTGTTTCCTAGGCGTGTTCTAACTGTGTGGGGGCTGGGCTACCAGGGGCATGAGAGATCTAACTGATCCCAGTGACAGGAATCAGTAGATCTCTTACATACCCAGTGACAGAGCGGGGAACCTCCGTGTTTACATCGGCGGTTCCCCATTCTTTCTCTCTGGCAGGTTATCGCGGCTCGCCAGCGGACATCGGGTCCGTCCGAGCCACGGGCACACTCTTGCTTATATACGGCGATTCGCGAGACAGTGCCACACTGCCGCTGTACATATACAGTACGCGGTCGGCAAGTGGTTAAAACAAAAACTATTTTGAAAGATGTGCCGATAAATCCAACAGTCATGCTGCATGTGATAGAAATCTCTCTGCATGAAATGTAAGGTGTAATTTACAGCTGAACTCTAACCAAATAGCTAAATACATAGTTAAAATAATTATACATTGGAAATATTTTATCTGTTAGTTTTTTTATTTTTGTCCTTCCAGTTCTGACATCTATACAACCCCAAGAGACAGAAAAGCTTGGTGACCTTACTTTTCTACACTGAAGTAGGTCACCTAGTCTATTAGGTAACTATAGTACCAGAGGTGGTTGACCAAGGGAAAATCCAGTTGCCTTCATGGGATCAGGAACGTTTTTTTTTTTAACCCAGCTGGAGCAAATTGGGCCATTCTTTACAGAGTTTTTTTTTTGCTTTCCTTTAAATCAGGGTTCTCCAAACTTTATAAACAAAGTATAGACTCTGTAGCCTGTGGGAGTAGAAGATGCCCCAGCATCGGTGGGAGTAGACAATGGGGTTGATTTACTAAAGCTTGAAAGTGCAAAATTTGGTGCAGCTCCACACAGAAACCAATCAGCTTCAAAGTTTTATTGTCAAAGCCTGATTGAACTGCACAGCTGCACCAGTTTTTGCACTCTCTAGCTTTAGTAAATCAACCCCACAGTCTCAGGCTTGGTGGTCAGTGGGAGGAAAAAAATTACATAGCAACTGCCCCGTTGTTGGTATCAATGGGAAGAATTATGCCCGATCGTTTATATATCTAGGAATAGTGCCCCATGGTTGGTGTCAGTGAAAGGAATGGTGCCCCATGGTTGGTGTCAATGTGAGGAATGGTGCCTCATCATTGGAGTTATTGGGAGGAATAGGGCCTCATATCAGTTGAAGGAATGGTGCCCCAGGGGCCAGATAAAGGCAAGCAAAGGGCCACAGTTTGGAGACCATTGCTCTAGATCAACTATGGTTTAGGGATCTGTATATGGAGGTTTTCTATTTATTTATTTTTTCAATTGGTTGAACTAGATGGACTAGATGTCACTTTTCAACTTAACTAGCTATGTGACTCCCTGTCCTCAGCCCATGACTAGATAGCAAACGAATGCCAGCAGACTGACAAAGTCATCTCTCTGCTCTCCCCTACTATTAGCATGTTCCTCCACACATTTGCATAAACTCACCCAACTGTCTTCCAGTGCTGCCCCTCCCTTTCCCAATCAGAATGCTGACATACAGGGGATTAAGCTAAAATTAAATCATATTTAGGGGTTTATACAAGTTGTATTTAATAGTACATTTCTTTGGTTTCATTGGTGACTTTTTATATCTGCCTGAAGTTTATTTTTAAAGTGACCTGTAGGTTTAACAAATTGCCTCAGAATAAACTGCCCTTTTACCATGCAGCCTGTAATGGGCTGTAGGGACCTTTTATGGGAGGTCCTGCCCAGGGGTTACCAAGGAGCGACATAGGCCCATCATTCCTGTTTACCAGTTACATATAAGGCCTTTTGGGAAGGAGTCGTGTAGTGTGGGCTAGACTTGAGAAAAGGAAAAGAAACTTGTTTATCTAAGGATACTGACCCACTGTGCCATCCTGTAGTGAAGATAGTTTTGGGGCACTCCCCTCTCAGGGAAATTGAGAAACCAATCCCTTGTGGTGAAGGGGGTGTAGCCAAGAAGGTCTATACTTGCTGGCAGCCAGATGTGGGTACTAAGGCTCTGCTTCTGTTAATTAAGATGTTGCATCATGAAACAATTATATTTTATGGCCTGCTGTGGAAATATGTTATTTTTCACTGTTGAAGAAATATGTTGTTTGCATTATTGCAGTATTAGACCTTTGTTTTCTGGATATACCTGGAAAGTAAAGAGAAACGTAGTTTAACAACTGCTGCTCTGGACATTCCCTTTAGAGTTCTCCAGATTGAGGATCATGCGCTAGAAATAATGAATTGAGCACTTATTTAGTGGACTCAGTGCACCATTGTAGACTAGCCCGGCTATGTCTAGATGGAAGGTCGAAAAGTTCCTGTAGTAAATCTTTAGAATACAGTCTCTGTTCTCGCTAGTTACCCCTGTTTGATGGGACATTTTATTCCTGGTTGAGAACTTAAGGAATTACAGCTGGGGCTAGTTGGGAAGCCATTTGGTGGACCTGGGGCTTGAGCTTTCCCTCCAGAGACCAGAAAAAGAAAAGTTCTAAATTCAGGAAAATGTTCTCTGGCAGCCCTGAACTGACTTACTATGAAGTGTATATAGGTGCTAAGTGTTACTCTACAGAGAGTTGCCGCCTTGCCATGGCCTACAAACCTGAGTAATCTGTGATCCGTGTTGGAAATTTTCATTTCATTTTCACTATTTAAATGTAGTGCAAAAGTGAGTGCAGGGATGGATTAAAAAAGCAGCCCTCCTCAGCCTTCTCTAACACCCTTATGGTTTGTGTGGGCGTCATTGATGTTACTGGGCCATGAGCTGGCAGCATTAGAACAGGGACACTAACCTGACGCAAGGAATACAGAGAGCTCCTACATCTTCTCATTTCCATGTCAAAGCGTTGCATGGGACAAAACACCCGGTGGACGTTACCTCTCCTCAGACGTCTGGGGGATGATCAGGCTGCTGACAACAAAAACTACAACTGCCTATTGTATGTAAGTATTTATACTGTATGGAGTTTGAGATGGAAAACACTAAATTATTAGGTACCCTAACTCACCTGTATGCTCTCCATGAGTATGGCCCATGCTGAAAATTTAGATACAGTATAAGCACTGGGAGCATAGCTTCCAACTGTCCTGCATCTGAACCAATCACCGTCCCACCATTTCTACTGTCTTCTACTGTTCTGATATATAGACCTCTCTATCAATGAATATTTAAAGTGTATCTTTGCACTACAACTTTTTTTATCCAATAAGGAACAGTTAGAACCTAATTGGATATTGTTCCATTTGGTAAATTTACCTTCACTTCTTGTCCTTGTGACATTGTAATCAGTGTCACAGGAAGTTAGAGGAAATCTCCAAAAGAAACACAGACAGCACTTAAAGTCCAGGCTATTGCTAACTATGCTCAACCACTTCCCACCGACGCATTGCATATATGCGGCCTCTCGTGAGTAGGCTTTAACACTGAGAGGCCGCATATATGTGGCTTTATGTAAATAGTTTTCTGTGCTGAAAGCGCATGCCCTGTACAATCCCAGCACCATCACCGGCAGGGCTTGGGAAGCCGCTGATGCATACTTGCAATCGGGAGCTTTCAGATCATGTGACTGCTTTGCCAGCCAATCACAATGGTCACATGACCCAAATGCCCATCTCCGCCTCCCGATGGAGGCATCGGTGAGAAGGGGTTAAACCTGCTCCTACCCACCTTCTAACTCCTTTTCTAATTACCCTGTGAAAGGAAAATGTCTATACTTACCTATTCTGAGGGCGCTCTGGTCTGGTCACATGATCTTACCAAGGGCAGGCTTCAGTAAAGAGGAGAAATCGCCACCAATGGCTGGAATACCTGGGCGATGATGTTGCCCATAGGCTTATACTCCTTTCCACTGAAGCCGCCGCTGGGAGCTTATCACATGACCAGACTGGAGCGCCCTCAGAATAGATAAGCATAGACATCTTCCTTGTACAGGGTAGTTAGAATAGGAGTTAGAATGTGGGTGGAAGCAGGTTTAAGCATAGTTTAAGAAAAGTCTGGAATTCCACTTTAGGACTTTACAGTAATTCTATCCGTTCCCCTTTCTAATAATAACAATTGTTTCTGTTGCCTTTGTGTGCCCATTTAAGGTTGGCCATACATTATACAATATTCTTGTACAAGTTTAGATTTACTAAAACCATATATTATGAGGTCAAACTTAAACACTTTAAATTTGTATGCATTTAGGCAGGCCCTTGCTCTACATTGTTGAAGGTAAATCTAAAGGAAGTTGGACAAGAAAATTGTATAGTGTATGGCCAGCTTTCAAGTTTTTCTTCTCACTTCTTATCCTGTTGACAATGTTGTCACCGTACAAAGGGGAAATCTTCTGAAGGGGATACAGACAGAAAAAAAATGGGCTAGATTTATTTTAACTATCTTAAGTGTTTTATTTTTAAAAAATGTTCATCCAAATACTTGCATTTCATTTCAAATGCCAGTATACAGGAAAAGTAATGATAGAACAGGGTACTCCGGTTTCCTCCCACACTCCAAAGACATGCTGGTAGGTTAATTATATCCTGTGTGAATTGACCCCTAGTATGTGTATGTATGAATGTGAGTTAGGGACCTTAGATTGTAAGCTTCTTGAGGGCAGGGACTGATGTGATGTACAATATACACAGTATATAAAACGCTGGGTAAATTGATGGCATTTTATAAGTACCTGTAATAAATAAATAAAAGGCGTCAGTAGGATTAACTGATCATTGTATGTGAACTCATGGTTTGTGATGGAGCAGGAGGGGCAGCAGTGGCGGCAGCCCGACCATACAGGGAGCAGGGGCGCTGAACCTCTAATACATGCGCCCAGCCCCTAATCTCCATGCAGGGCGCCGGATGCATGGATACCAATGGGTTTTTTTTAGAAGCACATGATTAGAGCCTGAGGTTCTAATTAGCTTCAAAAGAGGGTGGGCTTGGGGCGCAGAGCACTGCACCCCAAGCCCACCCAGTTGTGTGACAATAGCAAATGAATATTCGCTATTGTCTTCCTGATTCTCCTACCAGCAAATCAGGAAGTGGGTCCTGAGACTCGTCATCCAATTGGCCGAGAGGAGAAGCGATGCTATTGGCTGCCTAGAAGGAGGTGTGAGGAGACGCATTGCAGGAGCCGTCGTGATGCAAAGGAGGAGGAGACGCAGGGGAAGCTGCCGTCCAGAGGAAGCATTGCCCACAACCTAGATGGGGAAAGTGCAAGGCTGGTGACCCGATCAACCGACCGCTGGGTGCATTGCTTGCTGCCCCTCCAAAAAATAAGAAAATATGCCACCAGCCACCACTGGGCAGGGGTGTGGACTTTGCCTATATAAATTGTGATAAAAGATGCCCCTCTTTCTGATGATGTAGGGAGGTATGTAGGTACACCATAGTACGTGGCATTCCTTTACTCCTTGAATTATTTTTCTATTCCATCTGTACCGCATCGTAGAAACAGTGCGTTGACTCTTGAATATCTACAATTTAGGGATTGTCACTAGATAAATTCAGAATTAATAGGCTCTTTAAACACTAAACCCCACTCCTACTTCCAAAATAATTCCTCTGGTGTTCAGGGTCCACTGCTCAGGCAATAGACTCACTCCCTCGGCCTCTAAAGGATACATTTTCCAAATTCTGTTTTCATTATACCCCAAAGAAGCTGTAAATCCTCCTATGAATTCCTCCTCCTTGTGGTTCAGCCATATGCTACAATGACTCCATAAAGAGCCGATAGGAAGCCCGCCCAGTCTCTGTTAGTTGCGCGGTAATTCAATTAGTAATCATGGACAGTTTGGCGAGGTTGGCTCTCGTCTTCTGCATCTATCAGTTTAATATCTACACGCAGTTAATCTTTTTTCCTTATTGTATGTCTGGAGGTGAATGGACTCAGCTTGCTTCAAAAATGTATACGTTCCAAATGTACGTTTTAGAAACGGAGCCAACAAAACAGTGCAATAAAGGGTATGTCCGGCCAAAACTATTTCATTAGTTGTGGATAGACTGAGGAAGGATTAAACTGCTGTTGGATTAATATCTTTGTCTGGAGCTCCTTTAGACAAAATACCCTTCCTTACTGTTCCATTGACAACAGTTTCACTGGACAGGAAGTGAGGGAAAATCTGCCACAGCAACGCAGAGAGAAATAAAAATATATTATTTTTTTTGTAGAATAGACTAGATCCTCTGCCAGTTTGTGTTATTGATTAACCACTTAAGCCCCGGAAGGATTTCCCAGTTTAGGATTTTTGCAATTCGGCACTGCGTCGCTTTAACTGACAATTTTGCGGTCGTGCAACATTGTACCCAAATAAAATGTGCGTCCTTTTTTTCCCACAAATAGAGCTTTCTTTTGGTGGTATTTGATCCCCTCTGCGTCATTTCTGATCACCGCTATAAACAAAAAAAGCGACAATTTTGTAAAAAAAAAAAAAAAACAATATTTCTTACTTTTTGCTATAATACATGTCTACAAAAAAAAATATAAAAAAACATTTTTTTTTCATCAGTTTTGGCTGATTTATATTCTTCCTCGTATTTTTGGTAAAAAAAAATCACAATCGGCGTTTATTGATTGGTTTGCGCAAAAGCTGCCGCGTTTACAAATGATGAGAATTAATTTATGGGGTTTTTATTTTTTTTTATATTTTACTAGTAATGGCGGCGAGCTGCGATTTTTATCAGGACTGCGATATTGCAGCAGACATGTCGGACCATTTTGACACTTTTTTGGGACCATTGGCATTTATACAGCGATCAATGCTATGAAAATGCATTGATTACTGTGTAAATGCCATTGGCAGTGAAGGGGTTAACCTGCAGGGGGCGCTCTAAGGGGTTAACTGTGTTCCCTCAGTGTATTCTAACTGTATGGACGCTGGGCTGGCTGGGGGAGGGGAGTGATCATGGCTTCCATATACAGGGAGCCTGTGATCACATCCCTTCCCTGTTTACATACACGGACCCCCTTTCTGTTACTCCAGGGGGGGGGGTGATTGTGGGTAACCGGCGGACTTCGAGTCCACCGTACCCTCTCCCTGGCCCCCCGGAACACAGTGAGCGTGCAAGTTCACCTCTGGCGGCGCACACAATACTCATTCTCGCGGCCGCCGTCAGGTGACAGCAGTTTGCGATAACGAGCCAAGTTGCCGCTGTCAAGCCATGGTGGGCGGTCGGCAATTGGTTAAAATGCTGTCATTGGGACATTATACAAGGGGAAACCTTGCTAAAGGAGTCCTGGATAGGAATCATAAACTGACAGGTGTTGTAATTCCTCCGTACGTTATTCAATACTTATTCTGTAAAATTACCGTGCTAGTGTGTGTAGTATGAAATAAATAGCTTTTTAGGTGATTAGAAATTGGTTGCCGCAGTAAATAGGATATCACCTAAATGCAAATATAAATACAGAAAAAACTGCACAGCCAATCCTCGAAAGTGTGAATAATAATTAATAAAGTGCAAGTGCTACAAACATCAAATATAAAAGAAATGGCAATAAAAACAAATTATACATCAACACATGCTGAGTGCCAATTCATATTGTGAAATATGTGCAATATTAGTAAATCCATAAAGTGCCAAAAAAAGTCCAATATACAGGGAGTGCAGAATTATTACGCAAGTTGTATTTTTGAGGAATAATTTTATTATTGAACAACAACCATGTTCTCAATGATTCCAAAAACTCATTAATATCAAAGCTGAATATTTTTGGAAGTAGTTTTTAGTTTGTTTTTAGTTGTAGCTATTTTAGGAGGATATCTGTGTGTGCAGGTGACTATTACTGTGCATAATTATTAGGCAACTTAACAAAAAAAAAATATATACCCATTTCAATTATTTATTTTCAGCAGTGAAACCAATATAACATCTCAAAATTCACAAATATACATTTCTGACATTCAAAAACAAAACAAAAACAAATCAGTGACCAATATAGCCACCTTTCTTTGCAAGGACACTCAAAAGCCTGCCATCCATGGATTCTGTCAATGTTTTGATCTGTTCACCATCAACATTGCGTGCAGCAGCAACCACAGCCTCCCAGACACTGTTCAGAGAGGTGTACTGTTTTCCCTCCTTGTAAATCTCACATTTCATGATGGACCACAGGTTCTCTATGGGGTTCAG